>VZTQ01010762.1:124554-364284 GCA_013400755.1 Pelecanoides urinatrix | reverse complement strand
AGCCCCCCCCTCCCCACTACCTCCACTTGGGGTTTTACAGCTATGGTAGCAGCAGGGCCATTAAAGCAATGACCAGGCTCACTATACTTACAAAAACACAGAGCAGACAAACAAATCCAGTAGTTTCTGCACAGAAAAGGTACAATAAAGAGAACAGAAAATGTAAACATTGGGAGTACCTGAAGGGAAAGCAAGGTACAGCAAGAGGGAATTCATTTTGCATGACAAGCAGACAGCTCCACTCAATCCCTTCCCAGTTATCAGATGCATTTTAGGCAGGAACAAACCTCAGCAAAGGATCACAATTTTTCTCAATACAGCACAAACGCGTGCAAGGTATCGGTAATGAAAGTTTTAACACAGAAAGCTAAAAGAAAGACATTTCTGCAAACAGAAAACCCCTCCTCCCCCAGAAAATGTCTGAAAAAAGAACCATTTTTTCTGGCAATTTTTTTTTCCCCAAGAACTTTTACACTTTTCCCCAGTTTTGGTTTGTGTTTCTTTTTTGTTTTCAACTTCAGAAAATGAAACACTTTAATATTTTCATATTCTTTTCAATAAAGGTTTCTTAGAGAAGTTACAAGAGTAAAATATCTCACCCAGTTTTATTCTGAACATTCAGTTATTCTCACCAATGTAAAGAATAAGAATCCCATATGAACTCCTCATTTTCCCAAAAGCCTGCCAAAGGGCTTTCCTCCCTCCCTTGCGCTACTCCCTCTCCCCCATCCCTTCTGCTTCCCATTTAATGGATGCTGGCTTCGGGTGCAGAGGCAGCACAAGTGAATTGTGGCACCCCTCTGGAAACTGCCACGCCTGCCATCACTTCTGTCTCAATTCCTGTACCCCAACTCCACGCTCATCCAAAAACACTACGCCGTTTTAAGGGCAGCTTCCTCACAGTCCTTGATGAATTTGCCTGCCACTGCAGGCTTGGTCTGAAGTCATTCCTCAGGCCAAGTTCACACCAACTGAAATGAGTTTAGCCTCAACGCAGCTGCAGGGTTTCCCCTCAATCAAACATTTCATAGAGGCAAAGCACTAATTATTCACATTCATTCCCTTTATGGTTTTCTCTGCTACCCATATGCCTTCAAGGTCCTCAAAACTGCTGTTCAGCATTGAGGACTGTGAAGACTGAAAAGCTATGGTGATGGCTGCTGACCTTTCAAGGTAACTTCAGCTAAATATTAGAAACAAGTAAATATCAAAACACCCTCTCAATTTTTGCATCAGATAAAAATTAGAAATTAAATGTCAAGCATAATATTAAGGTTAAAAGAAGCTGATTTGAAATTTTAGTGGATATTCAGCACAAAAGCTACTACATTTAAGTATAAAATCCCCTATATATAGTGTACTCCCTTCTCTTGCAATTTTTCTTTTTTTTTATACACACAGACCAGCCAACCTGTAAGGAGACTGTAAGACAAATAAGCTGTTAAATTCCAAAGAGTTCTCTGCAGACAAATTCTGATCCCAATGCAGAATTATCATCTGTCAAGACTCCCGAGTCTCCACAAAACACAGAAACTTTAAGCACATGACTGACAGCATATGGAAAAAAATATATTTGGAATCTTGTAGATCATATTTGAAGGATCTTCGCCTCATTGTCATTCTCCACGACCAAGGCCATCTGCCTGACAAAGAGTGGGAGGATATAAATTCTTAGCTTATTTTAAAACTTGTCAATGATAACCAAGAATTACCCGTAAAATCTCTGTTGCCTTCAGACTTTACCTTCTGATCCCTAAGACACTAGCTCATAGGGTGCTGTCATTCCTATTTAGAGTATGTACTTTGCAGCAGGGAAAGATTATTATCCTATGGATTGCTCAGTACTGAGCACATGCAGGGCATGCAGTCACCATTGTGCTTCCATAGCTAAACGCTCTTACAGCAACCACGTAAGGTACAATTTTCGTTTCCCAGAAAACTTGATAATTGAGTTACTCTTGTTCTTTCTAGTGTCACTTCGTTGTGATCACATGGGTATGGATAATTATTTGCTTTTTAAACACCTAAAATGCACTTTCAAAGGACAGAACTTATTAAGTCAACACAACCCCCAAAAAAGTTGTATGTATATATACGCTCCAAAAAGCACCTTTGCTTAATATTGATGTTAAGACCTGAGCGAGAAGTCAAAGGCACCTGCATGCTTCTGAAAAGAACATCTGGTTAATTTAACAGAAAAATGCTGTAGTTGAGAGTCATCTCCGTCAGTGCTGTGCCATCCGTGACCCAGCGACACCACAAACCCTCCACTTGGTTCCTCAGCCTTTCTCTGAACCCTTTGGTGCCGATTAATCCAAACTTCCAGGCTGGACTGGTGGAGCATTTGCCAGATCACTCCTGCAACTTCTGCTTTTTAAAGGTGTTTTGAAAAAGGACTCAACTAAAAAGCTCAATCCTCTCTCGCTCTGGTGGTGTTCAGTATCCCAGTGTCATCAGGCTCTAAGAATTTCACTTCAGAGGTCTGCAGTGAAGGGATTAAACTTCTCCTCTTTCCACATAGGTACCGGTTACATTCTAATAATACTAAGATTTATTCTTGTTTCTTCAAAAATAAAACGCAGCTTTACAGCATAAGGAGCAGTCATGGACTGGAATCCCTAACACAAACAAGTCCTTTTGTACTGAGCCCACCCCAGTCCTAGAGACTGCCGGGCCACCATCAGCCTGTGGGGTTGTTTAAAGTTAACTGGTGCTGGCTGGAGATCAGGCACAGCTCTGAAGCGGGGGGAAAGGATTTTTGTAGATATAGCTCAGATTTTTTCCTTTTCAGGATGGCTGCTCCCTCATACAGCTCTCTCACTTCCTCATGCCTACAAGTTCTCTGTTTATTTTTTCCTTGTATAATTTTTAACCTCAACAAATAAAAGGGCTGACATTCACTAAATACAAGGTCTAAGTGCTACCAGATTGCTTTTGCATAGCAAAGCTTTCTGTATCCTTAAAAAAAAAATCTGACTCGGAGGTAATTTGTTCTAGTTAAAGCAGGAGAGGATCCTGCCGCAGCATTTTCTAGCAATGTCACTGTTTCTCCACTTGTCAGTAGAGCTTGGAGGTGATCTCTTATTCTAAAAATCTGACAGAGCTACAGAAAGACTCTTCAACCAAAATACAAGGAGTCATGTTTTCATGGAACTTCTGTATGTTATATAATCAAAACAGATGATAATTGCCAACACTGAGAACTCAGTACTGGTTATTTTCACAAATTAGGTATGAAGGAAGTGTTAGTCCTAACACATAAGTAACCCTCTTACTTGACTGAGTAATAAGTTGTTCATTAGAATAAAATTTTTGAGGAACAGTGCATTTAGTGTCAGTCAATCTGTAACGGCTATTCTAGTGTTTGAAACATTTGCATGAGACATGCCAACCTAAACGCTTTGACTTTCACAGCAAGATAACAGTATTTAGTAAGAGCTACCGAGCTCCGATTTCTCAGCATCTCTGCTAGGCTGCATCCAGACCAGCACAAACGGCTCCATTACCAGTTACCAGCTGGAAGAAAGCCTCCACTGGAGCTTCCACAAAATTACGCTGAACACTGCGTGCGTTTTGCCCTTCGCTAAGACCACAAAGTCAGAAGTTTAAAAGGCAAGTGCAGTGCATAAGAAACAGCCTCCTACATAGGCCAATTGTTTGGGGGGGTTTTAAAGCAAATGAGAAAAATAAGCATAGATCTCTTTCGAAACAATACTTTTTCTAGGTGAGAAACACAAGGCTTCTTTATACCAGTTGCATTTGTTAGGGGCAACTAAATGCTAACCCGGGATTTTTATAACTCCCTACCCCAGCCAGTCTGTTGTCAAGCAAGGAAACAAACTGATATTTTCCAGTTTACTCCTAAACAACCAATAGGTGATTTTCAAGACTGACCTCAAAGCAGCAAATCCTTTTCTGGATCGCAAAAAATGCAATGCAGTTTTCAGAATCAAGAACTTCACCAACAACTCACTTGTTTCCTAGCATTTGGATCACAAAATTTAAAGTTATGCAGAAAAGACTAGAGATTTTTACACAGACAGGTCCCAAATCACAAGGAGCTTGAAAGATTAGCAGTGGCACCTTGATCTCCACCCAGCAATGTGAAGAACTCAGCTGGAGGTGCTATTAATACATCAATAATTGAAGAAGAGAAATCACACTCAGGTGTTGACAGATTAAGTACTATATTTCATCTTGAAAGATGAATCCAAATTCTGCAATGAGAAGGACAGAGTATTCAATCTTCGGCAGCAATGTGGGAACAGAGGAAGACATGAGTGTCACAGACTGCTCACTGAAGACAACTGGCAAGGTCTGGTTTTCGTAACAGCACATTTTTATGGCCGGCTATGCTGGCAGCCTTACCATTTTTCTTCTGACTGCTCTCAAACAGAAGTACTTACAGCATTATTTCCCAGACCTTACAGCTGAGGAGATACCACCACTTTTGTCAGGACTCTTGCTCAGTGAAGAACAGGCTACGCAGAAAATGAGAAGTGAATATTTAACTTCTGGGTTGAGGCTGGGTTCCTCTTTCAGTAAAGGTACTTCGCATATTTATCTCTTGTGCTCTTAAGAAAATGACCTAAATTGAAAATACTTTTGAACTGTAAATCCTTGTAAAATATAAAGCCTTATTTTTTAGGTAAAGTAAAATAATGTAAGCTTTTAGTATAACTTACTGCTACTACAAGCAGCACAGAACTTCACTCTATCCTCGAAGCAGTAGAAAAGTGAGAACCCACAGAGCAGACACTGACACACAAGGTCCTCAGGGGTGTCACAGCACACTTAGCTGGCTCCCACTGAAAAATGAAACCTCATGATCACACTAAGTCAAGGGGTAAGAGGAAATAAAATTTGGTCACAAAAATGTACAGGGGAAAAAACTTGAGAATATTGTCCATACCTCTGCCAAAAAGCTAGGTATGGTTTCCTAAAGTTTACCGGGGAAGGCAGCTGGGTTTACAAGGCAGAAAAATGCAAACCCTGAAGCATAAACATGCTAATCTGAATCTGAACTGGAAGATCCAAGAATACGGATCACACCTTCCTGTGACTGCATGCTGTATCAGGAATCATAACCTACATGTCGCAGAAGCAAAACCAAGAGAGCCAAGATCTGCTTCACAGCTCCACCAGTGCCAGGCCAGTGCACTTGCACTCAAGGTGAAAAACATTTTTCTGAATAAAATTCCACTGCATTTGTCACCAAACGTTTGTGCTTCTACATATCCAGGACAGTCCAAAGCTGTCTCAGGGAATTCACTAAGTGAATTACAGTTGCTTTTGACTAATTACAGGCACTTTTAACCTTAACNGCTGCTGTCAACCAGCACCCCAGGTCCTTTTCCTCTGGGCACTTTCCAGCTGCTCTTCCTCAAGCCTGGAGCGTTGCCTGGGGTTGTTGCAGGACCCGGCACTTGGCCTTGTTGAACCTCATCCATTGGCCTCGGCCCATCGATCCAGCCTGTTCCTACCCTTGAGCAGATCAACACTCCCGCCCAACTTGGTGTCACCTGCAAATTAACTGAGGGATCATTGATAAAGATATTGAACAGAACTGGCCCCAATGCTGAGCCCTGGGGAACACACTTGTGACCGGCTGCCAGCTGCATTTAACTCCTTCACCACAACTCTTTGGGCCTGGCCATGCAGCCAGTTTTTTACCCAGTGAAGAGTATGCCCATCCAAGCCATGTGCAGCCAGTTTCTCCAGGAGGATGCTGTGGGAAGCGGTGTTAAAGGCTTTACTAAAGTCTAGTAGACCACATCCACAGCTTTTCCCTCATCCACTAAGCGGGTCACCTTGTCATAGAAGGAGATAAGGTTAGTCAAGCAGGATCTTTCACAAACCCATGCTCACTGGACCTGATCACCCGGTTGTCCTGTACATGCCACATGATGGCACTCAAGATGATCTGCTCCATAACCTTCCCTGGCACCCCAAGGTCAGACTGACAGGCCTGTAGTTCCACGGATCCTCCTTCCGGCCCTTCTTGTAGATGGGCGTCACATTTGGTAACCTCCAGTCAACCAGGACCTCCCCGGTTAGCCAGGACTGCTGAGAAATGATGGAAAGTGGCTTGGTGAGCACTCCCTCCAGTACCCTTGGGTGGATCCCCTCTGGCCCCATAGACTTGTGTGTGTTTAAGTGGTATAGCAGGTCGCTTACCATTTCCCCTTGGATTATGGGGGCTTTGTTCTGCTCCCTGTCCCTGTCTTCCAGCTCAGGGGGGCTGGGTACCCAGAGAACAACTGGTCTTACTATTAAAGACTGAGGCAAAGGCGGCATTAAGTACCTTGGTCTCTTCCTCATCCTTTGTCATTATGTTTCCCCCCACATCCAGTAACGGATGGAGATTTTCCTGTAGCCCTCCTTTTGTTGCTAACGTATTTATAGAAATTTTTTTTATTGTATTTTATGGCAATAGCCAGATTAAGTTCCAGTTGGGCTTTGGCCCTTCTAATTTTCTCCCCTCACGACATCCTTGTAGTCCTCCTGAGTTGCCTGCCTTGTCTAAATCTTCTTCCCGTGCATTTGGTATCTCCCAAGCACCAAGCAGTAAGGGAACACTGCTCATCACTGCACGATACAGCAGACAAGTCGGGATGGAGAGCTGGATGACAAAGGCTCTTGTCTCGGTACTGCCAGCAAAGCTGTGTTTCACTAGCACGATCCTGTACGACAGATTTGCAGAGAAGGCAGTTCAGTTTCCTTAGCTGCAAGCTACTATTCAAGACCTATTCAAGTGTGTTGGTGACTCCAGAAAGCTACATGGGCAATATGGTTCGGCCAGGCAGAAACACTGAGCAGGTGAAATGAGAACTTAAATTTCAAACAGAAATGAATAACAGACAGCTCACCTAGCCCGCATCCCAAACTTGCATATTACATATTTTTCCTATATTAATACCCAAATAAACAACTTGCACATAAGAAAACCTGATAATTCATCACAGTTCCCATATTGGCAAGAAACAATCTTTGACTCTAGGTTACCACAGTTTGATAAAATCTCACCCAAGGCCAGGTCAGGGAGTCTCAGGCGTAATAAATGCACTCTCAAGTCAGGTGTTCTGGACTGATGGCAATATTTTACATGCCAGACCCTACCAACCAGCCGCTTTCTGAATCTCTCCCTTAAGGTTCTCAACACTTTAGACAACCGGTGAAAAGCTGAAAATGTCTAGTACCCAATACCTGGGAGACTGCTTCCTTCATACATAGTTTTTTCCCCACAAACTTCATGACTTTATCCATCTGCTTCAGTATTTGCATCCTTCTATATGAGTAAGACTCCTTCATCTGCAAAGCACTGAGGCTGTACTAACAAAAAGCACACCACTAGCTCTGAAGTTTATTTGAAGGTCCTCTGGAAGTACTTAGTATTGATGACACTCACCAGCATCTCAGTCTTCCCAGCATACAGAACAGACTCTGAGAGCTTTTAAAAGGAACAGAGCAAAGTAGATTGAGTGCACAGAAGCACACAACAGTTGAGCCACCCTAAATATTAAACAAGCCACAGATTTTAATAACTTTGCTGTATTAAAAGATATGCACCAATGTCACCCCACCCCCACAATTCATCAAGGCATTTCACTCCCTTGGGCTCTTGTGACTAAGTATAATATTTCATTAAATATCCTGTTCATACTGGCTTATGTACTAGGGAACACACTAATTTTAGAAAACTGATTAGCTAGTTCTTTCTAACCGAATGTTATTGTAGCTAAGGTCAGATTTTGCACTGAAACTATGGCAACAAAGCCACAGTATTCTTTTGTCTACAAGGTTGGGGCTAGGTTTATTAACAGTACTGTTCTACTTAATAGCTAAGCACTGCTTTTTGGCAATCCCTCCCTCGATCCTACCTGAAATACCCTGAACTTTCCACAGGGGAAAAAGCTCAGACCTGTGAGAGCTGTTGAGAAAGAATGAACATTTAAACCAGCACTTAGCTTATTTCTTCATTTTTAGGACATGGTCACTGTACCGGCACATTTCCCTTGTTGTCCTGCACTGTATGTCTCATCAGTACAGAATTACTACCCACATTTTTTAGATGGGCAAATAAAGTGCACAGATCATAAAACTTCACACTAGGGAGTTCAACTAGGTCCCCCCTCATTCTTTTGCAGTACCTTAACAAACAGATTGTGTTTTTCATAAAGCATTCCAGTTATGCATATTAATAGCCACTTCCTATTTCAAAGGGGCTTTGCTCTGCCTTCACCTAGATGTAAAACATCCAAGATGAAAGCACTTTAAAACCAGACTTTGGCAGACAGCTGTTTAACCACAGTACTCTCAGTACAGACCAGCATGCAAACACAGCCTAGCCAATCTCCACAGCCTGTGCCTTGTATCCCAAACAGACCTGTCTCCTCCTCTTGTTCAGTATTGACAACTTTTTAACACCGAGTTAAACAGACACTCTTGTAATCTGTGCCATACAGTCCTTTCCCATTATGGTCTTGGTACCCCATCACTAGGACACAGCAAAACCATGCTAAAGCGTCTCAATTAAACCAATAATTATTTAGCCAATCAGTTATCCACGGTTTCGGCAAAGCGTATCGGCATCATGGAGTTGGGATGTCTTTAGGATGTCCTGGTACTTGAGCATGCATAGCTACCAACCGGACTACAAACTTGTCTTGCTTAATAAGCCACACTGCAATAGACATGGCAAATTAAATAAAACCAGCTTCCCAATTCACTCTCCATGACAATACTTACCTTCCTGTGTAAAAAACAAAAACGCTTCCCTTTGATTCCTGCATCCCATCACTATTGGATTTCAAAGCAATGCAAGCTACTTTTGCACGTTTAAATAAATTACAGGACACAGCAGCTACGCAAGTTAGAGTATAATACCTATTCTCCAGCTGTGCTCATAACGGGAAAGCTCCAATTCCTCCTCTGCTTGCCAATATAGCAAGCCACATAAGTAATCGTTGATGAGCCTGGCACTATCACAAAACCTGTGGTTAAAAATGTTTGGAGATGAAGCGTTCAGGTGTTCCTGGGAAGTCACCAAGGGCCAGCAGAGAAGGCAGTGTACATTGCCTACCATCTCACCTGCAGAGAGGAAGGAGGCTTGGGGGTCCTCACGTCAGTGGCACATCAACTCTTGATTAGGACTCTCGCTCTCACAGGGTTTTCCAAGCTTTAGCAGATATAAAGCACGCTTGTCTGTATGAAAACGCAACACTTCTGACTTTCCAGTTTTTTGAAATACCTAAATGCCACAGTGACAATTGCCTGTAACATCTGCTTGTACGTAGGATGCAGTGGGCTAAAGACTCACATTTTAGAGACAGTGCTCAGGATTTCTTCATCATATAAAGGGCATCAAATTCAAATGCGTACTAGCAGTTGGCAGTTTTCTAGTACAGTTCTATAAATACTGAGAATCATACTAAAGGATTCCTCATCAAGGCAGTGAAAGTATATTTCAGATATTTTATCTATATCCTAATTCAGCAAGATAGAAAGATTTTTTCATACTTAAAATGACCAATGCATCAATTTCAAATAAAAAAATTATAGGCACAACATTAGACTGTTTTTTTCTAATTTTTCCTCTTCCTTCATACAAACCCAAAAGTTTATTTTGATTTTACACTAAATCATGGTATTAGTACTCTTTTTGAAAAGGGGCTAAGAAGCATAATTTTTTCTTTTTATGGTGTTTGGCCATAAAACAGAAGGTAGGTAGGTAGGTATTTACTATTGTTGCCCCACTTCCTACTTTCCGTATTCAGCGTGTGCATTTTAATCTGTACTGGGCATCTCAAAACTGAAAAGTAGTCACTTTTATATTGCAAGTGATGTATTTCTCTTCAAGACCACCACACTAAGCTTTGAACTTAGCATTCAAGCGCCCTCAAAAGTTCTGCCTCCTGAATGAAAAAGGAATCCTGTTATTTTATCTGCTAATACACGGTTATCAGAGTAAAAAAGGCCATATTTAGACATTTGTTTAAATATTCCTTAAAGGAATCTAGGCACCTTAATAATTAATATACCCAAACACTTCACCAGCATTAGAAACTCCATGGTCAAAGAGAAAAAGGAGCCTAAACTTGGCCATGCAGCCCAGGTCTATCACTCCTCCTCTTCTCACCATCATAACAGGAATAAGCCCTCAAATCTCTGCGAAACACCCACTCGAACTCATCTAATGTATGCAGAAAGTCATCCAATTCAGACTATTTCACATCAAAGTTTAAAAAGCAATCTGAGCTGATATAATTGCTTTCACCAGAGCAGATTTGGAAAAGTATGCATGGAGAACATACAGAGAGCAATAGCATTTGAGGCTACACGCTTATCTGAAGCTGAATGCATGATACCTAATGGCTGGTACCGCAAAAAACTCTTCTTGATGAGTACAGGGGATGGTACTGAACTACCTCACCACCTAGAAAGTGCACTTCTATATGTTGCTAATATTTTTCCAAAACTAACAGGCAGAGGGATCTGGGTATTTGTTTCAGTTTGTTTTTTAATATTCTGAAGTGTTTGGGAAAACTATGTATGTGATCCTTCAACTGAAAATTCCCTTAATCTCAGCCAAACTATAAAGAAGCTTGCATTGGCTAAATAAGGCTAAATAATCCCGTATGCATGCAACGTAACTCCATGGCCTCCATCAGTACTGCACAAATTATACAGTTTCCTTCACTTTAAACAAAGCAGTAGTGTATAGGCTTCAGATCATTGATGGCAAAGCTATGAAGAACAAAACATAACTCAAAACATTTCTGTTAGGGAGAAGCGTACTGACTTTCACCAATGCTGAGCACAATGTGAATAAGAGACATCCATCAAAAGAACTGGGCTGTGCAGATATATTTTTTTTATACGTATATTTATTTATTAAAGCGTCTTTGTAGTATCCAGGTAATTTCTTCTACTGAAGATGAACTTATAGTTCAAAGGCTGAGGCCCTCAGTGCTAGCCCCTAACACCACCAGACGAGCCTAACCGAGGGCTTCGTGAAGGCAATATTCAGAAAGAGCATACAGTATGGATTAGGATCAAAAGAACAAACAGAATTTGAACTACTCATCTTCTGCTTCACCATGAGGGTATTTTAAGTCTAAGATATGGGTTCATTCCTTGAACATCTTGCCAAAAAAAGAGTGTTGCCCAGCAACTACTAAAACAATGTTCTGGAAGGAGGTAGCTGCTGGACAAATTAACCCAGTAAGTGCCCTTTTTCCCTGTGTTTCATGCAGCCGTTGCAAAGCCTCTGGATCCCTGGCAGACAGATCTGCATCCCAAATAAAGAGCTGTAAGGAATTTCCTGAGAAGGCTGTCAGACAGACTGTTTTGGTGTAGTAGTAGTGTCTTGCATTAAGCAAACACATTTGGCTTAGCGCAGTGCTAGGTTCCAATACCAATTGAACACAAATAAAACCTCTGCAAAAGCACACACAAACTAACTAATAGAGCACAGAACCAGCAGCTAGAGCCCAAAATTATCAGCTATTAAACCTGTCTCAGCTTTGCCACTATTGCTAGGTCTGACTTTAATTTTCAAAATAGCTATCCGTCTCTGTGCATTTAACTACGAATGATTTCTAATGAAACATTGGTGCTTTTAGCCTAGGCTAGAGGGTCAGCTGTAGTTCATACTTTCCACAAAAATCCATGCATATTAAAAGATGTTCATTTATAATCACTATTCAGATGCACAGTCATACTCAAAAATGGCAATTAGAGCAGCAATTCCAGCTTTATAAAATACGTAAAATGTCTTTTTTTGTTCAAAGCAGTGCAGATAACCAAGGAACTGTCACACACTTTCTTTTTTTGGAGACTCGTACAACTAGGATTTTTTCCAGGAATCTCATCTGTACACAGTATATTCAGACCATTTAAGTAAAATACTCTTTCGCAAGAATTTTCATATTAACATTTTTAAAAAGAAACACCCTAATGAATGTACTCTTAAGTCTTAATGTTTTGCAAGGCAGTTTTAGAGGACTTTTGAGTTAGATGGAGCTGAAAACATGAAGGGCCAGAGAAACATTGTACTTCAAAGAAAAAAACAAAAAAAAACAACCAAAAAACAACACACTCAAACCACCATATTTAAAGTGGATTCAGAAAGCCAGAATAAAAAAAAAAATCCACTGAAATCTCACAGATCATAATTACCATCCAACCTCAAACCACTAACTTCAGATGCTATCTACTTCTGATTGGGATGGGAAAAAGGAAGGAAAAAAAAAAAATCAGCCCTCGCACCTTCAAGTGATCAAACTAATATTTTAAGGACCTAGAGGCACAACAGCATTTAATATGTGAAATAACTACTAGTAAGCACTCATAGTAACTTGAGGCTGCTGGACTAATATCTTTCTTTAGAGTTCTTTCGAACTCTGGCACGTCAGTTTTTCTCCATCTAATAGGCTCTCTGAATTTTTTTTTTTTTTTTAATGTCTCATTTTCACTTTTACATCACACCCCAAATCTTACCTGAACTCTATCCCACCTTACTCTCAGACTCCTCTTGCATTTCATCCCTTTCAGGGCTCCACCACCGCCAGATTAATCTGTCAGCCTACTTTTTCCACAACTTTTGTCAACAAAGCAAGCCCTCCTGTCCTCAGGATACCTCTGTACATTTTCCTCCAAGCAGACTGAAAGGCTCTATCGCTCCCATCTCTGACTCCAGTCGTGCCGCTGCAAATCATTCTGTTCAACCCAGTTCATCCAAACACACCTCAAGCTTCCCTCACTGAATTTTCTTTAGGACAACTCGAAGCCAATACTTTTAAAAGGAGTGACTTACTAGCACACAAAACCCACCTCTGTTTCAGCTACAAAGTGCTTGCTTTTAGAAGCACATTCCTCAGGCAGGGACTATTTCCACACCACAAGCAGGTTATCAGCGTTAAGTGACAGCATATACTCACGGCTAAGTATTACTGTCAACTGCCTTTCATATGAGAGGGGCTCTCTCCAGTAGGAAGAATGGGGCATGCACGCCACCACTTTGTGCACAGCAGCTCTGCTGTATTTCAAGGGTCTAAAGTAGAGAGGAAAGAAAAATCACCACCCTCTAGACCAGGGCCTTGCTGCTGCCATGAGATGCAACTGATTAAGGGTAGCCTAGGCAACAAGACTTCTTAAAACCTGAAACACCCATGGCTAGGAAAAAAGTAGGATGGATTAATTCTGCTACTGGATATATATGCTTTAGTTTCACACTGCATTCTCTTAGAGTCATGTATGCATATCTAAGCAGTGAATCTTGCTTCTAGATATCTCTCACCACTTTGATTAAGCATGAAAATTACATTTACAACTGTTTTACATCTGCCCACAGAAGACAGATCTGGTCAGAGAAGCTTAGAATTACATTTCTTAAAAATATTACCCGAAGCAAGATCCTCAAGACTGGCCGTGAAGTCATACATTCAGTGTTCCTCCCAGAAGGTGACTTCAGATTTCACTGATCTGCGTCTGGACACCTTAAAGCACCTTAAAACTCGTTTGAAAGAGGATTCGCACATAGATATAAAACAGGTTACAGCATAGAGGCATTTTTCCAGTACTGTGTAAAGCTATAAATAAGCCACATTTGATTAATTTTGGTCCTGCTCTAATGAGATTTCCAAAAGCTACTTCTCAGTTACCAGTGCCAGTGTTCTGCACCTATTCAAATTCAAACCAAGATCACGCTTCTTCTCAGGCCTCAAGCTGCAGTGATCCTATCGGCTGTGATGACTAGTATGGACTATATGAAATCATGGAACAAACGTAGGCACCATGTACAAAGTTTACTGGATACTAGAACATTTCCACATCAGTTCCCACCTCACGCTGCTACTGTATAAAAGGTATCTTGTCGTACTGATCTGCTGTACCTGTGACACTGCCCGAGGCAATGAAGACTAAATCTCAAGTATGACAAAACTAAATACTGGGACTACTGAATTACATTCACCAGATGACCACGATTTTTTTATATCCCAGATGTAAGTGGTGTTGTTTGGATAAATGCGCCTTAGGAAGACCTTGTGTTCCATTTGTAAGGGAGGTATTTTTGCAAGGTATCATAAAAACACCAAGTAAGATTGCAGAGACATGGCTGCAGTTCCCGACATTGCCAGAGACTTCCCATGCAACACGCCAGACAAGCCTCTGGTGCCTTTGCTTCATAATAAAACGGGTATTTTTCATTTGTGTTGAAGATGGTGCGATAAACTTCATTATTACTTCTTCTGAACATCTTTATCGTGGAAAGCATTTTATCTTAGACTACATTTATACAGCATGTGTATAAATAACAGAAATGCCTGCTAAAATTTTATGACTTTTGTTGCCATTTACCATTAAGCATAAACTTCCCCATGAAAGCTTTAGTGAAGTAACTACAAAGGTTGGAAAAGGTTCACACTATTCTTTCTCCATGTATAAATTATAAGTAATATGAGAACATTTACAATGTCTAACCACAATGTTTTATGTCAGACAAATATCTCTCTGTACTTGCAGTTCCTAAACTGTGCTAGCAAGAATTGCCTTTTTCTCATTCTTTTCTCTCTCCCCCCTCGCCACCTTCTATACCCAGCAGTCTCAGTTAAATCTGGCTTTATTCCTTCATGTGATTTTAACGTCAAGAAATGCCTAGAGTCACAGCTCTAGTTCACGTAACACCCTTGTTCTTTTTCTAGAGAGCTTAACATTGAATGCTAAAACTTCCCCAGGTTGCCTCTTCAAATATTTGAATCATCAGCTATTTAGTTTTCCAGTAAAAAAGGAGAAAAACCAACAAGAACTCACAGACTTCAGCAATATTCTAAAATGAGAGTTTCATTATGAGAGACATCTTCATGTCATGGCAAAAAAACAGAAAAACAAACAACAGCAAACAAAACTAGCAGTACAGAAGGTATAAAATTTTCAGGGGCAATCACTGCAGTTCTGGCCAAAGCTGAATAGAATTATTGTAATTCTGAGCCCCTGATAAAGGCAAAGCATAACCAAGGAAACAAGATTTATCCAACAAAGAAACAGGACAAACAGTTGCTGCTACATCCGAGAACAGCAATAAAAGACAGATCAATTTTTTAAAATATTTGGCTGAGCTATCCTTTGGGTAAAAGATGCAACCAAGGGGTGAAAAAAGAAGAATTCAAGAAGGTTTTTTGAAACAAAATCCCAGTTAGTGCTTCTCTTCCTGTTTGAGATTTTTCTTAAACAAATCAGCCCTAGCCAAACTGTGCAAAGAAGTAGGCATTAATTTCTTATCACTAAGCATAAGTTTCCTGGCAGAATGAAAGCAAAGTCAAACATAGTTAATATCAAATGAGGTCAAACAACAATAGTTGTTACAAATATTTGCTCCTTTTCATTTTCCTCTTCTCTGAGATAGGTTTGGTACTAAATGGCATGTATGATAGTATGGAGAAGAAGAAATTAAACTTACAGAGACCCTGTAAGTCTGGACAGATCTGAAAGCCAACCTCAGCTGGCAACCCCATCTCCACGCCCTCACAAAGCATTCTTTTTAAGTCCCACGACTCACTTCATAAGACATTCATGCTTACATACTTCTTTTTTTTTCCTCATGAGTTGCCCCTTCATTGAAGAAGGCGACACTAAAACATTCTATAGAAAGCGTGGAGGTCAAAAATAGTTACACACATGATTGTACAAAATGAAGGACTTCTTCCAACCAGAAGGGTAATAAGCTGTCTAATAAACTTACCTCTGAATTTTTTGGGTGGGTTGTTAAGATCACCTGCTTCTGGCTGTACAACACACCGATCATCCACAAGGCTGCAAAGAAATGAGAAGTAAAGTGAGATTCTACTCCCTTGTTGTTGTTAACAAGGATGTAAGCAATTGCAAAGTCGTTTATTTGCAAGATTTTATCCAAGTGGCCACTTCAGCAGAAGACATTCCCCAAATGCCAACTTATGCCAAATCTTTCTAAGAAGCATGCAGCTAATTTTTACTGTTGCCCAGAGCTATGCTCCTGGATAGGTGGGACAATAAATAAGTCATTGCTCCTGTATACTGCATCATCTTTATGTCCCCTCCTTGAGGTGCAGACAGAACAGCCCATATTCTAGTTAGGTGAGAGACAGCCTTAGAACAATTATGGCCTCTTGGACAGATTTGAATAATGTTGCAAATGTGTTTATATGAAGGGTAGAGCACAGGAAAATATGACAATTATGCAAACTGGACACTGCCCCTATGACCCCTCAAGTATTAAGAAAAGGCAGAAACAGTAACTGCCACAATAAAAATTGACTCCCAAGAGAAAGGAAGGCATAAATACACCCTCCTGCTCACCAGTCATAACCACAAGATGAGTCAAGGGATTGAACTAACCTCCTCCTGTTATACCCAGGAAGGAGGTGAATTGGACAAGTGAACCCAAGAGATTCCAATAGGGAATGCCAGGACAGAGCTTCTCCTGTGAATACGCATCGGCAAAAAACCCACAGGATCAATTCAAATCTCACAGAATACATAAAATAGTTAAGATGCACCTGTCACCAATGCTCTGCCCTTAGCATGCTTTGGATCAACATGGAATTGCACTTTTACCAAACATATTTCCAAATTGTGAAAATGCAACTGTAACCAAATATTTTGTAGTTTCTGATTTGATTCTAAATGACTCAACTTGGCCCCTTAAAACCAATCTGTCAAAGAGGCTTTCTACACAAAAGTAGAAAGTAAAACTCCAAGGTCTTAAAGGTTTGAGAGATCCATTCTCATGCAGAATCAACCTGAGAAAGATTGAGACCTAGAATATGAGAGTTGTTCCTTGCAGAGGCTGGTTACATGCAGGGAGCATCTTGAGACAACAATTATGGAAAATAATGAAGTGCATAAAAATTAAGAGATCAGAGAGATTAAGTGGACTCAACAGTTCTATGCATTCTAAAATTTGCATATGCAAACATTCAGAGTAAATTGCTTTTTCCCCATGGATTTTCTCCCTATTCAGTATTATATATACATATATGTGCTCCAACAAGAATGGTAGTATTAATATTTGAGCTGACTGAAACACCTGCTTCTAGTGAACAAAGGGCCAAAAAAATATCAAGTCAAATGGGTTACGCTGATCATCCCACACAGAGATAATCTCAGTGCAATATATCCCTCTCATCCTGCGATTAAATTGAAAGTAAAGAGGAACTTCCCAAACTACTAAGGAAAAAATTTTACAGGGTGAAAAACACAAAAGAGGATATATTGTACACCGGTAATCATAATGATGACAGCACTGAGTTTGGGAAACAGCAAGAGTAAAGTCCTGATTAAGCAACAGTCATGTCATCGGAATATTAAATAGGAACACTCTTCAAAGATTTAGAACGACATTAGAATGTATAGTGGTATCTGTTTCTCAACCTTCATTAACCACATGAACAAGTCATTACACATTATTATGACATAAGACTGTCAAAACTCCACATGGTATAGAGTACAATTACACTGAATCTTTCCTTTGCTTCTTTAATTTTCTCCAGGACAAAGACTAAATTAAATATGGGACAAAACTAATTTGATTATGAAGGCTTATTAAGATGATAATGCATTTCATGTTTCACATAGCAATTGGGATTTCTGGCTTAAGTTAGGCTCAGAAGATGTGTGGCCATTATATAATGCAGTTACCTTAAAATAGTACTAATCAAATCAAAGAGGATGCTTGTATCACTAAGGGATCTTTAGACCTGCCATGAGAACATCTCATCAAGCCTAAAAAATACACATGCTTAGGGCCTGTAATATCTAAAAGAACTACCCATGGTGAAAAATATCTGCTCAGCAATGCCATCAAAAGCCACAGCCACTGCATAATGTTCATCATGCACTGTATGGGATTAAACATAACATAACAACTTTCTACTTGTTCTGGAATTATTTACTGCCAAACTTGCTACAACGCTAGGAAGAAAAAAAATAGCCAAATGTATAGTATCGCTCCATTCGTTTTGCCAGTTTTCAGCAGATAGTATTTGGCCAGTTACACAGCTGATCGAATACTGCAGAGTGTACATGTCATATTTGACGAGTACCTGGGAAATTTGTCAAATACATTCGCCAAATACTATTCAACCAACCCTACTTACTACATCCCTTGCTTTTATCATACCTTCTTTCCCTTCTGGCAGCATCCCATATTTTCTTCTCTTTCCTATAATAGATCATGGTGCATCTTCAGTGTCTGCTTCCTTCTATGCCCCCTTATTTTCCAGAATCCTAATAGCTAGAGAACTAAACCTACAAGTTAGTTTGGAGTTGCTCAGATGAGATTCCAGCCCATCGTTTCCTGCCGAGAGACTTACCAGGATGCTGTCTTTGTACCCTGCTTGGGAGCTCCATTTATCAGATGCATCTGGACAGTAGGCATCAAAAAATTTGCTGTCACTGTACCCACCCTGAGGCCCTTACGGCTACTGGAAATGAGAAAGAGCATGTTGTGTGCGTGCCCACTCACCATATCATCGAGCTTCCTGGTTGCTTCTTTGCTACTCATTCAGTATTGAAGTACCACAGTAACGTGTCATGCATGCTATTTCCCTCCCTCTAATTTCTCACTGCTTTGAAACAAGGTGGCAGATGCGCTCTTTGAGCTTCTCATCCAGCCCCCTGCAAGGTCTTCCAAGTCACAGCTCCGCTGCCAGCTTCTGACGTTCAGAGAGATTTCTCCTCGGCAGCAGTTGAGCAGAATAAAACATACCCTGTCAGTCGTCGGAGCTGTATTTCAATTCCACGGCTTTTCTCTGCAAACTCTTCCTATGTGAATGGCTACTTTTTGTTTAATGAAGTGGCATACACTTCTTATTGCTCAAGAGGCACTCTCCTACAGAGCACCTACTCTGATGTCTTTGCAGAAGAAAGCGCAAAGGAGCTCTGTGGGGAAGCACGCCGGGGGCAGGAGCTGGCAAGGCACGGCTCCCACCGCAGCTCCGGAGCGCTGGCCATTGGCAAAGCTGGAGATTGGAAACATGTTCTCCTTTGACTGGAGAAGTACAATTTTGTTTGTATGAGAAACCTCAAGTACTGTAAGAAAAGACAAAACTAGTCATAGTGGTAAGTTAGTGGTATATAAACGGTTTGGCTCAGGGCTTCTTTTTTATTTTTTTTTTTTTAAAACTACTTACATTGCCTATGCTATATCCTTTTTTCCAATCAGCAGATTGCACTGGGGCCTATATTCATTCCTGACTGGGCGGGCAGGGAGGGACAGGACGGGACACACGGATGGACACGGGACAGACAACAACATGAAAATCATTTGCTTGCATTCATTCCCTCTACCCACACCTTAACTTGACAAAGCTTCTTCCTCCCCACCAAGTACATCAAAACCACACCATAGCCATCGATACGCATTCCATCCTCCCGAAATCTAGCTTGTCGTATTAGCTTCAGGCCATTTTTACATTTAGGGCCAAATCTGTACATAAAGCTACCTTGCTTTACCCAGTGTTTCCTCAGGATAGCTAGTTGAGCTCTGCTAGTCCTTCTTATGGATGTTTTTAGTATAAGAGAATACCCCAAAGTGCTTACCCCAAAGTGCTAATAAATCCATTTGTTGAGCCCTCTGCATAGAGAGAACAAATATCTCCAATATGAAGGAAGCTCGACATCTTGTCAGTCATCTCTGGCTTACTGCCCCTAGAAGAATAAAGCACAACGTTACTATTTATCAGGCAGAATTCCTCGGTATGTGCTACTGGAGGTTACAACAACAGGACCCTTCGCTTTTTTTTGTTAATTTGTTTGAAAAACCGAACAAGTCCTTGCACTGCAATTTCAGGTATCAAAGAAAACACAGCATGTCAAAATGCTTGCTTAGAAAAATAAACTCAGGAAAATCATGCAGCTATTGGCATCCCGTTCAGTGTGGGACTGTTTTACGGGTAGCCATATTCATCCCAACAGATGCTCACAGCCATTTCAGTCCAGACATACCGACCCATTTCATCCCACCTGTGAGAGGGAACGGGGGAAGAGTGGGCTGCCTCAGTTTAAGACACACTATTTCTGCCATCTAAATCACAACACATTTCTTTGCTAGATTCTTTGTCAGAATCAAAGGTAGGTTTGAGCATATTTTAAAGGTTCTCTGGTGTGCTGGAGTGGTGCTCATGGGAATCGTAATGCAAAATACTGACACGATTCATGTCAATATTTTTTGGTCTGGTCAAAATATTGACATGACCAACACTGAGGTAGCCACCCACTTACAGCTGCGGTCCCAAAGACAGCATTAGGTGAAGACCCACTGAATATGCCTGACAACAGATTTTGCATGTAAAAAATGTAAAGATTAAGATTTTTCAGAGTCAAATACTTTAAACTATGTAGGTATCAGGAAGCCAAATCCCTGTGAAATCAAGAATACTTCAAATCCTCTTTTTAAAATAGATTGCCTAAATGTAACACTGAGGAGACAGCCCATGTTGTCAACTTCCACAGTATTAAGAACTATACTTATTTTCTTTGAAGCCCCAAATCCTGGACGAAATGATACAGGACCTACCTGTCATTTAAATAGAAACTCGATTTTCTATATTTATCTGTCACAGCGACAAAGAAAGAGACAAACAACGTAAGCCCTGATAAAAAGAAGCCCAACTGAATAGATTTTCAAAGACATCTTTTCCAAGACCATTTACCGGTTTCTTGGAGATCCTCCTAAGCCATGCTTTTTGATCACTGAGTTCAAAACGCCGAAATAGCTTTCTATGCTTGAGATTTCAAACAGGAGGCAGCAACGTAGCTCTTCCAAGCTGCTCCTTCTCACAGGCTGGTGACTTGCTCAGCAAGGCAGCCCTGGCAGTGAACACTGCCCAGGACCAGTCTCCCAGATTTAAGGGAAAATAATGGAAAACACTTTCGCCCTCTTCGACATCACACCCAAATCAGTTTTAAATGGTCTACCACCAGGAGAACTAAGCAGCAGGAAATTATGCTTATTATGGAGCACAGCCCTGACATTGTACAGGGGATAAATATTCCCTTTCACTGAACATTATCTTGTTTACAAAAAGTGTAAGGATCAAGTTTATTAGGCAAGGCTGGAGCTCAACAAGGACAGATTCATGGAGACTTAAAAGTTGAGGTTGATAATGCACTGATATGAAAGTGCAAGCAAAAGCCTGAAGCTAGACTTTTCTTCTAAAAAGCTGCAAACAGTTATCCCTCCTCGCTGCCTCATCCCCAAAGTATTGGTGGTGGTGGTAATTGTAGTAACAATTTTCATTGTTATTAAGTCAAAGCACATTATAGACATTCTTATGCCTGTAAATCCCTGTCTCATCTGTACAATTAAAAACAAATTCAGGAACAATAAAAGATAACAGGCCAAATTCATATGCAGGGTAAAGAAGTCTCAGCTCCTCTGAAATCAAATCTGTGTGCATACAGAAGCAAACCATTTGGCTTCAGGTTGCTTGTTTAATGCCAAGTCCTTCAGCCACTGCATATGTTATACAGTCCGTTCCCGTTCTCTCTTGATAAGGGGACAGAAAAACATCACTACCTATTTTAAGACATACGCCACAAAACATACAGAAATATGATGAGTGACTGAATTAGATCACTAGAAATAAAGCTTTCCTCATTTCTTGACTTGGATGTTAACTACGAACGTCATACTAAACTTTTAAGCCCTCAAAATTAAGCTCAGCCCTAAATTAATACAGCCCAAAGCAAAAGGTATCTAAGTCAACAAGAAATGTAGATGCTTCCAAACGACCCCTTTTTACAATGGCATTTAAGGTATCCCATTTGGGGTGTGAGGGGGATTACTTTACTGGACTACATCAGTTTTCCTTTAGAAGAGGCAGATGTTCACCACAGCTGTTCCCAAAAGAAATGTGAAGGTCAAAATTATTGACTTCCACCAGAGAATAATTTTTTCTTGGCAAAAAAAAAAATTATCTCAGACCATTGACCAAAACCAGGCCCAAGGATGGACAATCAAATTTCTGCATTACTTTCCAGAACATAGCCTCATTTTTCTTGTATTTTCTTTACTGAGGAAGAGCCCAACCATGACATATACAATGATATTGTAACCCCAACATACCATGTTGTATACTGTGATAGCGTAACCCCTAAAATAAGCCCTTTTGCAATTTATTGACATTTCCATTAATAATATGTTTAGCAACTTTACCTATAACCATTATATGGTTATGGATAACAGAACAGTAGTTTTAAGTCTGTAAGCAGTTCAGGCACACGGTATGACTGAATTTCATTGCCAGTCTGTTCACCAGATCCTTTTTAAGTTTTTCTGGGTGAGCTTGCAAAGCCATCACCAGAGAGTCAGATTCTGCTGTGCACCTCAGGGTGCAAGCTGCCTGCGGCACCGCTGAAGCCAGCCTCTCCTATTCCCAAACAGGAGAGCCATGCTCCTCATGCTTCCTGCTGGTCACCAGCTTTGCTGGAGTTAAGACTTAGAAAGGGTTGATCTGGCTACAACAACCTTATTTAAGGCACTTCTTAGGCATGCAGTATTTAGCACTTAAGTCCTCACTCATCGCTTTCTTGTATTCTTTTTGAATACCGTTTTAACGCCGATCAGCATGATGTTATCTCCAACGCAACAGGAGATACTGAGACGGAGCATGCCTCCACTGCTCTCGTGAAGCACGCTGCCAATTCCAAGTAGGGTGAGTCTCTTGATAAAATACCTATTTATACTAAGGCTTACCCACAGTCAAAACTGGTGTGTTGAACACTGTCTACATCTGTTACGTCCTTTAATAACTGAATACCAAAAATCAGTCCACTTGACATCTTTAAACATGCTGTTTCTGAGGTTGGCTGGTGCTCAGGAACATGCTGAACTGGCAGATGGAGTGAGGGAGTAAATGACCCAACAGGCCTCCTTACATACAAGATATACAAGTAAAGAGAATAATTTCTAAACTGATTTAGCTTACTTCAAAGCTGCTTTCATAGTCTCCTCACAAGGGACTTGTGACACCTGACAAAATTACTCCACTAATTGATCAATTATTTGCATTAAAACCTAAATGACCAGCTACCACAAACTGAATATTTTCCACCTCTGATGAGAAGAACTGGGATATCAGAGGCAAAAAGTAAAACTGGAAGGTTTTCAAGAGCAAAGACTCCAGGTACCCAGTTTGAAAACCTTTTATATACAGCAGTGACTATCGACATCAGCTGACCACGCTAATCCCCCCAAAATCAGACCTCTGGGAACATTCAGCTGGAGAACCCAGAAGTTAAAGCACTAAAAATCCGTCAACCTCGGCACATCTATCTGAAGTTCGTAGCACAGGCGGCCACAGGACTTAAGAGAACAGGTTCCCTCCTGGACATGTCAGCCAAAGCATCTGTGCACGTCCCCTTGGCCGGGGCGGGATGCTTCCCTTCCTGCATTGTGTTGGCCAAGGACATGAGACGACCACCAGAAGCTCCCTGGAAGCGCAGGGCAGGAGGATTCTCACACTCTCAGTACCCAGCTCTTACGGCTAAAAGCCCAATCACGCTGCTCAAAAAGCAATCGTGCTCAGTAGACAAATACAACCATTACTCTGCAATTTATTTATTTTAGATACGCCAGTGCCAAGAGCAATCGATTAATACTAGAGGAGTGACGCCCCTAAGAGAACATTCTGCAGTTATTGCTACGCACAATCCCAGTTTTAATGGCATTCTCACATCCTTGCAGGAAAGGAGTCCTGCAAGAAATCCATCGTGTTCCAGCTGTAACACGGCAGTGTCCCAGCCATAGGGCATTGTCATCCTCTTCCACTTCAACACCAGGGGAAAACAAGATTCCTTCTAGGTAAACTTACTTGAAAAATTGAAGATAAAGAAGTCCTCTGATAAGGAATTGATAGCAGCGTGGCAATATTAGCCTACAAATCTAGCAAAAGTGAGTCCAGTCTCCCCAAACAAGTATTACAAGGCTTAACTCAGGTGGCAACAATGTCAACAGCAGCAACATAAGATTTTAAAATAATGTTCTTTTCCCACTAAGCTGAAGACTCTGATTTTGACAGACAGAAAGACAAACTTAATTTTTAAGACAAGAAATGAAATCTGAACTGAAGGTGGACTGTACATTGAGAAGTATCTACCCGTAGATGTCAAAAAATACCTGAAAGATGAACATATTCTACAGTATTTTAGTGCATCTTTAACTATGTTTTAAATACAGTTTATCTGCACAGGAAAATAAAATTAAGTCTCTGTTTAAGAAGCTACCCCAAAAAAATAAATACAGAAACCTCCTGAATTTCACGTGAATTGCAGGTACTGCTTTACAAGTCATTTTGCCAGTCTACAGCTTTGCTCTACAGGACTGGATCTGAAAACGCATTAGCTAAATCCAGGCAGTGAATTAAACCCAGAAAAACTTTCTATTCACCTGAAGATTTTTAGGACTTGCCTTTCCCCTGCTACTCTGTACTGCTTTGGTGAACACAAATCTGTATCACAAGACCACAAGTTTGGTCTTCTGACTGAACAGAAAGTGCCATAATTACAGGGTTCATGTTTTATCTTACTTACAGATTTTTTTGTGCATATCCTCAAAACAAGCTACATTTCATACGGCAAAAGCCAATGAAAAGAACCAATCCTGAAATGCAAACTAAGCACTTTGACAGAGTTTGTATGAAGCCTTTTACCATAAGCACTACTTTTCCTCTCCAAACCAAAGGTGAAATTCTGCACTCTCCCTCATAACAGTTTCCACTGGCTTTCAGGAAGATTGAAAGGACTTAAATCATATTTTAGGGCACAAGCAGATCATATGTTTCGCCTGATGGCTTTGAATAAGCCAGTATAAGTTTGATATAGTCACTGAAATTCAACTCAGACACTTGAATCCATTTTCTCATGAAAACACATTTCATAATGGTAGTTAAAGCAGAATTAACAGTGCAAACACTTAGAAATCAAACTGACTGTTAAATATCAAATACCTTAATGAGACAGCTGCTTTTTGAAGATCTGAGAATAGGAAATGCAACTGCTTTGTAAACATTTCACGCTAATTTCTCCCATCACTCATCTAGATCTTGATGCTAAGTTAGAAAAAAACCAGGCTTCAGAGCAATGCTGAAAGTTTGCTTTCCTTGAATAGCGGAGTCAAGGTCCCCTTTTGAAGTCCCTCCTTATGAGGACTGTTTGTAACAAGATTTCTGCAGCGTGCTATTCCTCATCTCAAGCAATTCAATGCTGAAATGCTTTTCAAAGAATCTGAAGCTATTTTGCCCATACCATGGTTCACGTCTGCTTTGTGTGGGATTTTAATACTTTAACTTATGACTGCAAATCCTATTTGTAAAATAAGCAAGACCAAATATGTCTTATTGCTGACGGTTTGAATTCCAGCAACTGGGATACAAATGACTTAATCTTTTTAAGATGGTTCTAATGATGTTTGTTTTGAGCAAAAGAGCTCCTTGCTGTGCCTTGCAGTCCCATGATGTACTCAGTCCTCTATTATCATATTTTCACTGTGGTTTAGTGCTCAATTAAATAGAGATGGGCAATTTTATATGTACCATTATAGAAATAGGAGCTGCACTTTGATAAAGTCTTTTTCAGTATTTAAGTTGTTTAGGTAAGAATAGAAAAGAATAGAATCTCAAAACATACTTAACTGCTTCAACCTCATTCCTGCAGACAGGGAATCAATTGAGAACCCACAAGACCAGGTAAGACAGTGTGTTCAAATCAGACGGAATTGGGTCCTTAATATTTGTAAATTAGGCCAAATGAGCTAACTTTTTTTTGAATGCACCCAAACCCTGACTCCCTAGATTTAAGTGAAAGTCCAGTGCTTAAATAATTTGGTAAATCCAAACTTTACAACAGGATTACTTCGCTGAAAATTTAGCCCTATAGGCTTGATTCAATGTTTCTCCTAACTAATGTTTCTGTAATGATTTCCATGGATTTTTGGATAACACCCACCCAGCATTCTGCATCTATTTCTACAGGTGCAGCTAACTTTTTAAAAACTGAAACCAAAACCTGATGTTTCCCATTCTTATTTCAATAAAAAAGGAAGGTTTCCTCCCTGAGGGCTGTGAGAAAGATTCACAAGAATCCCATTAAAACTGCCAAGGCAAGGAGGAAGTGCTCTATTTAAAAGATCATCTAGTGAATAATGACTCTTCTGGGGCTGCAGGACGAAGCACTGTCATTTGCAAAGCTTCTGACTTAGCAAATCTAAAAGGAGCTCTTTGCATACACCAGAGAAAGACAAATACAATGGATTTTGGGCAGCAGAGCACAGGCAGCTGGGATAAGTGCCACCCACCTCAGCTGAGCACCAAGTCAACAGCAGAGCGAAATCCTGCAGTTCCTCAACCACCAACGCTGTTCGTAGCACGTGGAAAAAGACACCAGCACAGGGGACCCATAGCCACACCATCCCGAACGCGGGGATCCTCGCCCTCGCACGCTTGCAGTGGGAGGCAGCTCAGGAATCACGTTAGATTTTAAGAGGGTTCAGCACTGCTAATTTTATGCACATGTAGTTACATTTTAGAGATTACACATTAAAAAAAACCAGCATGGTTCGTTTATCTACCACATGATCTTATTTTCCATTTAACTGCAACCTTTCATGTCCAGGAGCCTGCTATCTGCCGACAAATTGTCATTCGATGAACCGTTAGATTAAAAAGGAGAAATGTACTTTCTCAGAGAAAGTATTTTTCTTCCTAACGCTTATAACGCAGCAGATTTTTCTATAGTTTGCAGTCTGAACAGGCAAGATGGAGGTGTGGAAGAGGGGAAGGAGGAAGCAGCACAGCGCTATGACTTTCTCAAGGACACACAGCGGGTCAGGCTCGGAGCCCAGATTTGAATCCAGGTCTCCTGAATCCCCATCCACCGGTCCACACCACCCCTCTTCTCCCAGGAGGAAACTCAGTCTCACTGCACATCTAATCAAGCATACATTTCCCCCTTTTCTTGAAGGAAGTTGGAAGAGGCGTGTAAGTTCGTACAGCAAGACGATGGCCAAGTTAATTATATTCTATTCATACTATTTGCCACTCCACAGATAAATACATTTTAAATTTTTTTTTTACCATATCAATGACAAAGTTATTCAGAAGTTACTATTTCACAGGTGCAACAAAAGTCAGTTTAAGAAAAAGGGAGAAGGAGATACAGTAACTAATTTTAACTTAAACCTCAATAAATCCTCTATACAGGAAAGCAAACATGCACAATGTCCTCTTCTCCTCAGAAAAAGCACCTGCATTTTTTTTTATTTGCACAGTGCAACCAGACAAGCTAGTTACAGAAAATTCAGGTCGAAAATAACACGCTCGTAACAACGTGCTAGGCAGAAGTTACACTTTGACAGCGATATCTTATACAGCAGCCATCAGACTGATGCAAGAAACGTGACTGATGGATCCTACTGACAGGCATCTGCAGAAAGCTGAAAAAAGAAAATCTATTAGAGATACACTGTCAGGGGAAAAAAAAAATTATTTTTTGTTTCAAACCAAGTATGACCTGACAGCATCTTTTTAATCCCATTAAAAGTAAGAAGCACTTACTGAATTTGATACTTACTGAAGTTTGTACTTACTGGCTCTAACCCTGATGGGAGAAAGCAGCTTAGACGTCAGCCTCTGGATGAGGTCCCTACAAGCACATGGTGTTTTCCAGAATATTTCTATTAGAAGGAAGGAGTTGGAACATGCCAAATGAACCAGGGCAACCAATGTCATGGGGAAAGAGAGCAAGCTTGGTTTATAACACCAGCTGGAGTTTGGCCAAGGAAGAAAAATGGCCAGGGAAGAGGGTACAGAACAGTCCCAATTTCATTTTGCATGGCCATATATCTACTGAGGCTTCACCACGGAATGGATTGTCTCCTACAGCCCTGTTCCTCACATCGAGCTTCCACGCTTCCTTCCTCACAAGATACACATTCTTTAGCAAATGCAATACTCCCTAAATTTATCAAAGGATTTTCCTCATCTGTCTGCCTCACTAGCCTTCATACGCCTGCATCTGCTCATCTCCCTTGAGATGACCCTGCTTGCCCAATACTCTCACCCTTCCCATGTCCTACGCTTCCCGTTTCTCCCTTCGCCAGTACTGCACCTTGGTGGAGGTTCTCTGGCCTCCATGGCGGCACTGGCGTCGTTCTCCACGACTGGGCTTTGCTGGATGTCTCCTGGTAGCCTTGGGTCCCCGCCGGCAATAAAGTTAACACTTTTCTTCCACTAGCAAATCTCTCCTATTGAAGGCGAATAAGTCTTCTCTCGTCTTCCAGAGGCAGCAACCCCTACAAGGGTAAGCTCGCTGCTCTTCCCTCCTAGACACCTCAGCAGGCATCCAGGTCTGCAGACTAAAACCTAAGTGCCTGTGACAAGCAGCCGAAGAGGAGGAGCCACTACCAGCACATGATTAGCACGTGTGGAGAACCACTGGTGGCCAGGGGACCTACTTTGAGCCCTGCTGATCTAAAAAACCTGATGGGCTGGGCTCCTTTACAGATGAAGGCTCCAGTTCCCAACTTGACTTGTACGCATTGACCCCCCAACAGTAATTTTCTAGAATGCAAGCATGAGTCATTCTTCTGAAGCAAAGGTTCAAAATACTATACCACCTTATCTCATAAAGAGCATTAGCAACTGAATGGACACTTACGGACAGAGGAGCGCCCAAGGATTGTGGAGTTATTTTAATCACAAGATATTTTTCAATTAACCCTTTAGATCAAGCATCATCAGCCAACTCAGGTATCTGCCTTTGCGCCCATGCATCTCTTCTCGGAGTGAGAAGAAGTGGGATGCAGACAGGACATATGTGGACTGCAATCAAAACTTTTTTCTTCAGAACTTCTTGGCAGATTTCTGAATTTCTGAAGAAGTGGATAGGATGGGCCAAGGCGCAAAAGAAACGTTTGCAAAAGTTTCATACTAAACTGCTACTAAACAATTCCCAGAAATTTAAAAAAAAAAAGAAGCTACAGTCTTTTGGCAGTAGCCATTTTTTGGCCTACTGCGATCAGAAATTTCTTACATGCATACGCACAGAGATTACAGTTTTCTGACTGCAGACATCTTGCACATGGCAGGGATGAGGAGAGAATGAACCGTTTGTGTACATCATTACATCTGGATCCAGCATCTGAGCCTCTTTCCTTATAGCTTAGTATCAGATTACTCCAAAAGCCGAAACATTATCTAACATCCTAACCCAGAAATCTGCTTCATCTGGCGTTCAGTTTTATCATCCTTTCATAACCTGTTCAGCCAAATGATCAGTGAGGGATGAGCACTCAGCCTTCTGCAACACTCCTCATGTTGGCATTCTGGCATGCGAGGATGCAGTTACATTGCCGCAAGCCGTAAATCAGCAAAATAATGCACACTTCCATGCACGTTTCTAATGCATTTTTCTCTCCAGAGGGTTAACTTGCCCAGATCTGAAGTGATATTTTATTTTATTTTCCTGTTAGGAAGGAAAATTAAGTTCTGATCTGAGTTTTGATAGGCTTAACCAAAACCTCAACTATGAAAATGAAACTTTTCTGAGTTCAGAATCCACAGCTAAATTTTGCAGCTTTCCTCCTTTGAATTACAGTTCCTGTAGTTTTGATTTTGTCTTATTTTTTTTCCCCAAAGGAATATGGCCCCATAAAAAAACAACCGCTCTGAAGATTTGGAAGTGTACTTTCTCAACAGGTACAGAACAAGCAAGAATAACACACGCTTCCTGCGGCTGCCTCTGCCAATCTAATGAGCAGTTGCAGCACCCTGGAAAGAGAGTTCTGCCTCCATACCCAGCCACCGTCCATCTGTGCCAAGACAGAGAAACAGCAATACTTGCTGTAGTGCTTTTGTAGTGTCTGTTAGAAGAGAAATCAGAAAGGAATATTGAGCCAGATCAAAGCTCGTGCTGTCTGGCATCCTGCCTCCCGCAGCAGCCTCTGGGAGATGCACAGCGGAAGAGCGCAAGAATCATTTTGAATAGCTGTGGACACAGATAGGATCTGGCTTAGCAGCCCATAGATGCTGCCTGTTGGCTCTTCAAGTCTTCTCCTTTACAGCACCCAGTGAAGCAGTAGCTGTCTGAACCCAGCACAGGCCACTATATGAAACTGCTCAATGGCTTTTAACTCATCTTCTGTACTATCACACGAAAGAAGTGGAAAAAAGGCTCCAGGCTACTGAAGCAACAGAAACTAGTGAAGGTGCTATCTCAGCAGCAAAAGAAACTAATTTGGAATGTACCATAAGGCAGATTTTTACAAAACCGGATTAATACTATGGCTGCATTGTGACAGAAACATTACATTTACATAACTTTCTAGCAGCACACCATTTTCTACCTCTAAACTCCTCTGGTCTCCATAAGCTGCTTTGGTGAAGCTGCCTTCCCTCACGCTCACCCACGGGCGAGCGAGCAGCTCGTCTACCAGCTACTACAGAGCCACTACCCTCATCCCACCTCCCACAGGATCTCGAGATTCCTCCCGTCTTTAAGACATAATCCTGCAACTATCTTATATTTATGGGGTAATAATGTCTCAAAGACTCCCAGTACGCTCTGCAACTTGACACATCAGATACTCCTAAGGAGTACACCGAAGAATTACCACGCACAGCATCACAGGGGAACAGCACAGTCAACAAAACAACCAGAAGGGGCTACGCCTGCTCTTCTGACTGCTTCATCGAAAGGCAGGTACAAGACAACGGCTCCAGATACCTGGGTCCTGTTTTAAGCCTGCTTTATAGCACTGAAAAAATGTTTCACCTCAATACTGCCCATTTCAGCAATTTCTCAGGAGAGACCTGCTCATCTTACAGGTAGCAGCCGAAAGGTACTCCTGATTCCAGAACGGGCTTCTGGACCACACCAGTAGGTATTTGATCAGCCACCGGGACTGTTACCTTTCCCCTGGTGCACACACACGGAGTACTGGAGGAGCTGGAACCTTGCTTGCACATTTCATCCAAAATGTGCCACCCTTGCAGGTGACTGGCCATCTTCTCACACTGCCACATGGTAACGCTCATTCAGCGCTGCCTTTACAAGGAGAGTTACTGTAAAATTAGACCAAGACCTCACACCACACGACAGCAGGATGTCATGGTTTGCAAGTCTTGCTCTGAGTTGCAATGGCACTTGTGAGCTGCCAGGACTTGAGATTATTTCTTCACTTGAACTTTATTTTTCCACTTTCTAGTCTACCCCACACCAACGCTGATTTTTTGAGATGATGTGAGGGGACTGACGGTGCCAGGAGTAAGATCGCGTTACACCCCTCGTTTATAACCAGAGCCCATTGCTGTCGTTTGCACCACCCTGTTTATCAGTCCCAGTACACCTCCTTCATCCAGCTGTTCTTACCCAGACTTGCAGCTTCAACACCAGTGTCACCAAAGAAACACACGGACCAAGTGCTCGCCCCTTCAGTGTTCTTCACTAGGACCTTTTCCACCCTCCAACAATGGTGTTCAGGACCAGCAAATCTTACAAAAATACACTATTTCCCACACTTAAGCTCCACCCCACGATTGCGAAGGCAAACCAAAGTTACTCTTGCTGCTTGTTTACTTCCTAATTCATGAACCCCTCTAAGAGGAAACAAGATCACTCCTTATTTTAAGGCTTAACCAACTCTGCAAAACAAGCAGATGGGGAAAAAACTCATCTAAGCAAACACTTCAATCTCAGGGTGGAATAAGGTATTTTAACAAGAAAAAAAATTGTTATTGACAAACGAAAGATGGCTTAAAGAACACATTAGAAATAATCAGCTCAGCAAATAGCTTACTTGACAGCATTCCTCTAACAGCTTGTTTTGAAAACCACTGGAACTGTGTTTTTCATTTCCACAATGACACCTTTTTCGGCTTACACACACTGACGGCTGCACGTTTGCACCATTTCAAGTCACTGGTTTCCGTAGCAGTCAACTTTCACATTTGTTTCGTCAAGTCTCCTGTTACACCAGAATTTTTGGCCTGATCGATGCCACCAGTTTTCTCCGCTCACCGAACAACCAGTGCTGGACAACCAACGCTTTGCTATAGTCACAATGCCATGCAATACTGTTATTGTTTCAGGCACTGACCTTACACCGGCAAAACCACTGAGCATTTAGAATACCTGGAATATTTGCTATGCCAGGAAATTGGCTTAAAGTAGAGGTTCAGAAAACAAACAAAAATCCAGTGCCTGGTAGCCCGTTAACTTAGCCACAGAGAAACCACCGAGGGAAAGGAATGGATACTGGCTTCACATTGCATCCCACACTCACGCAGCTGAATCCTGCGAGGAAAGCAATTGAGATGTGGGCCTTTGGACTGGGCTCTGAGTCAGCGAGTCTTTTGGCTCAACAGGTTTGGAAGTGCTGGGATACCAGGCAAATTTCCGAGCACAGGAAAAGAAACTCACAGGCAAATAACAAAGTACATATTTAAGAAATAAAACATATGCACAGTTACTGGCCCTCATTAATAAATAAAAGGAACAACTACCACACACGCACACCACTCAACGCATGACTTCGAGTCGCTAAATCTTCATAAGGCAAGGATCTGGACTATATTAGCCACGTTTTCCCTTCCTGATTTGTGAGTAACAACACCACAGCCCAATCCATCTGCAGTTGAGCAGGCACATACGAACTGTCGCACGGTGCGTAAGGCGGTATTTGATGCAGTAATTCAAACCTTTCACCTGTTGGAGTTTTTTTATACAAACCACTGTGAGCCAGACTGAACCCACGTGGGTCAAAGAGGTTTTATACTAGAGGGGAAAGCCTGACCGACCCCAAGCCATTGAGCGCACTGCTGCGTGCAGCTCTACAGCAAACCCCCTGCACCCAGGGTAACACAGTGGTCCGTGGAGCAACAGGCACACAAAGCCTCTCTGCACAGGCAGAGGAACCACAAGACAGTCTTCAGTCCCAAAGCAACCAGCATAACAAGCAATGAAGATGTAAACCCGCTCAGAATTACGGCACATCCCACGTACATGGGGAATGCACATGTGCCCCTTCCCCCCCGCCAAAATCCAGTTATTGTAGTCCAGGAAACAGCTAAATATTTGGCCTGTCAGACCAGTTACCAAGACCCTCAGAAATATCCACCCACAGTTGCCCAGCTTTTGACCATTTAAGAATAAGATCGCCCACAGCCAAGTCCCCATCAGCGCTCTCCAGTGTTTACACAACCCGAAACATCCCCTGCAACTGTGCCTCAAGTACGAGAGGAAAAACACGGGGAAAGTTGGAGCGGACACGCTGCTCCACCGCCGAGGCCCCGGTCGTCCCGCGGAGGGGAGCAGCGGCGACTCCCGGGCGGCGACCCCGGCCCCGGCCCGGCCCGGCGGCGCTCACCCCTCCGCCCGGCACACCAGGCACTGCGGAACCCGTGAAGGAAGGCGGGAGGGCGGAGAGGTCTCTGCCCCGTCCTGCGGGGACTCCCGCGGCCGGGCATCCCCGCCTCGCACCGCTCCGCCGGCCCAGCCGCAGCACCGGCTCGGCGGCGNCGCCGCCTCCCTCCCTCCCCCACCGCTGCCGCAGCCCTTGCCCGCCCCTACCTGGCTCCGGTGGCGGCGGGGCGGGCTAGCGGCGGCTCGGCAGCCCCATGCTGGCGGCGCGGCGCTGCCCGGTCCCGTTAGGATGGAGGCTGCGCCGAGCTTCCCCCCGCCCGCCGCCGCCTCAGCTGCACATCCACATGGTTACTGCGCTCGGAGCTCGCCGCCGCGCCTTATATACCGCCGCGGGGCTCTCTGGGTAGCGGAGTCCTGGCCGTGCCGCGCCGCCGCCGGGGAGCGCCCCCGCGGGACTACAACTCCCGGCGTGCCCCGCGCCGCGCCCCGAGGCGGCGGGCAGGGCGGGACGGGGCGACCCCCGGAGAGGTGCCGGCGCGGCGGGCTCCGCGGGCCGGGGCTCTGCCGGCTGCCGAGACTCTCATAGGTCTGTGTGTTAAAAACGTGCGAAGTCTGGCGGGGCTCGAAACGGTGTTTCGTCCGGGGGGGTTCACACGGAGGCCTGGCAGCGGGCGGGCAGCGGGTGGGACAGCGCTCCCCAACGATGCACCCGCACCGTTCTACCGGCCACGCGAACTGCGAGAAAATCAAGCCAGGCAAAATAAATACTCAGGTGCGAGCACGGTTTGGGAAGCGCAAAATAGCGGAGAGGTCACGCTTCAACCCCGGCGCTTACATGTGCGGGGCTGCGATTTCGGTGGGTTTCTGCACGCTGCCTTCTCTTCTGGAGTCGTTCCGTGGCTGGAAGGGACGAGCCTCTCGCCGGGAACGCTCAGCTGTAGGGAGGTGCGGTGCTGTGGGGTAAACCAGCTATTTCGCAGAAGAACAGTGTAAAACTTTGAAAGCAGCGAGTTTAATTTGGTCTCCTCCTCGGTAAGACTATCGGGCATAGGGATGTTGCTAACGTTAAAGCCTGTCTACTGACAACGCAACTTAAGCCAGAATGACCAGCAGTGATAAAAAATAAGTAGTATTTCCTTTTATTTATTTCATTACACAATTATTTGTCCTTAAAATATTAGTCAAGGTATATTGCCCAAGATAATACTGTCATTTTTATGCCCTCTGTAGGGTACAAGTTGCTACGTTTGGCACAAAGTGCCTCTCTGAAGCGGATGAAATGTTTGCCCTGCAGAACTGCTGTATCACTTTAATTGGCATAAGATGAAGAAAACACGTCCCTCCTCTCACCTCCACCCGCACCCGCCTGCTGCCTTAGACAACAGGTAGGAAATGGTGTGTAACTGCAGCAGACCGCTGCTGGAGAAAGGGAACAAGTCCGGATCAGCCAGCGGTCCGATTCAACACAGCCTGGCTCTATATTGGCTCCTCCTTAAAAAATAACATCAGAGGAGTTGCAGTTATGGCTATCAGGCAAGACTATGCAGAAGTGGAAATCCATGACTTAGGAACTTAAGCGAAGGTCAGCGAATAGAGTTCTATCATTTTCATAAATGGCTGCAATACTACAAGCCATTACTCATCAGAAATTTGGCAGAGTAATGGTGCCTAATATCATTAGGTAATCCTAATGAATTCTCATGTAATCAAATCTAATCTCTGGATGAGTTTAGTAGGCTGAGGACAGCGAATGGCTAGAACGTCTGGTGCACTGAGGCAGTGACATAAGGACTGTCACTAGAGCCAGTGGCAGGGAGCTTTGCCCACTGAACACCTTCGGTGGTTATGCTAGCAGTATGCCTTGAAATATCTTCATTACTGACTGCTAAGTAAGAGCAGCAGCAGTGCGTTAGACATCGCGTGTAATGTAAGCCATAGTTTTGGGGGATTTCCCACAGACAGAGGACACACGGGTCCCCCAGTCTGACAGTATGAAGTTCTATGAACTTCAGAGGAGACCTGGGGACATTCTGCTCTATCCCAGTCTGCAAATCTCCAGTTCGTTGTCTGAAGAGTTGCATACATCTCTTCACGCTTCTCCCACAGCAGTCATGCCATTTGTCTCCTGCTCCTTCTGCAGCCTACCAGTCCTCTATCTCGCAGCCTCTCCAGAAGGTAGAGTGTCACAGGCTACATTTTTTCTCATGGACTACATGTGCTTCTGGGTCTTGGTCAGTTCTTCAAAGGCTGTGAAGTTTGTGCTACTGAAGGCCCTTCAGCCAAAAACTCTGATCAAGTACTGCAAAGAACTTGCTAGATTTGAAGGAGTACTGGCAAAGACAAGATAATTGTGAAAATTTCCAACAGCAGAAAATGTTTCCGCTTCTCTTCAGGAACTTGCTTTGGGATGCTGCTGCAGGCACGTGAGTTCATAAGGTTCCTATAATCTTACAGCTTTAAGAAGAGATGAAATGGTAGGGCAGTCTGGGAATGAAAAATTTCACAGAGGTACCATAGAGTTATTCTCTTAAAGCAACCATTTCATGGATAATGTGAACTGCAGCAGGTAGCCCTGAGACGGGGAATAGAGTCCTATTCGCTTAGTAGCAAACAAGGGCTTGCGCTTAGATCACACGCATGTACAGAAAGAGGGTCTAAGGAATGAGAACTGTTCAAGAATTCAGAGAGGAAATAGTGAAAAAAAAATACTACTTGGTAGGTATCACTTCAATCTTTAGAGTGCTATAATATAAATGTTTAGCCCAATCACATATGTGATTTCAGTCACAGGAAAACACTTGCAAGCGATTTTTTTTTTTTTCGCTGTTGGAGAACTCTGTTCTTTTTCTCCTTTTTGAACCTTATTCTTGTGCATCACTACCTTATTTGTAGCAATTATGTGAATTCAACATTGATGAAAGATGTTAAGATAAAGTTGGAAGTCTTCTATTTGCCAAGAATAAGAACAATATTATCTTGTTTTATGCTGCTGAATTTGCAATTAACTGACGTCTTTGGACTATTTTGGACAGAAAGCACTCCAGCCTGCTGGGTGGGTTTGCACATTTTTTTGTCTCTGCTGTTGGTTCAGCTGCACTATCGGCAGACCTGGAAGAAAAAATAGAACAGAAGATATTCCAGGCAGCCACCAGGACTCTAAGGATCAAACTGTCCAATCTTACTCGTGGCTGGTCTTCATGATGAGGTAGATGATCACAAAAGCTTCCCATTGTCAGAGCTGTCCATGCCAGCACTGCAGCATTAGGAGATGAAAAGCACTACTAACAATAGGGACAAATGCTAAGCAACATCTCAGCTTTTCAGCTAAGTGCTGAAAAGTCTCTCATTTCTAGCATATTTTAATAACAGTGAAATCAGTGTCTTAATCCTGAAGCATGATGCACTCAGTGCGAGGAAAGAGAATAATTAAACCCTGTGTGGAAGTGATTAGCTGCCTGTGAACAAATGACTTAGGAACACAAACATGATCAATAAATGACATCAGCAAAAGTTCTCAGAAGTCCTCAGGATTACAAACTTGAAGTTGGATGTTGCTCAGAAGCAAATTCTAATTGTAATTATTTCATCTAGTCTCCCAGGAGAACAAGGAACATAAACCTTCCCGATGGAAGTACACAAATGATGCAGAAAAGAATTCTAGGAAAATGAGCAATGAGAATGAATGGGCAAGATACACTAGAGAACTGTCCCAGCTCATTGGAAATTAGCTTATTTTCTTGAATTCCATCATGACGCAGCCAGAATCCCATGGCTTTAATAAGGGGAAGTTATCCTGACAGACTGTTTCCAGTTCTAGAAGACTGTAGAATTGGGATACCTAGATTTTGCTGTCATTTCAGTAAATTGCATTGGAAATTTGGAAGGAGAAAATAAGTTACGTTCACATGCACAGGGCTAAGATCACTGTTTGAACATAAAAGGAATGTTTACATTTTCTGACCCCAAAGCAGCAAGGGTTGATTTTATAATTAAATTTGTATTCGTTTGCCTGCACTCTGTTGCTTTTCTAAGTACGTCACAGGGCAAAAGGGACTAATGATGGATAATTGAAATGCATGCTTGTGAAGACTGCCGGCACTGTCATTTTACACACAATAAAATTTCATACAGCAAATTCAGTTGAGTACTGTTCCTTTCCAGTACTAATACAAAACAACAAAAAACCCACCGCTCCTTCACTTTGGCCATGCTCCTTTTTGCTGCACAGTCCTAAACTGTATAGGGAAAAATTATATTAAATATTTTGAATTAATATCCCACAGAATGAGTAAAGAGTTCTTTCAGCATAGCGGAGGATCCAGAAGAAAATCCATTCTGCTGACAGTCCTGAACAGAAGCTCCCACACAAAGTAAATGTTTTACCACCCAGCCGTTCGCTCACTCCCCGCAGCGCGGGAGAGAATCAGAAAAAAGGTAAAACTTGTGGGTTAGATAAAGACAATTTAATAGGACAGAAAAGGAAGGGAAAATAATAACAATGATAAAAGAATATACAAAACAAGTGATGCACAATGCAATTGCCACCCGCTGACGGATGGCCAGCCAGTTCCCGAGCAGCAGCCACACCCCTCCCGCCAATCTCCCCGTTTTTTGTTCAGAATGATGTCGTATGGTATGGAATACCGCTTTGGTCTGTTGGGGTCAGCTGTCCCCGCTGTGTCCCCACCGAGCTTCTTGTGCACCCCCAGCCTCCTCGCTGGCAGGGCAGCATGAGAAGCTGGAAAGTTCTTCACTTAATGTAAGCACTGCTCAGCAACAACTAAACCATCAGTGTGTTATCAACATTATTCTCACCCTAAATCCACAACACAGCACTGTATCAGCTACTAGGAAGAAAATCAACTCCATCCCAGCCAAAGCCAGGACAATGACAGAGCACCAAAATCTTCAACAACTACAGCGAACCACAGGAAAAACGAAGGAAAACAAGGGCACTACCAGTTCCCTGATGTAGAAGGCATTGACAGTTCTGCATTGAGACAGCTGATCACCATCCGCCTTAGGCTATGTACCTTGGCTGCGCAAGGCGTACACGGGAATACAAAAGCAGCGCACCCTTTCTGCCTGTGAATGAGACAGCAGGACTTTGGATTTATGTCACACAAGAAAGCAGCCATCTGCACCTGCTACTTCCGCAGCTCCTTAGCAAGGGGACAGAGAATAGGAAGAGCCTTTGCTTTGAGCAGAAACTCCCAGCCAGCCAAGCTGGCACAGAGTGGGGCAGTAATTTGCTTCTTGCTACTAATGGCAAATTGCTACCTCTCCCGAGAGCAAAGTAGGAGGCCATTGTGCTCTGTAAAGTACGTTTCCATTCCCGCCCTGCTTGGCTTGTACACTAGTATGTTGCCATTCACCTGGCTTGTGACAAACTGCTTCTCAGTCACCTGAACTCAAAACTCCTGTAAAAAAACCCCAAAACTGCAGTAACAGGATTTGATGTTCACTTGGAAAGAAAAGCAGGTTTCTCCTTTTCCCCCTCCAGTGATGTTTTTCCCCCCTCCATGGTGATGTTTTTGCCATAATGCCTGGTTGTGTCATACTTGGTAAGATCCATTTTTAAGTGTGAAAAATGAAATCCCAGGATAGATACACAAACAGAAGTGCCCAAGGAATATACCATTTATTTATTTTTTCCTAAGTCCTTATTCTGAAATGATGCCGAGTTGCATCATTAACAGAGGAGATGAGGGTTCTCTTAGGAGGAAGGCATGTACACACTCTTATATTACATACTGCTATTGAACACAGTCAAAGGTGTAAGCACTTACTTTTTGGGGCTTAGACCTGCACCTTGTATGAGTCTCTGACTTTAATGCTATCTACATGCTGTTGGCTGTCCTTCAGCTGCAGTTTCATTGCAGCAACCTGCTGCAAAAGAGAAAGAAAGAAAGAGCTTAAAACACGCATGAATACTGGTGGCCTCAGCCAGAGACCAAGGCCTCGAGAACACTATCCTTGGGGCAAGTTACTAGCAAAGATTTCCAAGGGAGTTTATAAATGGGCCAGTCCTCACTTCTGCTGAGCGACACCTACACAATTTGAACTTCCCCTTAGTACGAATATTAGTAACATAATCGATCAACTACAATGACCCCTAGTTGCAGTTTTTGACATCTGAAAGTGGGAATACTTAAAGGCAGAATCTGTATTTCCCTACTTTTTTTCCTATGGAGGTGAAATGAGCAGTAAACCACTGTGTTGTGCCAAGGGATTATATTGATGGATAGTTAAGAAATTATTTTCAGGAACACAGACCTATCTGCGTTCATTCCATGTACATATTTTTCTCAAGAATGTTAACTGTAACAAGTACTGGACATACATCTTGAATATACATTAAATACTATCCGACAGGTACCAGAGCACTGGATACAGCGTGTCTGCAAAAGCACAGGTCTGTGTGCTTTAGTTAGGCCATGTTTGCTTCAGCACCTAGTTATTTTTAGACAATGGAAAGGCAAACTGCTGACCCTGGAATGACTGCAAAGGCTCCGGGCAGCACGGCCACCCTCCCCGGCGGAGGGGACGTGTCTCCCTCGCTCCAGTGACCGGTGCTCCCCCCGCTCCCTCACTCTTCTCGCAAAGCCTCACGTACCTGTGGAGACAAAACACAAACTACAAGTATCTGTGCGCTTCGCCTGGTGCGAGCCGGCCCGGCGGGGCCTCGGGCAGAGCCACACGCCGCTCTCCGCGGGACCCCCTGCCGAAGGGGTCCCGGTGGGGGCCGAGCCAGGCGGCAGCGCCCCAGCTCCGCCTGAGGTGCGCGAACAGCCTCCCCGCGGCGCGGGAACGGCGGCGCGGGGCCAGGCCGGGCGCAGAGGCCGCGGCGCTGCCCCTTTAAGGCGCGGCTCGTCACCTGACCGCGGGCGGCACGTGGTGCCTCCGCCAACATGGCTGCGCCCGCAGCGGCCCGCGCCTGGCTGCTCCGCTGCCTTTTCCTGCTGCTGGGGCTGGCGGCGGCCGCCGGAGCAGCCGGGGAGGCAGCACCCGGCGGGGACTGCGGGTGCAGCGCTAGCCGGGGCGGGGGCGGGCGGGAGGCAGCAGCGTGGCGGTACTCGGCGGCGGCGAGCGGCAGCGCTGGGCACAGGCCGGTGAGCGGCGGGGCGAGGCGAGGCGCGCGTGGGGCGGGGGGAGTCGCGCGCCGCCCCAGCCCGCCAGGCGGTTGTCGCCGCGCCCTGAGGCGGGAGGCCGAGCGCCCTGAGGGGCCCTGAGGCAGGGCCTCCTGCGGTGCTCGGGGGTGAACGGAGACCCCCGAGCGAGCGGAATTCTGTGTGGAAACTCGAGTTGAAGCTGCTTCACAGCCCTCTTGGGCCTCATTCGCGAGAGCCTCTGCTTGGGCGCCGGTGCTTCGGCTGGTCCCGCTCAGAGAGCCCGAGCGTCTCCCGGGCCGTTTGGGCCCTCCTTGGAGCGAGGGCTGGGCAACGGTGCCGGTGTCCTGGTGGCCTTCCCTGCGTCCCCACCCATGTCCGCCCCGACCGCTCTTCTCTGTGCAAAGCTGAGATGTAACAAACGCAGTCGAGGTGTTTTTCTCGGCCGTTTGTTTTGGCAGGCCTCCCTACACCTTCAGCTGGCCAACACTGGGCGTACCTGTGCCAGAGAACTCACTGACGTGGGGTTGTCCGTGGCCGTACGGCCCAGGGAGGTGGTAGCTCTGTTAGCGTAGTCCCTCACCCGGTGAGTATCAGTGCTACTGCGGCTCTGGTTTCCCCCCATCTGCCTCTTTTAGGTCTGTGTTGGTATCAATGGAATTGAAATGATGACAAGTGATGTGTCGGGTCTCCTGTGTGTATTTCAGCAAAGCCATCATTTATGTATCCATATCTAGATGTCCTTCCAGGTTCTCTTGAAGTGAAAGTTTCTTTAATTGCTTATTCCTTTCTGTTGCTGCTCTTCTGAAAGACACTATCCAGAGCCGAATGTGCCTTCTTGATGAAGGCGGTGTTTAAAGTGGGTTGATGTGCTATGACAGTGCATGCTGCGAAGGGATACCGGCTCCTTTTATATCATTGGAGACCAAATGCCTCGCTGGATGAGATATCTTCAGTTAGTAGAAATGGGATTGCTGTTTCAATTCATGAAAGGCGCTAGTGAACTTTAATAGACAAAATCATATCACAGCAGAGTTGGATCTTTTTCTTGTGCGGGACAGCTTGCAAGTAGTAAAAATGTGAGGGCTGCCTCTCTAATTGCCTCTCGGTGATGTAACACTGGGAAGCTGTGTCAGCTTGGAAAAAGCCTGTGTCACACAGGCGGTGTGGAAACGTACCAAGTACAGGGAAGGGTGCACAGTGGTAATTACGACTTCACTATTGCGGGCTTCACTTAGGAAGTTTGAAAATANGCACCTAGTTATTTTTAGACAATGGAAAGGCAAACTGCTGACCCTGGAATGACTGCAAAGGCTCCGGGCAGCACGGCCACCCTCCCCGGCGGAGGGGACGTGTCTCCCTCGCTCCAGTGACCGGTGCTCCCCCCGCTCCCTCACTCTTCTCGCAAAGCCTCACGTACCTGTGGAGACAAAACACAAACTACAAGTATCTGTGCGCTTCGCCTGGTGCGAGCCGGCCCGGCGGGGCCTCGGGCAGAGCCACACGCCGCTCTCCGCGGGACCCCCTGCCGAAGGGGTCCCGGTGGGGGCCGAGCCAGGCGGCAGCGCCCCAGCTCCGCCTGAGGTGCGCGAACAGCCTCCCCGCGGCGCGGGAACGGCGGCGCGGGGCCAGGCCGGGCGCAGAGGCCGCGGCACTGCCCCTTTAAGGCGCGGCTCGTCACCTGACCGCGGGCGGCACGTGGTGCCTCCGCCAACATGGCTGCGCCCGCAGCGGCCCGCGCCTGGCTGCTCCGCTGCCTTTTCCTGCTGCTGAGGCTGGCGGCGGCCGCCGGAGCAGCCGGGGAGGCAGCACCCGGCGGGGACTGCGGGTGCAGCGCTAGCCGGGGCGGGGGCGGGCGGGAGGCAGCAGCGTGGCGGTACTCGGCGGCGGCGAGCGGCAGCGCTGGGCACAGGCCGGTGAGCGGCGGGGCGAGGCGAGGCGCGCGTGGGGCGGGGGGAGTCGCGCGCCGCCCCAGCCCGCCAGGCGGTTGTCGCCGCGCCCTGAGGCGGGAGGCCGAGCGCCCTGAGGGGCCCTGAGGCAGGGCCTCCTGCGGTGCTCGGGGGTGAACGGAGACCCCCGAGCGAGCGGAATTCTGTGTGGAAACTCGAGTTGAAGCTGCTTCACAGCCCTCTTGGGCCTCATTCGCGAGAGCCTCTGCTTGGGCGCCGGTGCTTCGGCTGGTCCCGCTCAGAGAGCCCGAGCGTCTCCCGGGCCGTTTGGGCCCTCCTTGGAGCGAGGGCTGGGCAACGGTGCCGGTGTCCTGGTGGCCTTCCCTGCGTCCCCACCCATGTCCGCCCCGAACGCTCTTCTCTGTGCAAAGCTGAGATGTAACAAACGCAGTCGAGGTGTTTTTCTCGGCCGTTTGTTTTGGCAGGCCTCCCTACACCTTCAGCTGGCCAACACTGGGCGTACCTGTGCCAGAGAACTCACTGACGTGGGGTTGTCCNGGGCTGCCTCTCTAATTGCCTCTCGGTGTTGTAACACTGGGAAGCTGTGTCAGCTTGGAAAAAGCCTGTGTCACACAGGCGGTGTGGAAACGTACCAAGTACAGGGAAGGGTGCACAGTGGTAATTACGACTTCACTATTGCAGGCTGCACTTAAGAAGTTTGAAAATATTTAAAGAGTATGAATTAAATAATCCGTATTGCATTTGGGCTCTATATCACTAATATATGTTTCATGTAATAAATTTCAGCATTTCACTGTGGGTCTTGCTGTAGGGTGAAAAAATCATTTGGCTCTTACTTTACGCAAGGCAGCTGGCAACTTCAACAGTAGGTAATGAAAACTAACTACTGCTGCTTTTTAAGCTATGTTCACAATATAACTTGATTATGCTTAGCTAGAAAACATTTTTACCAAAAGGGAAGTGAGGGGAGAATTAGCCTCTACCTCAACCACAAATGAGATTACCTATTTCCACTACATTTTTAGAACTGGGGAGCTAGTATTTTAGTGGGTCTGCTCTACATTACCATAATACTTTCAATATAAGTATAACCATAGGCAAATGCGGTCCCTGTTGTTGAAGTTGAGCTTTGAGGACAATGAACTGCATGCGTAGCTAAGTAATATTGCGAAGATACAGGCTATTATTGTTGCACACTCTACCTAATATGGTAAATTATGTATCTGTCAGCCTCTGCTGTTGGATTTCTGCCTCCATAGCTCAACTTTGATATTTCTTAGAGATTAATTCCTTGGTGTTAGCTATCTGTATTTTAAAACTGGATGTTAAAGCTGCTTAATTAACCTTACAAATGTGGTTTCTGGTTGTGACGTCTATGCAGAAAATCCATTCTTCACTTGTATTCCACTGTACTCGGCTGAAGAGCGCTGTCAGACATCTAAGCCTTGCATCCTCTGATGTGGCGTTATCATAAAGCTGGCTGTTAAAGGAAGGTCCTATTTCCAAAGAGGAGGTGGAGCTGTGAAATGAGCCTTGGTGGGAAGGATAATCCTGTGGAATCAATATTTGGTATCAGTTTGACACAATGTTGGTGGGCATGCCAGAAGTCTCAGCTGCAACTGCGTGAGAGGGCTGCGAAAGCAGCAGGTTCATAAGGAAGCCTTTGGACATTCCTAGCCGAACATACACTGGCAATCTGTAGAGATTTTTCAGGTTTTGAAAATGAATGCTAGGCTGTAAACCAAGAGTTAATTTTTCACATGCTTTTAGACAGCAGTTTGCTAGTGAACTCTGAATCTTGTTTTGAAGACTGCTTCAAGGAGTTGTTTTAGCTACAGTGGGTTGGAGAAAGATTGGAAGGAAGGAGGTGGTGCAACTTTGTACCACATTGTCATTCCCCAAGTCCTAAAAAATGTAAGCAAATTTATCCTGAAGCCCTTTTATGGATTCAGTTAAAGGCAATCTGCAAGTGCTCAGATTCTTTTTAGTGGAGAAAAAGTTATGAGGATGCAGCTAGCTTCAAGTGTGGTTAGTTCAAAGGAAAAAGTATTTGCAGAACTTCTTACAGGCCTTTTGCAAGTTGCGTGCATTTTAAGTGTTGCTGGGAGAGACCCAATCAAAAGGAGAGATCTATAGTGGAGAAGAAACAATGAAATTGGACACGTAAGGTTATGTCAAATACTCTAAATTCTTTTAAGAATAGGAGAGGTGCTGGATAGCTGATGTGAACATAAATAACAATAAACTCCAGAAGCTGGAAGGCAACTAATGACTCTTTTTGTTCATAAGTCAGTGTGGGCATGCAGAAAATTGTTTTGGTGAAAGCATCCAACTTGATGAAGAGAATCTTGTAAAGTACGAAAAAAACCCAAAAATGCCAACTATATAAGAATCAGGGTCCTATAATCTAGGTTGTGCTGAAAAGCGGCTATATATACAAAGTGCAAAGTTCACGTTGGGTTCTGTGAACCTGCCTCTTCATCTAAATAATGTTACATCAGTTCACATTTTTTACAACCCTATCTCTGCAGTTTGGCTACTTCTAATATACATGTTGCATACTGTGTTACTCTGCCATATGTGTAGGGAATTTTGTTTGAACTCTTGTACATCTAAAACCCAGGCTTCTTTTTCTGTCCGAACTTAAACTACACTTCTGGAGTATTGTTGTAAGTGTGCTAATCTGGAAACTCTCTCGTTGAATACTTCTGTTATTAGACTTGAATTTCCTGCATACCAAGGATCAGGATCTGGCAACAAAATGCTGCTATGTCTTAGAACTGGCTTTGCTCATTTTAGGTTCTGTCACTGGTCCACCTGCTTGAATTCCTTGCAAGAATCATAGAATCATTAAGGTTGGAAAAAACCTCTAAGGTCATCGAGTCCAACCGTCAACCCAACATCACCATGCCCACTAAACCATGTCCCTAAGAGTAGCGTGTGATCACAGATCACTGCCAGGGTACGTCCAGGAGCAACATGATATGCCAGATTATTTTTCACAGTGGACGCCTATGTCAGTGCTGGCTGGCTTTTTGGGGGCTTACCCACTCACAAATCTCTGACCATTGCCAGAGGAGGAATGAGGTGGCTGAATTCAATGTGAGTTAGGGGGTGAAGGTAGCTCAGGAATGCTGAAAAGAAAGGAGAAGGAGTTTTCCCCAATTGTTCCATCTGTTGTTGATGAGTTGGGTAAGCTAGCAAGCTTCTTGGCAAGCTAGCTCTTGGGTAGCATCAGCCCTTGAAACATCACCTGCCCATTGGGAAGATTTTTACACAGCCTGAGCTGTCATTCTTCATTCCAGCACAGGCTGCTGAGCAGGCATCGGGGGTGCTCTTGTGTTTTGGGTGAGGAGTGCATTGCTCAGTCTGTGGTCTTTAGAGGGCTCCCAGGAAACATCTGACGAGGCATGACAAGACCTCTGGAGCCTTTGTCTTCCTGGAAAGAGCCCACTAAAGCTGAAGGAAAATGTGGGTTTCTTTTTTCCTCTGGAAACTGGCAGAGGCCCTAAGTGGAAAACATCTTATTGAAATAGTTAAAATGTTATTCTGTCACTTATCCTTTACTGCTGAAGCTTGAGGCTCTTGCCCAAGGCCAGTCTTCCAGAGGAGGAATATAACTGACTTGAAAGTTAGTCTCATCTCTGGGAGACAGAGCTGCAGGTGCTCTGTCTACCTGCCAGTTAGCAGCATGGTTGGCAATAAAATGCTGCACGTGCCTGTTATTAAATGAAAAACCGTGTGTAGTTAGCATGCAAACGAGCACAGGCTTGTCCACAAGAGAGCCCTTTACAGTTTCATAATCTCCAGATTCTTCATTGATGCATCAAGCCTTCCTAGGAACAGAGAGAAATGCCAGAATTCCTCATCTGAAAATGAGTAGAAAGGACTCTGGATTGCTTCTTGGCTCTTGGGTACAGTAAGGGAACATGTTTCTCCTCATTAGAGCACAAGCTAAACCATCAGTAAAAATTCTGAATTACCCAGACTTCATGTGGAAAGAGCTACAAATGGGGTTTTTGTTTTCAATGCAAGTTCTGCTTGCTATTTCTTCCAAACAGGTGATCAAGATGCCACTGTTGCCATTTTGTTGTGCTGCTTTTGTCGTGAAATGCTGCTCAAAGCAAAAGCATCCAAAGATGAGGTGGAGGAGGAGTAAGACCGATAAGAGACTTTTCAGTCTTTTATATTCATAGTCTTTTGGGTGGTGTTTTCTCTGCAGATGGTTGCTATTCCAGGAGGAGTGTTCACAATGGGCACTGATGAGCCTGAAATACAGCAAGATGGAGAATGGCCTGCTAGAAGAGTCCACGTTAACAGTTTCTACATGGATCAGTATGAGGTCAGCAATGAAGAGTTTGAGAGATTTGTGAATTCTACTGGGTATGTTACCGAGGTAAGGTGGAAATGTATACAGTCTCCTGTCATCTTTCTTTGTGTTGGCAAAAGCCCCGTTAAAAATGAAGGCTTTTCTTTTTTGAAGGATGTCACAATACTTGCTTGGGCTTTGCATACTAGAACGTTTCTGATGTAAGTAGTGTAGAGAGAAAATTGTCTTGCCTTGCTGCCCAGGCATCTGAAAAGGCATTTAGATGTATACTCTTATATTTAGTAAGTGTCTTGATATCTGACTAATATCTTCCCTGCAGTATGACTGAGGCAGCCTGGGTGAAGCTAACAGATGGCTGAAGATCCATGCAGGGTTTTTTGAGGGTTTTGTTGTTGTTGTTTTGGGTTTTTTTGACCTTTGGGTCCTAGGACGTATTTGCACCAGTACAACTATGTTGTTAGATTTTCCTTATTTTAGAGGAACAGAGGAGAAGGGATTTAAAAAACGGTGATAGCTGAGGACTCTGCAGCTAGTTCAGTGCAGCTCCTTGCTAATGAGCTGAGCAATAGAAAGCCCTGCTGTCTAAAGAAGATATAATAGCAAGTATAATAATAGTTTTGTGCATGTTACTGGGAACAATGGACTAAGAAAGAATATGTTAAGGTTCTTCCAAGAAAGAAGCTACCGGTGCCTGAGACTCTGATCTTTCCTGACAGTTGACTGTTCCTACGCAACTTTTATAAAACCCTGACAGGCCTTTTAGGCAAATGAAAGTCTTGGTAATGATCAGGTCTCAAAGGAGGCACTTTGCTGAATTCACTTGATAAACTGGTTCTCATTTGGAAGACACGATCCTTCTGGTTGGCTGAAGGGCTTCTTTTATCTATGGCACTATTTCTGTTTTTAAGTTCTTAGCTCAATAATTATGAAAAAAGGTTGTGTAACAATTTTGAGTTTGAACGGGGCTTACTTGTTGCTTCTGGAACGAGCACATGTGCAGTGGTATTTGAATGCAGCACTGCATCAGATGGAGCCTGTTCCCGACAGCGCTTCACGGCTCAGCTGGTGTCGCTGGGTGCTCCACTTAAGCTTTCTCCCTTCCCCCCTCACATGGGGCCCCCTTTTATGCTGGATTTGGAAAAATAAACTCAGAGTTAGAGTAAACAGCACTGATTCTGCAGGGTTTTTTTAGGGATGCAGCTGAGCTGGTTTTTGTGTATTTAAATAATGTCCATATTACTTACTGCGGGTAAACAGAGCCAATCTACTTCTTGGTTTCCTTTTATTACGGACTAGACTGAACTCCAGTGGCAAATGAAACCTGAAAGTAAATAGAAAGCTGAAGAAAATCTCCAGATGTACAGCTATCTTGTTGAACCAAAAGTGGTTTTTTAAGAAACTTTAAAAAAAAAAAGACAAAAGCCCTTGATGGAGGCTGTCAGACTGAAATCTGGGGTCCTTTACATGGTAAACCTGTTTCCCTCTGTCTGGGTCTTTTAGATTGGGCAGGAGATAAACCTGTTTGCATCTTTGTCAGGGTCTTTCAGATTGGGCAAGTGAGAGAAATTGTTGTGTTGGTTTTTTTTTTTTTTTTTTTTTCTCCTCCTTCCTTTCTGAAACTGAATGTATAAAGATTATGGTCATATGCTAAAACTTCTTGCAATTTGCACGGTGAATGGGATCCTTCTTTCAAACTGTGCTTCTTGAAGAGTTCTGAGCATGCAGAAGCAGCTCATGGTGATCATTCTCAGTCTTTGAATGTCTATAATAAAATGAAGAAATTGAGAAGGGCAAATATGTTGAATTCTGATAACATGTTTTGACTTCCCTAGTATATTAATTCACTTAGTTTACCAAGGGAAAAAACCCTCTGTTGGAATGATGTACTCTGATTCATTGAAATTATTTGTATTTTTTGTTTCTTTCGGCTTTATATAATGCTAGATATAATGATTGGGTTACTTTTAACTCTTCTATTGTTGTTGTAACAGCACTTTAATACATGTTGCTAGTGATGATGAAGGAGCAGTAAGTGGCAAGGCTTAAGTCTTTTATGGTGATTCCCAAGGGAAAAATAAGAGAAATGAGATATGCCCTTAAATGTTAGATTGACTGTAACATTTTAAAACAGTTGGGACAATTGGAACTGCATTTTTAATTAACAAAAGTAAAAACATTTGCAGAAGCTCTGTGAGCTGCCATCTGTCCAGTGGCTGTTGAAGAACAATGACATCCAGAGATAAAATGCCTTCTCTTCTGTTCTAAAATCGCTTCCTTGAAGGAGAACTCAAAATTACTATTAGAATTTCCTTATCCTTCATAAAATAAAGCTGTACATGTGAGTGGCGTTTTAAGAATAACATTCCTTTGATATTATTGAATCTTTTGTTCTTTCTACAGGCAGAGAAATTTGGCGATTCCTTTGTGTTTGAGGGAATGCTGAGTGAAGAAGTGAAGGCTGACATCCACCAGGCAGTGAGTAACACAGCAGGGTAAACCTTGCTTAGCAATCACTGGGGTAGATGTGTTAGCAGTTACGGCAGTAATATCTAAATCGTGTGATGTTCCCAAGGCCATGTACAAAGATGGGGTTTATGGAGGGGTGTTTGGCCTAGAATAATAGACTCCCTCAAGTGTGGAGGATTTACAGTCTATTCTCTGTTCTCTTTTTTTAAACAAACAATTAAAAAAAAAATCTGCTCCTGATTAGCAAAAGTTAGTATTAACCCCTTCTTGTCTTTTTTCGTCTCCTAAATGAGAGATATTTAGGACTGTAGTAAGTGGTGCAGATATAAGGCTGTTTATTTGTATTACATGTAACACAGTAATGCTTCAGAAATTCGGATGTCAGTAGTGGCTCTACTGAGTGACGTGCTCTGTAGGGAAAGAACAGGGGTGCTTCTGGCCCCAAGAGCGTATGTACATGTGGCTGGCATGCTCTGCCGATGCTCTGCCGATGCAGTCTTATGTCCACACAAAGTGGGTAAATCCCGGATCCTACCGATTTAAGAAAATGAGGATAATCTGTGCATCTGGTATGAAAGCAAATGCTTGCATGAGTGCTTTTTCTAGGTTAACTAGAGGCAAATACTCCAACAAAGTGCCATTTCTATGGCAGACCTGAGTCTGTAAGACCCTCATTGTGTTGTGAATGGCTTAAGTTTATAGTGCTGCCTCCATTTCTGTAGAAGATCCCGTATGCCTTGCTGTTTCTTCAGTTCCCTTCATCTTGCTAGGGTAACATAGTGATTCTGGTAGGTGCAGTGCTGATTAAACTGGAGCTGATCCAGTTTTCCTGTTGAGTGGAAGTGAATATTGGTTTAAAAAAAAAAAACCTAGAAGTTTGGTAGCAAAGCTTCCCTGCCCACCCTTTCCTCTTTTTCTGTTGTGAATGTGTTGCTAAGCCTTTCTTAGGCTTCATTTACCTCCTCCTTAACCTTAACAGGTCACTTAACCTTTACAGCTCCTGATAGTAAGCAGATTATGTCTTGTCATCTTCTGGATGAATTTATCTGCTTTGAGCAGAAGTTTGGACAAGATGACCTCCTGAGGTCCCTTCCCACCAGAAATATCCTCAGGTTTGATCATTTCCAGATCTCTTGTCCCATGCCTTTAAAAAGGTCCTTTAAAAAGGTTCCTAGAAATGAAGCATTCTGATGTGCGTAGTGTGGCAATTTTGAGGGGGGTGTGGCTTCAAGGTGCATTTACTCTGGATGGGAATTTCTTTGCTTTTTGGACAAGATGTACTTTTGGATCAGCAAAGCTAACTTGGCTTATTCTGCAACTGCTTGAATCAACACAGAAAAGCAGGTTGTACACAAGGAATAAGGTAGTAACAGGACTGAAACTGCATCTTTTGACAACAGCTCAGTTAAACATAAATAACTGTTAAGTGAAACTGTACCGATAGAGGAGCACCTTCTTTGAAGATTGGATAAATGCAGATGGGCTCATCCCATCTTCACAACAGAAAATTCAACTGTCAGTATTAGAGAAATTATTTTTCTGCCCTAGTTCTGTGATGCAGAAATCCCTAAATCAGGCGCTCTGTCTGAAGAGAAACAAACAAACCCTAAGAATGCTGGTGTAAGCTCAGTCTTGGCTATTTGTGTAAACACATACAGAGTGTTGGGAGCCACTTTCCTGGGTGTGTCAGCCGAATTTTTAAGTGTTGGGTGTAATGCTAACAGAACAAGTATTATGCCAGAGAGCTGGAATGGAGCCCAAACTGGTCTTTTTGGTTGCTGCTTTATGAAGGTTTTCTGTATTTGTTAAAACTAAACTTTAGGAGACTGTCCTTTTGTCATGTTTTTCAGTATTTATTATTCGGTCATTTTGCGAGTTACTGGCATGCAGAGCATTGTTGGAATAGACACAGAGAAAGATTGTACTAATTATTTTGGTGAAGTGATCTGGGGAATAGTGACTGCCTGCCTTGTAGTTTGGCACTTCTTAACTTTATGCTGATGCTGTGGACAAACACGTTCTAAAACATGGTTATATTGCAAGGAGGTGAAAAAGAAACTAGAAGCTGCTTTTCTTCCTCCTGTCTGCCTGCCCCCTCACCAGCTACATACCATGAAATCCAACTTTTAGCAAGAGACTTCTGTCTGCAAGGAGAAGGTGTCAGAAGACAGCTCAGTGGTGGAGCTGGAAAGAGAAGTCTAATGTCCAAAGATAGAGCTTAGAATTTTAGCCGTATATGCTTCTGCCTCTCAAAACTCTGTCTTTGTTGTTCTAGTATGCATTTTCTGTGAGAGGTTATAAATGTTGAGAGGCAGTTGTTTTGAGGATCGTTGGTTTTTGTGACAGTGCAATTTGCAGACTAGAGCAAGCAAGCATCTTTCAGCTGCGGGGTAGGGAAGCATCAGCCATGGGAATGTGGTGTTAGAATATAATGTAGTCAGACTGCTTCTCAGACAACTGAGTTCTGTGTAGGCCATGCTTATCCCGGCTAATTGCATTAGCAATTTTCTATAGATCGTCCTATCAAGAAACAAGTTTCTGTAGATAAATTGCAAGAAACTTCTTAAATGCTAAAATGCAGGAGCATCCCAACTATGGGGCAGGGACTAAGGGTTCTGCAAAAGCAAATTCTTCCTAGGGATCTGCAAGCTTAAATTAAACAACAGAAAATAAAAGCTAGCTTCTTGTTACATTGCCCAAAATGTTTAAATTCTACTAGTATCTGCTGTGGAAAGGAATCTAATAGTATTCATTTACTTTTTTTTTTTTTTAAAGTGAGCATATCTTAAAAAACTTGGCTACTGTAGTGTAACCGTTCAAATGTAATCAGAAAAAGTGTAAATTGCATGAAGTTGGTTTGCATCAGCAGATTGTAATGATCAGCAATAGAGAAGATTAAGACTTTTTTCTCAATGCATACCCTAGTCAACTAATATTTTAGCTTGTGGTATATACCTTCTTGAATCATAACTATCACTGTGAAAAGCAGAAATAAGATAGAAACATTGGTGTGTTGCTGATACTGAAAATCCCTCCACCAAATTGAAGGGAGAAAGGACTGTATTTTTACTGTGCTTTAGTGGCTCAGACGTGTTTTGATAAGGCTTTTCTCCAGTTGAAGCACAGGGCTGCTAAATGCGAATGTGAATACAAGGGAAGAGCAACAGGAATGTGTATTTTGGAAGTAGTATTTCATATGCAGTGAAAGAATTGGGGAAAGGTGGAAGTTGAGATACTGAACTACATGGTATATAACAGCTCCTATGAATTATGAGGTGCATGTGTCCGTTGGGGAGTATCTGGGGGTTTTGCTCTATTTGGCCACTTTGGCTTCTCCAGTTCTTAAACCAGACAAATTTATCATAGGCCCTCAAAGGAAGCAGACAGCTAAATTAGAACAGAGGTGGGGCTGGTGAAAGCTAATGCAGGAGCAAACCAGCTTAGCACGTAGAATAATTGTTGGAGCTTTGGGTGTGCATTTCCTGGAGGTGAGGTGGTCTCCTAGATAGCCACTGCTACAGGAATGTAGGTTGGACCTAACCCTCCTCTGGAAGGGAAGCAGTAAAAAGGGGCGTAGCAGCCAATAACTGAATTGTTCTAGATTTCTGGGAACTCGAGTTTTACTTTTGGCCTCTAAGTTTGCGGTGGTAACATGGCAGAAAGCGAAAATTTAGCACTGTAACAGATGAGGGTGTTACTGATAGAATTGGCGAGGACTCTTTCAAATAAAAAACGATTTTGTAGGGCAAGGGTGGAAGGTCCCTTGAAAGCAAAACGTTTTGTGTGGGCTTAGCAAGTTTTGATAGCTTCACATATTAAAAATCAGTTTTCAGACTTGCAGATTAAAAGCAACAACTAATTACAGCATCTGTTACAGCTATGAAGTTATGGCCTTTCTTGGGTACTTGGCCTTTGGTTTAGTTGTCATAGATAAAACGCAGCCTAGAATTGCCAATAGTTCGGCACTTGAAGATTTTTTTTTTTCCTTCCTTCTTTTTTGAGACAATTTGGGGAAAAGGAAAAAGCTCAAAATTTAGAGATTATGCTGTTCTTATTTTATGATGAAACTGTTTTCCTGCTTTTTTATATCCCTGACTGAGTTAAGGAGGAAATAGAGAGGGAGAAATGCATGCTCGGTGCTATTATTCCATGGCATTGTAAAATGCCATTTATATGGCATTTTAATGTATCCTAGAGCAAAAGGGGATTGTGCCTGTGAAATGAGAAGGTACTGAGGCGTGCTTGCCAGTGAGGGGATTTGAGAGCTTTTGCAAATAACTGCAAGAGTTTCGCTTGCTGTGCAGCTACCATGAAAAAGGTAAACAGAATAGCACTTACCGAGACTGGAGTACAGCGTAAGTCAGATTTGCTCACTGGAGAGTAGTGGGGACGTTTTTATTCTTGGCTTGTGGAAGATAGCAAAATTCATTTTTACTTCTAGGCCAGATAAACTCTGCAATGGAGAGACTGAAAGCATACAAATCTGTATACTTCGTTTGTCTTTAGGAGGTATTAAATTTTTGATCTGAGAATGCAATGAAATTAGTTCAGTAGCAGACTTGAGCAAATACTATTAAGGCGTTCTGGTCAATCTAGAACTACTGGGTGCTGTTTTCATCCCTGTTTATATGGAAACCTCTGCAGTGGTCTTGAGCTGTGCAATTCAGTTATTTATAGCAGTGCCTCTAGCCTTTAACTCAAAGGGTATAGTCCCGTTCTAAAAACAATGAAAACATTGTGCGTTTCAAATGAATATTTCAAATTAATAATGAAACGAGCAATGTTTGCAGGTAGGATAGCAGTGCTAGTTTGCAGCAGTTACTATGGAGAACATACCTTCTGACAGCATGCAATTCCTTATCTGTGGCTTGGGGGGAGAGCAGGTAGGTTATTGTGTAGTTTGTCTGATACTGTTAAAATGTCAACATATATAGGATGCATAAGTAGAAGTTGACAAATACAGTTATTGCTACTTTAAGGGTAGATTTCATCTCTACCATGCTTGGCTTTTGCTTTTTCAGAAGCCTTTCAGAGAGGAAACTGAAATCAAAGGAAGAGATAGGCTCACCTATGTCTTGCAAACCCCCGTGCTTCAGATATCCCCTATAATGAGTTGGGAAGATGGAGCTACTGAACTGTTCATCTCTATCTTATGCTGTACTCCTACTATTGGGATAAAGAACGATGTGCAGGAAGCATCTCTCACTGGATATTTATCAGTATAAACTACAATGTTGAAGTGGGGCTTTGCTTATGCCTGAGGCTGTAGATATATCTGTGCACACCTAATTTTCTTAAAGTTCATATTCATTTGGTTATTGGAAAAAATGACTAGCTTGAGTGCAGATTTAGATGTTGGCTGAAAAATAGACTTCCAGAGATGGAACTCACCAGGAATATCAGTTCCTCAAAAGAAGCTTCTTTGGATTCCAAAACTTGCACTTAATGAATCTTACTGGACTTTAGCATCAAATATTTTTGGTTATTTTTCTTGGAGGATTGACATAGCTGTGAAGTATTACGCTGTTTGAATGAGATTCAATGACCTTTCCTTATGTAAAGGAAAAAGTCCCTTCATAAAAGCAAAGTGCTAGTTTCCAATTAAGTCTGAAATCCTTTCCCTAACTGATGACTTAAAATATATTTATTCTTATCCTATAAAGCTGCTGCCTTCTCTTTTGCAGTACTGCAATTTCAAACTGTTTTAAAATATTGGGACTTAACTCAAGGCAAATAATATCAATATTTGATATTAAACAAAACCCCTTATTGCTTTCATTTCTGAGCTAATGAGGGAGGCTAGAAACCTTAGAAAATAAGAATGAAAATAGATTCTTCTGTAATTAGAGTTTTTGGGGAGCTGGGACTTCTAATTGATATAATAAAGAGCGTGAGACTTGCAGTAGCATTGCAGAAGCTGGCAACATCAAGTATTAGTTATCTTCTGGAAAAAATACTCAACTGTCATCTACTAAGCTGTTTCAGTATGCTTAATTACTGATTTGGTGGAGAATTTGACAATCATGTTTCAGTTCAGTTTATGTACGTAATTATAGAAGGTTTGTTCTTCTCTGTTGAGTATCTTCAAGTACAAATATGAATTATAGCTGCATATGTAGATTATGTCTCCCTTATGCAGCTCCTATGACAACCTTGATAACTGGCTAGGAGAGATCTATTCTTTGTCTTGAGCCTTGAAGCAGTATTCACTTCCACACTATTTACATTGCAATGTTTTCCTGACTCAGTTACAGCTGTTTCAACTTAAACACATGCCCGTTGCTATGGAGATGAGAAATAGGTCATGTTCGTGCAGTTTTCAGCGCGCTGATAAAAAGGAGAAGCGGAGCTGCTGGCTGGCGAAGGTGAACAGGGAGCGCGCATCTGCCGAAGGGCTTTTCCTTGCATTTGGAAAATGGCTTTAAAATCCAGTGGACCGCTACCTGGCTCCAGGCGGTTTCAGACTGCCTCTCGTGGTGCGGTGTGTTCTGAATCCGCCTGCAGCGCTGAATCGGGGGGGCTGAGCTCCCTCTCTGACCCAGAGCAGGACACAGAGGTGGTGACAACAGCCAGCCAAAACGCTGCGCGGGTGAGCGTCAGCTGAGAGCTGGGCTGTGCTGATGCAGCAGCCCAGAAGAGCTGCTGCTTGCCATGTCTGGGGTTGCTGAATCACGATCCCAATGCTCGATTGATCTCTTCATACCCGTGGTCGGCTCCTGCAGGCAGGTGTAGGTTAACGTTACCCGTTTTCTGGCAGTGGCTGGCTGGCAGAGTGGGCTGTAGTGATTCGTGCTTGGCAGAGAAAGCTCTGCCCTGGATGTTAGTGAGGGAGGAAGTTTTTGAGGGTTGTTGGGAAGGTACGCTAATGCTACTTAGAAAAATAGGGTGTAAAGTCACTTGTGACCAGGACCCCACCTAATGTGACTTCTTTGTGGTTTCTGAGGGGAAAATGACAGTGGCTTATCTGCTGCACAGTAATTACTTTTATTTCTTAAACTCCCTGCCTTACTAAAAATGTTCTATTTTCTGTCTGCCTCTTTCTTCACTAGTTCATTAATCAGCTGTTCAGGGTTTAGGATATGGCTTAGAGGAGGAAAAATTGACAGAGATTTATGTATATCTGCTTTACACGGATAAAATAAAACCTCATCCAAAACTTATCTTCTTACTGAATAACTGATTTTTTTTTCTCATGTCCTACCAGTGCTAGCAAGGAGGGTGTCCAGACCGCTGGGCGTATTCCCCAGAGATAATGCTTCATAACTTCCCTGCTTCCAGCCCATGCACACATTGCTTTTGCAGCCATGAGGATGCTTTTGCACATTTAAGATGTACAGTTCTTAACACAATCTGATTCAGACAAATGGTAACCTGTTAAGTCTGAAGTGTGAGTAACTTTCTTTAAGAACCCACCACTTAACAAATGATTCTTAAAGTGTTTTCCAGTCTTAGACTACTTTTCACTCAGAAGATCTCTTTTCAGATAGTTGATTCCAAAATTGCTGAAGTTCTTACTGTGCAATAACTTTTGCTTTTCCAGATGTTTATCTTGACCTAGTGTATGCAGGCCCTATTATATTAAAATAGCATTGTAATGCTGTAGCACATCAAAAAAAGATGTTTGGTGTTACATGACGGGACAACAGCATGAATTTCTCATCATCTTATGGGCCTGACAAGGTTAAAATTTACAGCTTTGTTATTTCAAGTGACTTGCTGCATGTTAGAAATGGAATTAGAGCCAAGATTAGATACTCAATTGAGTTTATTTTTGGTAATTCTTCTAATACATAAATGTGATTTGAATTTAAAATTTGGAGCTGAAGCAGGAGGTTGTTTTTATCTAACGTGGCCAGTGCCATGTTAGATGCAAGACCAACACAAACGTTTTCATAGTTATTGGCTGTTTTTTTTGCGGAGTTTTTGTGTGTTTAAGGGTATTCCCCTACTGCTTTTGCAGTGCCAGTAAGGATGTGATGCTGACGATGAAACTCACTTTCCTGATGTTCCTCCCTTTCATTTTTTCTATGTATATTTAGGAAGGGATTTTCTTCAAGATAATTGTAAAGTGGTCTAAAAATCTTGAAATCACCAGCTAATGGAGCAATTAAAGTTAGGATGTCCCAGCCTACTTTGAGAAAAAAATTGAATACTTAAAACTTTGAATTTTATGCAAGCTGATAGTGGGAGTATAGGCTCCAGTTCTGTAAATTGCTTCATTTGAGTGGAAAACTTGTAGGTTGGAGTTAACTATTAGTATATTTTCCCAGTATTATCATATCGTGTTCTCTTTTCTTGACAGCGCTATGAGCCTGTGATAAGCAGAACAGTGAGTTCTTAAAGTTTAATCCTGGAGCAGAAAGCTGGATAATCCAAGTTTTCAGCTGTATCAGACCAAAACAAGCGTTGAGCTTCACTGCCTCTGAAATGTGCTTTGCTCTTAGAACTGCATTTCCTTATATATCGAGGCAGTTGTGTAACCTTTTGCAGAGCAGTTATGTTTAAGCAATTCTGTTACAAGTGAAAGGCTATGCTGTAACGAGTTAATCAAAGTGAAGGAGATATTGTCCTCTAATTCAGTATCTCTTCAAGATCTATTCAGCAGCATATGCTGCTATTTTTACAAAATGAATCTGTTGCCAGTCTACAGAACACATGTTTCTGAGTGAAGCATGAGAACGCTCAGCATTATGAAAGTAACTAAGCTCATTAGTGGCAAGGGAAGGCTTTGCTGTATTAACCGTGATGTTGTAATATCTCTGTCTAATTAGCTCTTCTACTAATTAGATTTAGAGCAATTAAAAGCTTTAAAGACTTCTGAGAAGTTTTATGAAAGGACTGTAAATTTCAGGTACATGACTTCCTCTTTTGGAAGGAGCATCTTTGTGCATGCTCACTGGTGTCTGTGGCTGACTTACATTAGTTTCCAGTTAATTATTGAAGGCTGTACGTAGTCTATCACTGTTAGCACTGTCCTAGCACTATATGTGTAACTTCTCTAAAGATCTGGATGTTCTGCAAAGACTGGCAGCCATTTGGTGTTCAGTTCCGCAGAGCCAGAAACAGAAGACGTGCACACATAGTGCTCTCATGCGGAGAGGTTATATTTTTCTTGGTTTAAAATAAACCATTTTGATTGAAAGCATCTGCTTTTTCTTTTGCATAACAAAAATGTTTTCCAAAATTAAAGTCTTCTAAAGTGTCTTTGCAGTCTCCTGCAGAGATTTTTGTCCAAAACTGAGCAGTTTAATTTACAAAAATGTGTTGTGCTTAAAACTATCTGATGAAGTCTTACTCATGATCTTTCAGATTCACGGAGAACCTTTAGCAAATGGTACTGCAGCTCTCTTATTTTCCTTAAAGAGCTGTAACATTCTAACTTTGGATTTCTGTCCTATCTTGAGTATAGATTAAAGCTTAAAGCCAAAATATACACGGAATTGGTTAAATCAGACTAGTTTTAAGCCTGTTGATAGTACCTGTTTAGCAGCTTGGTTGTTCTGAAGCTTTAGTGCTCTGAGAGTTGAGCTGAGTATCTCTCTGAATGAAGATCCATCTTTGGGTTTGAATGCTCAGTAACAGAGCTGTAGTTTCCAGTAAGAGATCAAATACTTCTCATGCTATTTTGGAAAGGGTAGGGGCTCCGATTGTGGGGAGAATGTCATTGGCTTTGTTAGATACTGAGCCAGAATTATGTGGTTGATGTTGTCCATTTACGTGCTTGTCAGGCTAGGGAAATCGTAAAGCAGGATCTTTAAGAAATGTCATTACTTTCGTACTATGCCTGGAGGGTCCCATTTAGATGGAGAGCACATGGACAGAACATCTCAGTCATCAGCAAGCTGCTGAGAGCATCTTTATTTCTTTTGTATTTAACACCGATGTCGTCTCTTCACTTGCTTTGGAAGAGAGAGCATCAGAAGCCCACATGTGGATGGCTTCCCAGCCTGGAGGAGTCCCGTGGCATGTTTAGGGATTCCAGGGCTCTTGCCTAGAGCTAGCAAAGAGCTGTGGGCTTTTCAGCTGAGCTTAAGCCAACAACTCTGCAGCTTTAGTCCAGGATTTACAATGAGCTTTTATGTAAGGTACCCAGATGTATGCTGTAGGCAAAATCTGTATGTGATGATGGGAGAAGAGTGAAAAGCTGTCATGGGAGCTGTTATAGCATTGATCAGATGCTTTAAAAATAAGATAATATGTCTTTGTGTATTAGCAGCACTTCTTAAGAAAATAAACTGTAGCACCTACTGAAACATTCAAATGAGGGATCTAATGTGTAGTTTGGACCAGAGGTTTTTTGTTTGCCATAGATAATTTTTTCTCACACACATGTAATTACATATGAAATACTTGTCACTGCTGATGGATGGCGCTTCCTCCTATAAGTTGCTGTTAAAATTGTTTGACCGGGCTGACGCTCTGTCTCCTGAGTACCAGTTTTCAGTGACTTTCACTTTTCCTGTGAAGGATTTGGTGAGTTAAAGGATAACACTCTTGGCACAATTCCTACCTGTGTGTATAACACTTTACAAAATTGGTTTAGCAGCATGATGAAGAGAAATAAATATTCTACTTCTCTTTGCTACCTATAGAGCGGGGAGAGCTGAGGGGCAGTAGAGAAGGTTGTTCTACAGGCCAGTATTAGAGTAGCATCTGGATCTCCTAGGTCTAAGGCTAACCAGCTGGTAGATTGTTTAACTCCTAAAGCAGTGGAGGCTTATTAACTTTGATTTTTTGTTCACTATGGAAATTATCTCTGTAATAGGAATATTTTGGAAGCAAGCACTCAAGCTGCTGGAATAAAACCACTAGTGATGGTCAGCATAAGTGTTCTTTTTTGCCTCAATTTTCTGAAAGGACCCATTATTAAGATAAGTATTTCTAAGTGAACACGAATCAGAACAGAATAGTTAAACGTGCTGTGCACTGACCTTCTCAGCTTTGAAGTAAGCTTAATAGAAGAAATCCTTAATTAATGTATTCCAGGAATAATTCCTTAACATTACAGAACCAAATTTTAGACTTTTGGTTAGAGAAGTATTCGATGTCTGCATTGTTACAGAGCATTTTGTCTGCTTGATGTTGCTCAGCAAACCAACAGGAAAAAAAAAAAATAAAAGGCTTCACTTAACTTCTGTGGCTCTTCTGTCTCCACCTTCTGGAAGCTGATAGCAAATAATTTAATATCAGCTTACTGAGTTAATTAACTGGAAAGCAAATGTCTTTCAAGATGCGTGTTTTGACCCTAGTTAAAGGATGTCATCAGGATTTTGTTTTAGTTAATCCAAAACACCGAGTCTAGGGAGGAAATAATTGGGATGAAAATTCTCTTTAAGCCCAAATTGTCTTTTTTTAATCATCTCTGCAGAATGTGTCAGATTGAAGTCAGACATGAGGTTACCTGGTTTAACTGTACTGGGGACATACTGTTGTAAAAGAATTGAGTAAAACGGTAATGTTCCAGATGGCCTCTTCCATTCATGACCATCTGAATGTTCTTGGCATATGTTTTCAGAGGTGAAGAACTATAATTGAGAATTTCTGAGAGGACAGTCTGGTCCACCAGAGGTAGTGTGCTAAAGGCTGTGCCCTCAGAGAGAATAAACTGCTTTGTATCAGACCTGCAGATGAGAAAATGTAGAAGGGGAGACAAGCAGAGGGCAGTACTTCAGCAAAGCATGGTCTCCCTCTTGCTTGTTTTTTGGGTGGTATTTTCTTTGTGCTGTTCCATACCTTGGGCTATTCCCTGGCTAGCAGTATTGTGATGTGGATCAAGTTATCTTGGTTGGTCAGAGTAATAGGTCAATTGGCTGCAGGCAGAGCCATGAGCTGTGAGTGAAAGCTTTGTAGTCTGTTGTCACATGGTGATTTTTCACAATAGCCTTTAGCTGGGAATTTAAGTCTTTTTCCCTGGCCATTCTTGTCCCTTTTCAGGTTGCAGCTGCTCCCTGGTGGTTGCCTGTGAAGGGAGCCAACTGGAAGCACCCTGAGGGTCCTGACTCAAATATCTCCAACAGGTAAGCCATAAATGGCCATTCAATTGTAATACACAGTGCTTGTAAATATACCTGCAAACTTGTACCAGGAGTGGACGGGAAGAAAGGGTTTTTAATTAGTAACCTGCTTGCTGCTGCTTCTGTGACTATTTTCACATTTTCTAGTGTGTCACATGCAATAATCAGTGGTCGTATGGTCAATGGCATAGTAGTATTTCAAAAAGGTCTGTAAGTGCTTTCCACCCAAGGGAAAACAGACCATACTGAAATGTGCTTCAGTGTGTTTTCTGTTCACATTTATACATCAGCCGTGAAACAGAGTAGATCTTTAATGGTTCAGCAACTTTAGAGTATTCAGTGCAGATCTAGTTTTGGAGCTGCATGCGTACTGTAGGAGTCCATGTAGTGTGTCCTCCATCTGGGATTTGGAGGCCTATCTCTCTGGCAGCAGATGACTGAAGAGTTTTGTGCTTTTTAATGTATTCTGACTTTGCAGGCTGATTATTGTGGAAAATCAGTTGCGACTTTGTTATCTAGAAGCTCTAAATGCTTTGGAAAACTATATTTTTCCTTAGCCTATAGTTAGTGCCATGCTTTGCGAGCATGAATCCTGAAACTTGCTGATCCATGTCTATACAATCTCTTTCAGTTCAGAAGTAGTATGAATTTTATGCCTAGAAAATCAAAAGGCTTCATTATTCTCAGGTGCTTTTTATGGAGACTGCAGAACTAGCCCTGGGTTGCACACGTTGACAGCAGTTACTTACATTACTGTATGCTTACTTGGATGTGAGTGTCTTCATTTGGGACTTCTTATAGTGCAACTCTTTCTCTCACTTGGCAGGTGCCAATGAAGTTGGCACTAGCTGCCTTAATCAACTAGTTAAAGTTTCAAAACTGGTCTTTGAAATAAAGTCAGACTCTCTAGCCTAGATCTAGTAGATGCTGGCATGTTTTTGAGTCCTCTGAGGACAGGGCTACGTTAGTGTAACATCATCTGATGGCTGAACTGCTTAGTAACAAGTCCGTTGTCTGTTCTCCAAGGGCAATGAAAGAATTATCTGAAACAAAAATAGAGATAGTATCAGGAGGCATTGTTAGGGGGAGACACAGAAATTTAGGTCACAGCAGATAAGGGTTGGAAACCTGCCATGTAAATCTAGTCTTGTAGAAGTATGGCGCAAACCTCGCCTAGTACAACTGCTGGTGAACTTGCCACATGGAACAGGCATACGCTGGCTCGTTAAATGAGGCAGGAGAGACAAGTCAAGAGGAAGTCCTCTGTATCTGTCTTCTGGACCAGTACCTTCAGCTCCTGAAGTATCTTGGTCTATTAGAGGCTTGGATGGGGAGGATCCTTGTGACAAGAATTGTTTCCGTCTTTTTCTGGAAAAAGAGGCCAGGATTGTAAGGGCAATCCTGGAACCAAACCAAAGGGAAGATGGGAGCTTTTGTGTAAACTGTGGGCTCCGTGAAACACCCAAAGAAGAAACCTTTTGTGTTAAATTTCTGAAGTTCACTGTTTCCTGGATTGAGTGCTGCAAAAGATAGGAGTAAGGACTCTCTCATTTCACCCCTCCCTCAAAAACCCCACAACTGACAGCAAAGAAAGAAGCTGCAGCAAAGAGAAGAATGCCCAGGGAAGCGAAGAGCATTTGCTATTAAATTGCAGTGTAATTTTTCCTATTGAGAATCTTGGCTTCTTGTTAAGATACTGTTAAACTAGCCTAGCAGGGAGTAGTAATGCTGCAGGCTTTTGGTGTCTTCCTTTGGGTCCCTGAGCACCTGCGTTTCCACAGAAGCCAGTGTGTCAATAGTTCTTCACCAGCTCCTGGCTGCAGCAGGTTTCTGAGGCGAGACCAGGAGAAAGCACAAGCTACAAATGTCTTTAACTGTATAGAGCTATACATGAAAGCACGATCAGACAAACAGAACTAAATTTTTTCCTCTTCCTTGTTTTTCTGTTGGCTGCATTTCCCACCCAGCATCTATTAGTAGCTTGCTGTCTTTCTTTAAATAGCTTCTTATCTGTAAAAGTAACCTGATACCTTGTCCAGTTGTAACTGAACTGTGAACTTCCTCACAGTCCTTTGTGGCCATCTCTTAAAAGAGTTTCATGCAGAGCTTGTGCTGTACAGCTGTGGGATTGCCTACTTCTGCTGATGATCTTGTCCTATTTATTTTGTTCCCCAGAATGGATCATCCAGTTCTTCATGTTTCCTGGAATGATGCTGTGGCTTTCTGCACATGGGCAGGGAAACGCTTACCAACTGAGGCTGAATGGGAATACAGCTGTCGAGGGGGCCTTGAAAATAGGTACCTGTCACAAACGTGTCCCTGCTAAATGCTTAAAAGAGGTATTTACAAGATAGGAAAGAGCTGTGTATGTTTTCATTACCCTCAAAGTCTTTTGCTTATGTAATATGCACATCTGTGGTAAATATAATTCTGACTTACTCTGAACAGATTCCTTTAGGTAAGTGAATTTCCCTAAGTACCTAAATGGTATATTGTAATCGGAACTCTATAATGGGAGGAGAATGCAGAGAGCCCGGGAGAGGAGATGTGACACAATGCCAAGACACAGGACTGCTGCTATTGCAGAGATGAAAGGTATAGCGAAGGACCTGAGTGCCAAGGCCAAAAGAGTTGCAAAAGAGCTTAAGAAGTAAATAACTACATCACTGCACAGCAACTGCAGGGCCACTGGATCCAGATCTGACTGTGGGACTGGGGAGGAGGGGAAGACAAGGTGAATAGCAGGTTTATGTCTTCTCCGTCCTGTGGCCTGGACTACATTCCGCACAGGGCAGCGCAAGTGCTGCCTTTCCCTCCTCCATGTGTGAATTGTCCTTGTAGAACCCTTGCTCTCCTTGAAAACCTCCTAGATGTTGGTACAAATGGAACTGGAATACAAACAGTTCTCCAGGGTAAGGTGGGGAGGAAGGGAGGTGTGTGTGGTGTGTCTCTTTTTTTTTTTTATTAAAAGTGTTTGACAACTCTTCTTCTGTATGTCTTTTAACAGACTCTTCCCATGGGGCAACAAGCTTCAGCCAAAAGGTCAACATTATGCCAATATCTGGCAGGGAGTGTTCCCAACTAATAACACTGCAGAAGACGGATACAAAGGAACTGCACCTGTAAGTGTGTCTCAAAGTGAATTAATCATATGCAAATGAACTTAGTCTTCCTAAAATTGAAGTCTGTGCTCAACACAATGAACCAGGGCTGTTTGCCATTCCTGTACTTTTTCACCTTTAGATTTACAGTATATTTCACTGTAGGCTTGAGTATTACCAAGGGACATTTTTTAAAAGTTAATTGAAAAGTAAAGATTACTTTCATTTTAACTTTTAGCTCCTCTCAAACTGACTTCTTTTCCCCCATTTCCAGTTGGTTTGTAGTCAGATGCTGAAATACTTTCTGCCTGCACTCTTGGTATTACAATTTTTTGAACTCTCATTTTTTGGGTGGTAGTTCCTCAGGCACAAAAATTATGCAATAGTTTAAAAGAAATTAAACTTTCCTTTTCGGGAAGGTTGAGTCTGTCTAGTATGGCAAACAATGGAGTGGAATTTTAAAGGCAATCAAGAACATGAATGAATTATTAAATGGTAGTTTAAGTAAAATTAAAGCACAAGTTTCATCAATAGAGAAGTCTGCATATGCATGAGTTGACAGCCACCCTTGCTTTTCTTTGATGGGAAGGGGAATCTGGAAGCTGTAAGCGTGGGCATGGAGGTCATATCGCTAATACCATGTGCAGGTCTGTGTCTGTGCCTCTCTTTAGAGGATCAGTCTCCAAAACCAATGAGAAGATGCTATCTGCCATAGTGGAAATGTGGTGCTGAGAGCACTGAGGATGGCAATAGCTCATTCTTTCATTCTGTTTTATTTAAATGGAGTATGTAAAAGTGTTATAGTCCTGCACTACTAATTTGGTGTCTGCTTTTGACATACGAAAGCAGAAGCTCCTAGTTAAGACAAATGCACCTTCAGCAGACTGGTCTGCAGGATTAAAAACCTTATTTCATGTTGAGTGGTTTACAGAACTGCCACTTGTGTTCCGTGTCTTGTACAGGTCACTGCGTTTCCTCCCAATGCATATGGCTTGTACAACATTGTAGGAAATGCCTGGGAATGGACGTCTGACTGGTGGGCTGTTCATCATTCAACAGATGAAGTTCACAACCCTGTGAGTATTTTGGTGGCATCACATGAAGTATAGAATTCCCTCTTGCTACTTTGATCTGGTTGCTGTTTGAAAACCTACTGTTCTTTGCTCCTCTCTGCTGTGTCTGGGATGGGCTGTGTTCTGGTGAGTTAGGACGTATCACACCACAAGTCATCAGCACTGGAATTGTAGCGCTGTAGTGCAATTCTTTTTTGTTGTTGTTGGATAGACCTCCACAACTGGTTAGCAGTTGAGTACTTCCAAACTGGCATCATATTACATAAATCAAGAATACACCAATGCAGTGGAATTACTTTAAAAAAAAAAAAAAAAATTTTTTTTAATGTTGCTACAAGTTGTACTACTTTGGGTTTTTTTGTTTTGGTTTTGGCTTTTTTTTTTCCCCCTAGGTAGAGAACAAACCATTGTGAGTTACCTTTATGGTTTCTACTAGCTCATTTAAAACTCCACATGTAATAAAGCTGAAGTTTATGGGGAAAAGTAGCATACCAGGCTTTGAGAGGTTAACCTTTGGTTTTCTTTGTGGCAGGCAGAGAAAGAGGTCCTCCAGGGTAAGCTTTGTATGTGGGGTTTCTCATGCAGTATCTCTCAGCAGATTCAAGTTCCAGTATTACATTTCCTTTTCTCTCATTTATCCAAGATGATTAAATCTGAGAAATACGCTGCTCTGCTCTCACAGAGCTTGTTTTGTTCGGACACATTATCTGTAATGAGAAAACCAATTAAACCTCATGGGGCAGGAGCTCTCTGTTTGCTGCAGGATTTGAGTATCCCCATGCTGTGGTCTCTTATGATACTTGCAGTCTTTCTTCGGTGTGCTGGACATAATTGGAGGCCTTTGAAAGAAGCAGTTGAAAGTAGCTTGAGGAATTTGCTAAACTTTTTTTGCTGTACTGTACATTTCAGAGGTCGACATTCTGCTGTTCTTCCAGGAGGATGTGTCTAGCAAAAGAAATCAGGCTTATCTTGGTCTAGATTGCTCTAGATCTGTACTAGCAGTTCCATCACGCTGATGGAACATCTGGAGACCTCCTAACCCACACTGATCACATTGGCCAATTTCCAGTTACCTGGATCCCAGTAAGCTACCACAGATCTCCGGTGACTTCAGCTCTGTGTTGGACAGTCTGCTACATACATCTTCCCAAGTAACTGAAATGCTTGGGACTGTAGCTTTTTTTCCTTGTTTAATTTAAAATACGATGGACTGTTTTCTCATTTTTGTTGGTAGGCAGTCTTAATGGCCTAGCAATGGCTAAAGAACCTCCTTTTCCTGTGGGACCTTGGCCGTGTTATATCTCCATCTACTACCTTTCTCACATACTGCACAAATTCATACGTTGTGATTTGAGTATTTCACAGTAGTCAAATTTTTCTGCCAGTTTCTGTAATTCAGCAATAATGGAAAGCTGTATTGCATGAATTCTCTTGAATGTATAAACACACCTGTCTCTTTCCCACATTGACTCAAGGCTTTCATACGTATACAGCTGAAACTTATAGAACTTACACTTAGCATTTGAACTGATTCTTTAGATTTTTTTTTTTCTTTTTCTATTTGCATATTGATTGATTAAGAAAGAAACATCTGCTGTCTTGCAATTCTGTTTCCATTCTGGTGGGTGTTTTATATACAACTAAGGATAAATATTTTTGGTACCTTATGAATGGAAACAAGGCCAGTTTAAGAGCAACATTTCTAAAGATGAAGTGTTGAGTAGCTAGCACAATGTAAATTTGGACGAAAATGAAGAACAATAAAACTAGCAAACTTTCCCATGTCAGAGTAGGTGAGTACTGATTTGATTGCAGCCTGGTAGGTCGTGGTAGGAGGAGGAGAGTGAGCGAAGCTGAGCTTTCCGCTCCAGACTGTGTGGTCACTCACCACGGTTTGTACCAGGGAAGATTCTTTAGATCCCCTCTCACCACTGAAGCTTCACCTCAGTGCCTGGAACCAGTGCACCACGATCTGCGTACGCTGCCTTAATTGGGGCGGGGGGAAAGGACCCCTTGTCTCCCTGCACCCTTTCAGAGACAAACAGCACCTGTGTCCCTAGGAAAGAACACAGGTCTGGCAGTTCGTAGCATATTGCGGTTGTCCCTGTTCTCGTTCATCTCTTTCTCGGTCTGACAGCTACGTCAGCTTTGGCTGCTTGTTTGTACAGTGACCTCTCGGCGCAGGGAGCAGTGCACGGCTCTCTGGAAGCCTTCCTGCCTAGGAGGGAGTGGCAACGCTGGGAAGCAAAAAGAGTAACTAGGCTGAGCCTGGAGAATAAAAACACTTTTGATGCTGTGTATATATAGAACTTAAAAGTCACAGATCTTGGGTCTATTGCACCTAGATAAGTTCTAGAGGTTTTTTTGTTTGTTTGGGGTTTTTTTTGTCTGTAGGTTAGCATAAGGTAATGTGCATTATTTGTTTCAACAGATATCTCTTAAAGGCTCTGTGTCATCACTGGCAGTCTGAGAGCTTTGTTTCTTGTACGATGACTGGCTTTTGTAGGTGAAAGGCATGAAACAACTAATTTGTGTGGAAGTTACTGTGGTAATAATGGAAAGAACCTCCAGGAGTCTTCATTCAAACTGTAGCTTTCAGCTAATCCATTCCCTGCCATTGATATTAGTTAACTTCATCTTATTTTGTTTTATAAGAAAAACAGATTTCTCTGCCTATGTCAGCCTTCCCAACTTGTCCAAGTTGCACAAAATCCAGCTAGCTAGAATCATGTATTTTGCTGAACTACAGCTACTGCAGTATGATGCTTGCAAAAAACCCGTTTTTCTTAAGTATTGCAGTGATGCACCTTCAGTAGAATAACTTATTTAAATGGGATGCTTTTGTGTTTATAATGTCAGTGCAGCAGTGCTTCAGTGTTGAATTAAGGTGATGGTGAGAAACAGGTGTCGTGTGACTTTTGCTCTCTGTTAAATTTACGTGGCTATGAGTTTGCTTAGGATTTTAAATTCGGCACAAACATTTTGCAGACGCTTCAGAAAGTTTTTAAAAATTAGGTGTTAGCAATGATGCTTTTAGGGTTTTTTCAGTTGGAAACTAATTGTCAGAATCTAGTGTCTGAGGCAGAGCACTTCAAAGTGAATTCCAAAGGGTTTTTCTGATTAAATGGATAAGGAAACTGAATCTCATAATGTGAAAAGGTGTCCCAAAATAGCCAGGCTGCAGTATCTTCTGAGACAAAAATGATTAGCACCATATCTATCAGAGCCCATCTCTTCAGTCTCTCCAGAGTACAAGTCAGCGTAACCTATATATAGGATGTGTTCCTTCTGCCTAAAAGGCTAGGAATTCTTCTAGAGGGTCAGAGCTTACTGACAGTTTTTTTTAACATATTTAGTTTAACATCTGAAATCTTCAAAGCAGTTTTCTAGCACTGGAGAGATTTTGGGTATACTGTGGTTTGGTTACAAGGAATGCGTGGAATTTTGCACACAGATTCTTTTTTTTTTTTCTGTAATTGATTGGCTTGCATTCACAAATAATTCCCAAGAGCAAAAATACACTAGGACACCTGAAAATGCTTTGTAATTTGTTTGCTACTTTTTAAGGTATTAGATTTACATTATGCTCTAACAATGGAACAATGTTCTTCCTCTTCTTTGCCAGGTGTAGGACCTGTGCAGGTAAGTACTGAAGCCAAATAAATAACACTGGAAGTTTTTTATGCAGCTCAAGAAGTATATAGAATGCAGAGCTTGGTACTGTGTCCTTGAAATTATAAACTATGAAGTGCCAGGAACACTGGACGCTATTAGCAATAGTGGGGGGTTTCGGGGATGCAGCCAGAACTTGCCAGTTAGTGGCATTGGAAGGCATCATAATACGTTATGCATGTAAATTTAAAGAGCAGAGCATTAGTATAACTGGAGATTTGTTTGTACAGACCTTTCTTTAAGAATTTAATTAGACACTTCTACAACTAAAAGTCTTCTCAACTGTTCTAGTCCAGACACTTCTTTGTATAGTAGCGATGACTTGTTCAAAACATAAAGAGCAAGTGGCTTTTATTTTGAATTCTGCTTCTCATCAGTTTGTGTAGTGAGCTGCAAATGTCTCTGTTCACTTTTGACTTAATGAAAGTCTCCCCATTTTACAAGTGTACAGGATCTGTGAAGATTAGTGTGCTGTACTTAGACTAGCTGTGAAAGCAAATAAACAATATTATATTTGGAGGGGTTTTCAGTAACAAATTGTATATAGTGAATGACATTACTTGTCATCTGGAACATAGCGATTGGTCCCTCGATTTTGTGTGAGACAATGGGCTTGTTACTCTCCCAGAAAAAAATGGGAAGCATCCAAGCCAGTGATATTCACTTAGTGCAGCAGGATAGTCCAGTGGAAATCTCATATATCCGGAATCCAGAACAAGCCAGAAGAAGCCAAATCTAAAATAGCCATCTGTGGAAAACTCTTTTACACGTGGAAATGGAAATAACTTCTAAATTTCCTGAATTTCAAGTGGAATAGTGTCTCTCAATTGTGACCTGTTCTTCTAACTTCCCCTCACCTCTCAGCGTAGTTCTTATCTATATTCTGTGTTCACTAACCACTAAAAGCCTTTCTAAGCAGAACTTTGTTGTGCATTTAGATTCAGGGTGCCAGACTGTTCCTACTGTGGGTGTTTTCCGGTACACGTTGTGCATTCTGGGGATACTTTATTAAAGGGATTCGTTACTTGAGTGAGTGCCAGGAGATCAAGGAGCTAGCTTGCTGCTGTTCTCTGAAATTATTTTGCTTGCGCTTGAAGACATCTTGGAGTTGCACAGAATGGGGCCACACAGCAGTACAAAGACAGTCTTGCAGTATGTCTTAATCGTGTAGGTGAAGCGGGTTTTGTGTGGTCAAACTCAGTTTGCAGGGAATTGTAAAATCTACTTGAGAAAATGTAAAACTGATACTTGAATTCCTGCAGTATTGGCAGTGGGTGAAAAGCCAGAGTGCTGCTTATGTCAGAAATAAGTGCTTCTGGGCTGAGTTCTCTCATGAGTGGAAAAAAATCCAGTTTAAGACAAACTCACAAAAAATGTTTAATATATCTTGCAGCTACTATTTGGTGCACAAGGGCAGGACTAGGAAGCACCAGGGCGGTGGTTTTTTTTTCCTTTGAAAAATGTAAATGATCATTTGGCAGACAGTAGCAAAGTGTGTGAGAGATCAATCAAACCACAATCCCTTTATGGGGCCATTTTAATTGTGGTGACTTCCAGCTCAGATTTTTTTGTCTACAGTGCATAGTTTTTTATGACCTGCAGTTCTCTGAAAACTGATGTAGCTCAAAACAGAGTGGCCATGTAGCCATTATAGAAAATTATGATGCAACTTCAGAAGGTATTTGTTTGATGTAATGAAAGAAATACAACTTTCTTTTTCATTAAAAAAAAGCTTCTGTGATGTATTTTAGTAACTCTTTAAAGAATAATCCTACTTATAAGCTTTGGTAATTGAATGCACAAGCACTTGTAATTATGCAATCAGACTATAATGTGTCTGTTATAACATTATAGTACAAAATAAACTTGCCAATATACAGTAAATTCTGTTCTTTAAATCTGGGATCAAAGTCTGGACAGCTCTGGCTCTTTACATATGGACAGCAAATGTCCTTCCACTTCTGTACCAGGTGGTACACTTCTCCAGATAATAGTGTAAAACAATATTGTTTGATGGAACAAAGACTTGCTTGTTTTAATGTGACCTTAATTGCTGTGCTCTGATTAGTTTTTATTATGGGTAAGCACAATCAAAGCAGGTTTCCTTTATCTACAAGGAAGATACAAGCAGGGGCAAATACTAACATTGCAGGCTTTCTGCTTTTTTTAATTATAAGAACTATGTGATACTGAGCTGTAACATTGTCTGGCCAAAGTTAGATATGTTTGTACACTCTTACTTTACCACGTATGTTAAATGCATGCATTATTCTAGAAAAGCTATTGACTGGGGGGATCTTGGCTTTTCAGGATGCCATACCTGAAGTCCGTGTGGTTCTGTGGAAGACAAAAGCAGTGAAGTTTTTTGGGGTTTGGTTGGGTTTTTTTTTTTAATACTCTCTAAGCAGCCAGTGCTCAGACAGGAATGAGTTTACATTTCTACATCTGCAGATGTAAGGACTGCTAACGTTCTTTGTAAAACAAAAGAAGTTTAAGCAAGTGATATAGGTAGGAGAAAAACTACCTGGAGAAAAGGACTCTGGTCAGAAGGGCATGTATGGAACTCTGTGTACAGCATCAGAAGCAGGGTGTCGCTGGTAAGGACATCTAGCTCTTAACACCTTTCAAGAAATTCAAATCTCTTACTCCAGTTTGTCTATAGGGACTTGGCTTCTTCCATTCCCAGCTCCAAACTGAGATAAAGGGGCTTTGTTTTGGATAGCGGAGATAGTTCACGCTATGGACCAAGGAGCTGCAGCACCCTTCTACCTACCCAGACAAAATCAACTTCATAAGCTAAGAAAATAGAGTCCAGGTGGCTTCTTCCTGCATGTGACGTGTTTGAGGTTTCTTCAGTAAGGCTGGGGCAGAGAACGGAATATAGAAATAAGACGTTAGGCAGTACGAGGGAAGGACAGCGGCTTGCCCTGAGCTTTGCCACAGCAGCCGAGCTGTGAACTTGCTGGGAGCTGTAGTAAAGGGCTCCTGAAGTAAAGGAATGCACATATGGCCCTTGGCTGGGGAAATCACCTGCTGACAAACCACCTGGGGCACTCTGAAGTCCTCAGTCTCTAGCGCTAAGTACGGGGCTTGCACAGGATGCAGAAGCAAAGCATAGAAAGGAAACACAAGGCTTGATTCCAACACCACGTTCTCCTTGGGTGGACAAACCTGTGATACAAAAGTACAAAACAATGTCAATGGTGATGCTCCTCAGGTTGGAATACGGATGCCTTTTTCACACGGTTTTGGTTGTTTTCAGGTCAGCTCACAGGGCTTTGCTGGGCACCTTGGTGATACGTGGTGCCTTTTATAGAGAAGCTGAGCTACATGTGAATGAAAGCATAATCACTGCCTGCTGTGTTCAATCTTATGGTTCTAATTTTAACTCCACAATAGCCTTCAAATAAGGAGAGTCTGTTAGCTGAATTTTTAACACTAGGAAGGAGAACTGAATTCACCGTGCCCTACCTTTGAGGATCTGTGGCTCGTCTTCAACCTGCCTTAATTTAATTTGAGCCCAGTCATGAGCTGAGAAAGGTATCAGTCTAGATGGTCTCTTGCGCATTTGATTTTGTACCTGTGTAAGTAGCTGGATACAACTATAGGGAAATCTGGTTATCCCAACTTCCCTTTATGTTTTCCTTTGCTCAATTGCAGAGCAAGCCAGGGAAATATCAAGAGCAAGAGAATTAAACATAGCCCATGGACAGTTGTCAAACAGGCAGTGATTGTTTCTCCAGCTAATGTCTAGTGATTTTTCTGCTTTTCTAAGAACTTTGCCAGTTGTTTTATGATTAACTCTCTACCTTCAGTGATTTTTAAAAAATTACCTATCAAGATGATAATGTTTTGTAATAGAATAGATTATTGGAGAAGACTGTATCAGATTTTTGCAGATGGTAAAGCATTTCAGTGCCGTAATCCTGCTGCAGAGGCTGGGGATGGGGTTCAATTTAACTTGGGTTTTTGTTACCAGATAACCTGTGATGCTCAATTTTTGCCTGGCAGAAGATATTTGTAATTAATAAAAAGACTGTATGCAATTAGCATTTTCTTTGGTTCACATGCTTCTTCAGTATGTTATCCCTGTATCATTGTGAAATACACGATAGTCTTATGGCTGGATAATAAAACTTCTAATCCTGAATTAGCATGCTCCTCTTCGTTTATAAAAGTTACTTTGGAGCTAATACAAAGATTGCTGCTCTGTATTTGCATTACAAGTTTTAATGGGAAATCCTGCTCAACAGCTCCATTGTTCTCTGTTTTGTCTTGTTCTCATGTAGCTTTTTTTAGGTCAGTTTTATTCTGGCTGGCTCTACCCTGGCTTCCCTTAAAATGAGATTAACAGGCTGTTTGAGTTGATTGTGCTTGTTAGTGGCTTATCTTAGAGTGGGGCTCAGTGCATCTGCACGCAAGTTTTGTGAAGACAATTTCCAGAGACCTTGGAAATGGAGTAAGCCTGTCCTGCGGAGGAGCACCCTGGCTTGGGAAGGAGCGGACACTGCCTCTGGGTGTGGTTTTCCTTGAGTATTTGGAGAGTATTAAATGCAGTAGTAAGCCAATATTTTTTTTTCTATCTCATGTAAAATTTTGCAATAAATGTGCAACTGCTGAAGTTTCAGTATGGTAAGCTTTCGATATGGAGACTCTCAAAGCAGTCAAACTCAGTGGATGCTGTCAGTCGCTTCTGTAGTACTAGCATCAACTTTCAGGATTTCTTACAGTCCCCGTGATTTACACTCGGTGTTACAAATCTTGTCCTGTGTTGATTCTTTTAGAGCTTCACCTCTGGTAATGCTGGAGCTGGGTGGGAGACAACTATATCCCTTGAGACAGGGTGGGACAGTGGTGACCAGGTGTAACCAAACTGGTCTGATCAGTGGACAGTATCGTTCCCTGTGAAATCCCCTCCTTAGGAACTAGTTCTTAAAGGGAAATTATTCCTGGATTCAGGAGATGCTGCAGAAGTGAAGTTTTTCTTTGGTGACTGCATTTATAGTGGTCAAGGTGTTATTCTTAAGGCTTTGCAGAAAGCACAGCACCCTTTGGATACTTACAGGATAAATGGCTGCTGGACAGGAGGAGACAGAATAATTGGCACAATTTCTTTTTCAGCAGTTTTCTGGTTTTAACCTATTAGGGTACTTTTTTATGGTACTATTTTGCATCATTTACATACTCTGTAGCAATGCATTCTTTTTTCCTAACTGCTAAAAACTGGGCTGATGACTTTCTTGTAACCTATATATATTGATAAAGAAAATGCAGGGATTTGGAGAACATCGTAGCTCTTTTTTTCTTCCTGTGTTCCACAAATCCTTCTGATAAGGTTTTGTGTAGAAATACAGACTTAATTTATATACCCTACCAACCAGTGAAGAAACAACAGCTTGTACCTAGAGTTAAGTGAAAAATACTTTATTGGAGGCTTGTACATGATAAGGAAACATTTTTGTTGCACGCTAGTGTAACTTTACAGGAATAGAAATACATGCAAATCTTAAAACCTTGAGAGGATTCTTAGTGGCAGTACCAACTTCTAGGCTAGGCTTGCCATTAACTAATAAAACACAATTTATTTTCTTGATCTTGTTTGTCACTTCTGTAAGACAGATATTCCCGTGGCTCCTTCCTAAAAGTAGTTTCTCAATGCACATGGAGTGTAGAAAGCTTGTAAGAATATTTGGTATCAACAGTGGAAAGATGAAGTATAGCAGTAGTCTCTAAGCATTAGATGAGTGCGGTAGTAACTTTCACAGCTAAAAGGAATGAAGTGGGAGAATTGATCACCCATGTAATAAATACGCATCAAAGCAAGCAGAAGAGTGTTATCAAGGAAGCCCGGCTTTCTCCTTGAACTAGTAGGCCATCCTTTGGAGTTCCAATTGAAAAAGAAGAGTGAAATAACCTCTTTAAATCAATTCTAGGGCGAATTTCATAAGCACTTCAAATCATACACATTACTCTGCAAATGTACATGCAATTACAAAATTGTTGCTGGTAAGTGCAGTTCTTTCTGCAGACCTCTTTAGCTGTCATGACCCCACGTAACAACAAATTCAGTACATAGTGACTGGGAGATGATACAGAATGTCTTGCTGCACAGTCACTAATTTGTGTTTCAGACTTCGTTTTGGACTGGAAAGAGAATAAGCACCAAACATTGGGCATTACAGCCCCTCATCACACCTGGCCACCAAACAATGGAACTGGGTTTGGAAAAGGGGGAGTTCCCTGTATTCCTTTTGGAGGCTCATGGGTTCGCATGTTTGTTTCATTGCAGTGGAACTGATGAGAATGTGTGAAAGCCTGTCTGTGAAAATTTCCTAATCTCTCATTAGGAAAAGTCTGAAACTACAGAAATGTACCTGTTTTCAAAGATCAGTACTCTCTCCTGATTGCTCCTGGGTTTGTTACAGCGTATTACCAGGTGCTTTACAGAAACAAAGCACAAGGCACCCTTGGCCAGTGGGCAGCAACTCCAGTGTTAAATATTTGCAACAGTGGGGAGGGAGAACAATTACTCTCACCTGTCTGCAAGTTGTTTACAACATAATTATTTCAAGCTTTGTGGTTCAGGCAGATGCAGCTGAAATTTGTTTATTTTGAGTATTTATGGCTGCTCCTTGTCTGTCTCCCTATTCTTACAGCTCTCTGCCTTTTCCCTGTAACTGGCAATTGTTCTTCCTCCAATACTCACCAGTGTCCTCTCCTCCGCAGAAAGGGCCCTCCTCAGGGACGGACAGAGTGAAGAAGGGTGGATCCTATATGTGCCATAAGGTAATGTTAAAGGGCCTGTGGTATTTTCATATTGATCTTTCCTCTGGAAGTACCTGACTCGACAATGAAATGATCTTCTGACAGGGTTTCCTGGCAGCCTGGATACATGTTAAGGGGTTTAATGCAATTTAAGGAAGAGCAATACTTAATGGTCTTAAGGAATTCTTCCTGGTTTGCTTGGAATTAAAACAAACAAACTGCTTTACCCAGTATGATTTTTTTTTAGATGTAGAAGTTAAAATTTATGTAGGCCTCTAATGCTATTTTCATTATAGTGCTTGAGTGATACTTCTAAGAGTAGAAAGTATGGATGTGACTTTTTTCAGTTCTAGAATGACTCTCGATCCAGAAAGATTGCTGGGAGATGAATGTTTCAGCTTAGTTGATAGCAGACTTGAAATTCTTTCTGAAAAGTCTGGTTACCACCAGAATGCAATAGCTGTTCATGACACAAATCATGTTTTAAACTCTGTTCACGCTGCGCTGGTGAAAATGCTCATTGTAGATCTCCTTTTTCATTAAAGCTGTCCTGCTTTTTCCCTTTCAAAGCCTGCAGCTGGCAAATCATTCTCATAATTAGATTAAATTTTCTACAGTGAGATCCCATTTTCTACACTGATTTCCTTCTTAGGTGAAATCAATGTCAGATGTTAATTAGCAGTTTTGATTAAATTAACGCTGGAATAGACTCTTCTTCAGTGATGAATAATGTGACCCATTTTAAAGGCTTGCAAAGATTCTAGTCTGTCCTCGTCTTTTTTGTAGGTGATAAAACTAGGCTGTGTATCCAGACAAAAAACCCCACTGAATACTATTAGTACAAGGACTCTTTATTAGGTGCCTAAAAATCTGTTCAGACTAATCTGTTCTACTGCTGTTCTACCTCTCTTAGTTGACAAAGGCTCAACTATGCACCTTTTTACATGTACGCTTAGCAGCTACTTTTATTTTCAAAATAGTTCAGCTTCTAAACCCCACGGTGTCCTGCTGAGGTTTGGGGCGGCCCTCTGCAGCGTGCGCCGGTCTTTGAGGGCAGCAGCTGCTCCCTGGCTCGGCACTGCTGCCCGAGCTGGTGGGGAACCGTTAACAGCATCTCCATCTAAGGAGACTCTCACAACTCACGGAGACAAACAGCGGTGACCTGCTGCCTCTGCGGGGACGGCGTGGTTCACAGGGCTGTTCCTGTGATGACAGAGCCCGTTTCGGTTGTCATCACCCTCCTGGTCATACAAATTGAACTGTTTAGTAGCTGTGCCCAAACTCCTGAAGGGATTTGGGTTTAGAGGAGAAAAACTACCCTTTCCTCCTTGCTCTCTTCTGACACCCCCCAAAACAAACAAACAAACAAAAAACAACAAGAGAGAAAGGGAGAGAAAAAAACAAGTTTGCTTTTTAACCCAGCCGTTCCAGAAGTCTGGTCTGGAGCCAGCCCGAATGGCAGTGGTGTGTTTTTGCCAGAGGCCAGGAGCCTGTAGCGGGAGGATAGGAACAAAAAGCCTGAGCCAGATCTTTTGAAGTAACAGCAAAATGGGGCAGAACTTGGATGGATTGTACCAGAGTTGCTACATAAACACGCGGACTGCTACCTCAGCGCTTTATTGGTGAAATTACTGTGACTGTCCTTCCATGCTATGATGGATAACTGCTTCTGGGCAGTCTAACTTAATGCAGCAAACCGCTTAAACTGGTTACTTCTGCAGTTTGGAAACCACCGTTCCTAATGTCAGGTGGTTGAGAATTTGTAGCACCGTGAATAGCGCAAGTTTTTCTCTTTTCAAGGAGTGCAAGTGTATTAACTGAGATGTGGCCAAATCTGCACGGCCAGGCAGCATACAAAACACGTTACAGACCAGTGTCTATACCCTGCTGTAAAGATGACTGACCTTGTCCTGTTTAGATTCATTTCGTTGTGTGTAAGATAACAGCCTTTCTCAAAATAACTTGTGCAAAGCACCCTGCAGCAGTCCTTTTCGGAATCTTTTAAGATGACATTTTTGATCTAAGTGGTCTATCACAGAAATATCAAATCCTACAAGCACAAGACAAACAACACTGGGAGTGAAAGCCCAGTCATCCCTTGGAATACTGATGCACAGATCAAGCCACTGAGGTGCTTTCTTTTCCTCTGAGCAGAGAAGCAGAATGGTCATTTTAGCTTTTTCTGGGAGCAGGATGTATTACTATTCGACACTGTGTTATCAGACACCGCCATTCAAACTACCTTGTGTATCAGCTGCAACTGGTCTCTGTATACAGTGGGATTTCCCTTCTTTCTAACACAGTGATTTTGGTCTGTGTCAGTTCATTGATCTTTCCAACAGCCTTTGAAATGTTTTGCTATATTAATCTAACAAACTCTTGCCTAAGGAAACACGAGCTGTGATACACTCTACAAGTTCTTTTTTCTTTCCCCCTCCTCTTGCTCTCCAGTCTTACTGCTACAGGTATCGCTGCGTGGCCCGTAGTCAGAACACTCCTGACAGCTCTGCTTCAAATCTGGGATTCCGCTGCGCAGCAGATGCCTTGCCAGAGCGACCGTGACCCCGTGGGCTGTCGCACTGAGACGTGAAGGGCTGAATTTCACCCAAGGAAGAAGAGATGTGTGGAGTGTCACTTGCTGATGACAGAGTAGAACAATCTAGTGCTTACACTTCTGCTGGGGGAAAAAACACCCAACACTACTCAACATTGCTTGAAGAGCTTTCCTGTATTTATCTTCGGGGAAGCTGGCCTGGACTCTTATCCTGACCAAACTTTTTATCGGTGAATTCTGTTGGTTTTAGCGAGAGTATTCTGGAGTTAACTAACACAAAACTGAGCAGAAAGATGCTGATTTAAAAGGTTAATAGCTCCTCTAGAAAAGATTTTTATTTAATAGTTTTATTTATGTATAGGTTGAATTTCTACACAAGGACTTTATAAACTTCTAGACAGCTTCAAAAGAAATTTGAAGCAGTTAAAGTCTAGTCAGCTTTAAAAGAAAAGTGAAGGAGTTAGGAAGAGGTGAGGAGGGGAAGACAGACAGCTCTCGACCCAGGCGGTTAGCGCAGCCCTTGTATTACATTCCTGTTGCAGTGAAAATCAGGTCCAGAAATGTGCTTTGTCTGATGAGATACTTGCTCCTTTTTAGAAAGTGCCTCTGTAACTGAGGGATGATGATCCTCAGGGTGATGATGATTAGAAATGATGTACATATTTGAATAAAATTTCAAGCATTTCTTTACGCTGAAGACTTCTATTGATGGAAAAACACTGACAATTTCCTTTGAATTTGTCTTGGACATGGTGTAGGCTTATTTTGGGGACTTGCAAATTGCAAAAATGGCATTGTTAGAAGCTGAAGCTAACAATAATCTTTTATTCAAGATCATAAAAGTGAAAAGATGGCAGATGTAACTGTGAGCCCTAAGGCCTAATAAGGTAACTTTGGAAACTGTTGTCTCTGGTTTAAAAAAAAAAAAAAAACCAAACAAAAAAAAAACCAAACCCACTTAGAAGGAGCGGAATTTTAGTGAGCAGGAAGGGAAATGGGAAGAATGAGAGCTACCTCATTTGGGGATCTGAATGTATTTCAGCCTCTCACAAGGTGTTTTGCACTGTCACTCACTCCAGGACGCAGTATCTGGTCGTATTTCTGTGCCAGGCAGTCGCTCGCTCCAAGCGGAGGCTGAACAAGAAACCGCCCATGCAGCGAGCTCGCCCGGGAGGGCTGTCCTTTCCAACGCCGCGCAGCAGCACCTCGCTGCCCTCTCACAGGCCTCTAACGGCCCGTGTGCAAACCGGGGATTGAACCTGCCCATCTTGGCAGCTGCTGTGAGAGCCAACAGTGAAATATGGGGTGGATTAACAAAACTTTTGCGTTGTTGCCAGTCTTTCCCAGCATCGTCTTTTCTGCAGTAAGTCGGGTTTGGGTTTAGTACAACCTCGGATTAATGCAAATCTACCACTTGCCAGCTCCTTCTCCACTCATGTTTCATGTTGAAGGGGAGATATTGGAGAACCTCTGGGGAGCCCTTCAACAAACACCAGCCGCTGGCGGCAGGGAAAGGTAATTCTCGCAAGCAGAAAAAAGCGATTCCAGAATACACCACTAGGACTTGGCACTCACATAAGCATGGTAAAAGCTGTGGTATATATTTTGTGTGGTAAAGACTGCCTTACCAGCATTAAATGTTTAATTAAAATCTATGCATTAAAAACATCTATTTTACTATGAGTAATAGGGAAAGATTCCTTCTATCTTTCTGCCACAAGAAGGAATATACTTTATAAAAGATTTTGCCTAGAGCTGGTTTTGGTTTTTTATTCTGGAAAAAATACTTGATAAAAATACACGCAATTCCATACATTGGAAAATTCTTATTACTTTATTTAAATAAAGTTTCATGATGCCACACCATCAGGTATATGTCAGTCAGTGCTCATTGTGCTGTGGGTGGCACGTGGAGGAAGGTCTTCCTTGTCTTCTGAGGAGATGGTGGAGTGTGTCCCACTCGTGCTGCTTTTGTTTGGATAATGGTTACTGTATTTCATTACAAGATCTTTCATTAAACATACATGAATTAATCTGATCAGATTTCAATGGGAAAGTAAACCTCCAAGCTTGAGCGAGTGTGGAATACTGAAATACTGGTCACGATTACTGCACTTTCAGAGTAGAAAGAAGGAGGGAGGATTACACAGAGCTGAGAGTCTTTTGAGCTGTTAGAGATCGGACTCCTGTGAAAGAGCACACTGAACTGTGAAGTGGTAGACTGGAACTCTGAAGCTAAAAGGAACCCGAAGGAAAAAGTGAACAGAAATGCAGCAGGTAGAAACAAGGGTCTATTTTCTTTTTTAGTCCCCTGTAAGAGGATTTTTTTCTTTTTAGTAGGGTTTTGCTCCACTCCCCCAGGCAGCTGTAGTGCTAAGGCATAGTGGAGTGTAAAGCACACGCTCTATAGAAAAAAGCCATTAGCCGTGACGGTGTAGAACTCAATGACAACATATTATTTCATGTTCTTGCAAGGCTGTTCATGGGGCTGGCTGTTCTCAACAGTACAACGCGCTCTTGTTGTTCCATGCTGTGGAAGTTTGTTCTAACCAGGTAATTAATACTCAGGTCACCTGCTAGAAGCAGCATCAGCTGGCTGGGACTGGAAGGGTAGGATTGCAGAGAGACAGAAGGCTCGGCTGTTCTCCGGTTTAAGGCTGGTGATGCAAGGACTAGATATTGCTAACAGTGTTTGCGGGTTTGTGTTTTGGGGTTATTTTTTTGGAATCTATGCTTCCTTAACTACTCAAAATCATGCCAAGGACATATTCATAACAGGAAGCTAGCAAACAGTGCCGTCATCTTGAAAACCCATCTCAAGGGAAAGGAATACAGATGGTATAAAACTAGTCCTGAAACTTTTTCCAGGAGGGAAAGAGGAATCAGATTGGATCATCCGCTCCCAGCCCTCCAGTCCTGCAGGCTGGAAGTGGCTGGGTGGCCGGCACAAGGCCCTTTGGGGGAAGAAAACCAGATAAGCCTCTACGTAGGACATGAGCCCTTGCAACCCAAGCTGCTCTCTGGTACCCAGTGCAGTGTGCATTCCCAGTTATGGGATCTGGAGAACTTCTCTTCTGCAGAAGCAGGCAGCCTTAATCAGGCAAGGAATGAAGTTAATGGCCACTCGGCTTGTAAATTACTTTTGATAAACAGCTGAAATCCTTTGGAAGCTTTCTGTATTGACGGAAGTGACACTTAATGATTAACCCTAAGAGAAATCACATTGTAATCTTTAAAACCACAGCTGTATGTAAATCTCAACAGCGGTTCTTCATCTTCTAGGAGAAGCTAACACGGATGTTTATCTAGGAGGTATAAGTAAACAGAAAGTAAGATTTTATTTAGCAAATAGCAAATTAAAAGAAGCAAAATGTCCTTTATCCCTTGTCAGTATCAGGTTAATCTTTCAGGTTCAAAGTTGTTTTTTTAATTAAAAAAGAAAAGAAAAAAAAAGAAGTTGCTGATGGCCTGCAGAACAGCAGATCCCCCCCAGATGTGCTACCTTGTGTGTGTATGTTTTGTCAAAGGTTATGAATACAGTTAAAGATCAAACGCTACAGAGCAAATAACCCAGCACTGTGGCATGACTGTAAAAAGCAGCATTGTAGTTTATCTGTCTTGTATATCAAAGTAGGGGGAAATTCAAAACAAGCCTGTTCGGAGCTTCCTTAATTTGATCATTCTAGAAAGGAAGTGAAGTAACGTGCAGTTGCACAACATACCCCATCTGGTAAGCTCTCTCGTGTATCGCTGGTGTAAGGAGACGCTCAGTAAAGCAGCGTGCGCTTGTTAGATCTGCACAAGAACGATGGAAAGAGGCAATGACCTTCTCCCTCTGCTGGGAAAGGACAGGCCTTGCTTAATACTGTTTGGCTCTTTTCTGTTTTACTTTTCTATTTCCTACTGCAATCCATTTCAGAAGTCAGAATAGCAGCATCATACTGCTTTAGACTGCAGTCTGAATTTGCTTCCTGAGCGTGTAATAATAGTGCTGGAAAGTAACATGGACGTGCTGCTTGCTATTATTGCCGAAATCTTATTAGATGAGCCTTGAGATAGATGTGATTTAGAAAGATGGGATGGTTGTACTCCTCAGCCTGCAGTACTGCGCCGTTTACGCAGAAGCTAAATGATAATGAAACGGAACTCATCACTTAAAACCAGATTTTGGTATGCAGCTAGATGTGACTGGAGATGGAAAATGGGGGGGTACGAAGCATTCAGGCTAATCTTTCTGGGCAAGTTTTTTACATCAATAATAATTATTTATGTTTTGTGGAATAAAAAAATCTACAGTAATTAAAAAAAATATATTATTTTAATGGGATTAAAGAAACCTAATGCCCTTCTTGCAAATGTCAGCATTCCTTAGTCTTTCTCTTGTGTAATTTTCAGTGACATTTCTCGTTATCACGTTGTCCTTTCTGTATACCAATGTTCAAGTTCATTTCTTCTGAAAGGTACCGATTGAGAGAGGTGCTTAATCATACAGCAAGTTGTCAGAAGAAATCAAGAAAAAAACACTAGCTCTGGCTTAGTAACTGATTTTGGAACATCTTGAAGCTCTAGTGCTCCCTCATATCATACCATCCACCTTGAAAACAGTCTCTAGGGTGTTGCATGAAGTTATTCTCAAAATCCTGTCTTCTAGCTGCAACTCAAAACCACACGTGCTTCCTTGGTGGAATATACAATCAGAGTTTTATTTAACTGCAATTTAATTACCAGAGAAAATGATATTTGTTAAGTATGCTTAGGGACTGAAAAGCTATGGAGAGGTCCCTGAACAAGTGTCCGGTGTGGAAAAGAGGGAGCTGTCCCAAGGTAAGAAGGAAGCACATGTGCGGGAACCACAGTAGCAAGGTTTTCTCAATCTGTTATCTTCCTCTAAAGGTTCTCTATTACTTATTGGTAAATTATGGAATCTTCCAGAATAATCATATGAAAGTTCCTCTCCAGCAGAAATATCAGTAGCTGCAAAAAGTGCCAGTTTAGGCACCATTGAGTCAACTCGAACTGGCACCATAAATAAATTTGGTTCACAAGAATGGTTCAGGAATCTGCCTATGTTACCAATGTACGTAGGGTCAACAAAAGTCTCCATTATCTGACCACTATGGAGGTGCTCCCTCACCGCTATAATATAGTTCGAATCCTTTGCTGTCTGGGCCTGAATTCTTCTACGTGCCTCATCAAAGCCTAAAACTTCACCAGCATATTCACAAACAAATCTTCCTTTAGCTATGAATTCCAGCGTGCGAAGACCCCACCCTTTCTTCTCAGTCTTGAATACCTCAAGTCTGAACTGCAAACCCCTCTGAACAACCCTGTTTTGACAGGATTCGCCACACTGGCACATGGCATTGCATTCAAAAACAGGCCTGGCGTACTCCTCCTCTTTGTCTGCAGGCCTGAGGCACAAACTGTTGTAATTTTCACCACGGCAAAGACACGAGCACACGTGAGCCACACAGGAGCTGGTAAGACAAGAACATCCGGGAAAGGTGATTTCAGTGGGGTCAATGTCTCCGTCTGCTCCAGCCACGTTGTCTGGGCTATACTGCGAAGAGAACAACAGTCAAATCCTTGTCACCCTCAACGCTTCTTTCCACAGAGGCTATCGAGTTTTTAAGAAGTCTGTGTCTGGCAACGACTGATCTCTGAATGTGACGAACTGAAATCATGAACGCTTCTTTTTCCTGTAAACTTCTTCTGACTACCAGTCTAACTTTCCTAAAACGTTTTAAAGAATGCAAATCAGATATTCCATATAGACTGAAAAAGAATCAATAGTCTGCTAGTGACTGAATTTCTCAAAATAGTGTAATAGCCAGAAAGAAAAAAAATTAGCAGGAAAAATATGTCAGCTAATTGGATCTAGTTTACTAGAGAAGATTTTTATTTATAGAAATAGCAAAATATCTCTAAAGTAATTTTCCCCTCCTCCAAAATGCTCAATAAGCTACTTATAAGGTTAGTTGATAGCTATTTTAAGTTACAGAATTTCAAATGCCAGTTTTTGTTAAAAATTAAGATACTTTCCGTTTATCTCTTCAAAATGTTGTATTGAAACCTGCTCCTTCTAATTCTGTTACCAAGTGATGATGGTGTTGCACTAGCACACCTCTACATATTTAGGAAAAAACCTGAGCTAACTGCTCTATCATCAGGGGAAAACGTGAGAGAGAGTTTGCTTCGCCCTAAATTCTGTCTGCGGGAACAGATGTGGTTCCGTTCAAACAACCCGAGCTGAAAATCAGCTTCTCAAAATTACACTAATGCCCCCAGCAGGTGAATGATTATAGCACTATGAACTGTCACAAAATAAAAGCTGATAGAAACTTTGCTGAATTTGAAAATCAAAATATAAAGACAGCTACGTGTATATTTTTACTTTCTTCTCAGCATTCAGCTTGCAAAGCTTTATTTAGAAACCTGGAGCATGTGCTACTACTAAATATTACATTTCACAGTAGCTTAAATCTGGTAGCTTCTGGGTGTTAGGAAACACGCCAGTTCATTCATAAATTTCTTTTTTCATAAACATCAGCTTTGTCAGTCATTTGGCTTTACTCAAAACTAAGATTTAATAGTCCCTTATCTGTTCCCATGTTCTCCCATTCACTGTGTACAAGCATTCCTATTTCTGTAAAATATCAGCACGCCATACAATTTAGGAAGATGAGGGTCTATTTAGATTACATCTTTATTTCCCCCCCCCAGGCTTACTAGAAGCTTCTTCATTCTGTTTTCTAAAGACTCCCTAATACCACTGAAGCAAACTCCTAGGCAACAAGGTACTTCCAGGAAACGCCTTTGGAACTTACAACAAGTAATACAGAAGACAGCAGAAACTGGGCTATGCCCGAGAAAGTATGAAAAAAGCTTAAAGCATCGTCCTATGTTTCCAGATTATACCTCTTCTTGTAAACCACGGCAGACGGTTGTGCAGCAGGACGCGCCTGCCAAGCCTGTCAGACCCTGACTCCCAGCCCAGGGCCGCCGCTAACGCCCTGCAGCGCACGAGCTTTACTCCTCCTAAAAGGTGACGTCTGAACTGCGCGATTAGAGTCTACAAAATGCCACATACGGGAGAAAAACTGTACGTGTATGTAACTGAAGTGCACGGCGAAGAGCGAGCACAGGGCGAGGCCAGAGCCGAGGGCTGGTCGCGAGGTGTAACGAGCGCCACCGCCCGCCCTGCCGGGCCTCACCCCGAGCGGGCGGGGGCTGCCGGCGGCAGGCCCTCTGAGGGGACGGCGCAGCAAGCGCGCTCCCTCAGGCGCCCCGGGCCGCGCTGGCCGCTTCTCCCTCCCCTCCCGGTCCCCCCGCTCCGTCCGGCTCCCGGGGCGGCCGCCGCCCCCGGCCCTACCTGAAAGGCCGGCGGGGCCGCCCCGGGCGGCCACAGCGCCACAGCCACCGCCTCCAGCCCGCCGCTCAGGTCCGCCATGGCCCCAGCCCCGCCCCCTGGCCCTGCGGGGATTGGCTATCCGGGCCGAAGCCTCTCTTTGGTTGGCTAGAGGGAGTGACGCACGGCGTGCGGGCGCGCAGGCGCTGTGGTCGCTCGGAGTGTTGGCGCGGGAGCGGGAGCTCGCCTGACGCTGGCGAGGAGCCGCCATCTTGTGGCACTCCTGCCCTCAGCGAGGCTAGTGTGGTGCCGGGCCGCTCGCTGCGGAGGGGCTGGGCGGCGAGGGGAGCTCCGCGTCGCTGTGCTCCCGTGGGATGAGGCTGCCTTTGGCCAGGGCCTGGGGGAAGGCGGTGTGGCTGCTACCGTGGGTCACTCCCTGCGACGGGGCCGTGTCTCCAGAAACCCATGCGGCTTTGTGTGATGTGAAAGTACTCAAAACTGAGTAATTTAAAATGTTAATTACAAACTACTGAGTTATTTTAATTCTTCCTGTGACTGGAATCCTTGCTTATTTTAAAGGTATTAGAATTTGGGTTTGTTTGGGGTTGGGTTTTTTTTTCCCCCCCCTCCCCCCAATTGTTCCTGCATAGTTTATACTGTTAATTATTTTCAATTAACTTTTTTTTTTTTGTAAGTTAATATGTTTTGTAATGTGGGTGGGGAGTCTTGTGTTCAGATCTTACAAGGCATAGAAATTCTGCCAGGTGTAGCTGGGCAGTGGAGACAGGAGATGGAAGAAAATTTGGTAGGTTTTGTACCTACAGGGATCCAGAACAAGGCCCTAATCTTCCCCTTGGCTATTTTGTCAGGAGATAGTTCAGTCAAATTAGTTTTCTGTATGAAGGGAGATGGGGATCCATGGAACCCATCTCTGGCTTGATCTGGGAGTCCTTGCCAGTACTGTATGTGACGTTCTTCTAAAGCAATCACGACAAAATTGCTTCTATGCAGCGTGATAAGAGTAGAGCAGTCACAATTGGTCTCACCTCATCTTTTCTCTGTGAACAGCAAACTGAGCTGTGGCTGGGAAAAAAGAGTCAGAATTGTGTTGTTTGGATGCTGGCGGTTCTGCTAGCTTTTGTATTTGCCCCTTGGGTCGGTTGTTTTGAGGCCTAAGGAAGCTCTTACCATCTTTTTACCTCCTTTTTCCCTTTGTGTGAACCATGTGTTTTCCTTTTGAAATCAATTGTCACATCCAGAATTGAGTTCCTCAGACTTGGGAGACAGAAATCCCTGAAGCGTGCTCTGTGCCTCTCCAACAAGATATTATTTGTGTCTCTCCATGTGGTGGTTACTGACGTGACTTTTCTGATCCCTTTTTATGCATCATCCAGGAAATGGAGAGTCTTCACCTGTTGTGTCCCCTTCCTCATGCGTGTGAAGAGGAGCTGAGCAACAGCAGGAGAGGTACAGGTGAGCCTGGACAGTGAAGTCTCTGTTTGTGAGTTGGAAAGTTAATGGGCTAGCAGAATTGATAGGAAGATAATGAACAGAGTTGTTTAGGATTGTACTTGACCTGTAGGAGAAGGGGAGGTATGGGAGAGGAACTTCTGGGAGGTCAGTGCCAGTATAATTTTGGGGAAGACTTTGTTCACTTTAAACCTTGGATCAGTGTATGCTGCTGTGAATGTAAAGGAAACGTACCTGTAGCATCAGCACTTCATAACGGAATGGAATGGAAATGGTGGAAGGCTGTAAATAAGCCTGTCACTCTCAGTCTGTGCACCCAAGCAGCAGTATGGCTGCTTCTTGTGGCTGCCTGTGAGCCCTGCCTTCTTGGGGTTGATGCTTTCATCCTGTGAGCACTTCTCATTGTGGGGAAGGCGGTAGATCAGTTTTATGAGATAGATGCTGAAATGTTGAGTCATTGCAGATATTAAAATACACTTTGTTTTTGTAGTTTAGGGCTTTCTGTTATTACCAAATTGACCTTTAGATCAAGACACACATAATTTGGCTGCTAATCCTTAGTGCCAGATGGAATTCTTTTCCATTTTTAAATGGCAGAAGTAATGAGTCATTACTTTGTAGTAAAAGAAACAGATTGCTTACATGTACAGGAGACACGGTTTTGGAAATCAGCAAAAGGTCATGGAAAATCCAGTGTTTTCCTCTTCCTTGTTCTCCCACCCAGGGCTTCTATTGTATTGAGTTCTGAATGGGTTAAACTGTTGAGATGTCCGGGTTGGGAGAAAAATTGATGGAAGCTCATTTTAATTTGTAATGTAAAATTGTTGTTGAAAGAAAGCTTAAAATGGAGCTGAAAGAGTGAACTGTATGTGAACTTTGTGATGCTGAACTAAGGCACCGGGTAGAGCTGTGAATTTCTTTGCAACATGCTATGCTGTCTCTAGGATGAGACTGTACGAATCATTTTCCTTTGATACGTTGCATGCATATAGCTGTTGGTTTTTCTACCTATATAAATAATGCTTTTTGCTCATTAATCTGACTGTTCTCTGCAGCTTCTCAGATTTCTTAATATCCATCTGATAATTGGAGTTAGGAAGGTTAACTATGCCTGGAACAGTGAGTTCATTTGAGAGCTGTCTTCATCTCACTTCACTGAATTTTCATGGTTGATACTGTATATTGTAACAAGATGGTGGAGCTCAGGGGTGTGTGTGAACCTGTGACTCTGTGTTCCTCCTTGTGTAGCCTGGTGTGAGGTTCCCCTTATTTGCAGAGAGAGGGCACTTTGGACTTATTTACAGCTTGGCTTCTACTGTAACGCCTGAAGTGGTTTTCAGTGGGATTTCCACTCAGTGAGTTCCCAGTGCACTGGTGTATGGGGAATTCTGCCCCAGGAATACTCTTGCACTGGTCTTCTGTTTGACTGGACCATATGAGTATTTTCTGTCTCAAGCTTGCCTTAAGCTACACCAGCAAGGTAATAGGCCATGCAAGATGGTCACTTTAGCTCTAAATTCCATAGCCTAAAAAGTTGTTTGCTGCCTGCACCAGAAAGACACGATCAGAAGGCAACCTTTTGCTCAAAGAGCTCGTTTGAAGGCTCCCTTTGGCTTTCTAGTTTCCAGAGATAGGTTCTGTAGGAAGAATAAGGTATTCCTTTTAAGTATGTTATTTTACATTGCACATGGTTTCTGTCTGACTTTGTTCTGAATAGGCTATTCAGATAATTCTCAGATATTTAAACCTGCTGTTTTTCTTTAAAGGAAGTACATCTCCTGTGTGATACACTGGACCTGTAGTGCTTCGTGGCATTGAGTGCAGGCAGTCCAAAGGGACTTTAGTCTATCATTCCCAGGTTGAGAGTTTGTTACTTGCCTTATCCATGCTCTCTTTAGGTTGTGTGTTCTTGCTTCTCTAGTTAATCTTAGATACTTTTTTTTTTTAATTCCCTTGCTTACAGACTCTTCTCTTTGCTGCTCTTCTTCTCATGTCAGGTTTAATTTTTCCTTTGATTTGACCTTCATTTCTGGATAATCATCTCCATCAGGTTAGTGGGCATGTACTCTCTATCCTTCTGCCAGTCTATTGTGCATCTATTAGAATATTGATTTGCAGAGAGTGAAGTATAAAAAATCAATATCCCATTAAGTGGAGTAGAGTGACAATGTTCTAAGGCTAGTCAAGTATAAAGACTAGTGTCTGGACACTAAGGTGGTGGTTCTTTCCCCATGTGGTCTTGGCTAGGCAGATAAGATAAAACGTACACATTCTGTTAGGGTTTTGTTCACTTGCGTTCATGGCTGGAAGACTCATTACAAACAACCAAATTTTTTTATTTATTATGACACTTGCAGTTTATCGGTTTTGAATAGTAAACCAGTAGTATATAAATGTTTTACAATGTATTTAGGCAGGCTATATAGACATGAGCAATCTGATATTGCATACCAGTGTCTGCTCTTAAATGCTCAGAGAATTGTGGAAAGAACAGGTGTAAAGATTTTTCTTTTTTCTTTTTCTTCTTGTCAGTATGAGCTGCATACCACATACAGGTGATGAATGCAGCTCCCCTGCCTGCTCCCTTTTTCTCTGCGCACTAGTCCGCCATTTGAAGGTGGGGAGTCAAAGCATACATCTTTTTCTGTTTCCTACTGTTGAACCGTTCTCAGACCAGTCCGCAGTTATTTTAAGATATTCTACTTGTACTTCAGTACTATTCGTAAACATCTGACTGACCACAGGTATGATTCCCATCCATGCACTGGGTTGCTGTTACTGTCCTTAAAAAAAAAACCAAATACATTAATACTCTCTACTAATTGCTTAGCTGGGAAACTAGGTTTTGTCCACTTACAGTTCAATTCATTTATGCTTTATAGCTTGTGAAGTACATTAAAGTACTTTATGGGCTGAGATTTTGAAATTATAAGACTGCAGTCTTTGCAGCGAGTCTGCTGTGGCGTTGTGCAGTGGAGTTTGGCTGGCACGCTGCCTGCTTTTTGCAAGGCCAAGCTCATTATCTGTGAGTCACACCTGGCCCTCACTAAGTTTGGAAGCAGGACTTCTGAGGGTCATTCCTGAGCCTGGGGCTCCTGCCTGGTGAAGCTGTCTCCTGCTGTGTGCTAATGAGCTGGCTAAATCTTCCATAAGTAAATGGAAATGTCTGGTACAAAGAGGGGGAAGTTGAAGATCAGTTTATTTAAGTATGCCTTAGCTGTGCGGAGAAGACTGACCTTGGAAAATGCTGTGTTTGAATAACCTAGTGTATCAAAATATCTCCAAGTGCTTTGCAGAGATAGATGAACTTTGTTTCATTTCTTGCACAGATAAGAAAACTGATGCAGAAACACATGAAATGAGTTAACCAGTGGTTGAGCTATTGTTCTTGGTTATCACAGGGCTCTGCATTTAATCATGCACTGAATGTGAAATGAACTCAGTGCACTTTGAGGCTGTAGTGTTAATCAGGTTTCATCTTTCTGGTTAATACCTCCCAAGAACTGTTGGAATGCAAGTCATGTAAAAATGCACATAAGCTAAGGCTGATGGAAAACTATACTGTTCTGTGAATAAAATAGAAGGTTGAGTCAGGAATAATCATTTTTATCTTCAGTGAATGTTGGGTCAGGCATGACGGATTGTGGAACAAGTCCTTCCAGTTCTTGTCACACATAGCATCTTGGTCTGCAGCCTTTCTTTTATTAAATGGTTTGATGGTAATAAAAATGGTTTCAGGGGGTTTTTGTTTGTTTGTTTCCCCCCCCCCAAACAATATTTATTTACTGTATTACAAAGTTTTCAACCTGTTGATTCTGTACTATTTGTGCTTTCAAAAAGATTGTATTTTGCATTTTTTTATATTTGCATTGTTGAGAAAGATGTGTTGCAAGAGAAAAAAAAGTCTCTTATCTTGCTGCCCCATAACTGTACTTTGGTTTAAATGAAATCCGTAATTTTTCCTTGTTGGTATGACAACAGAAAAGATAAAGGTGAAGTTAGAGTAAGAATATAGATTAACGTTAACTGCATGTGCTGTAGCAGTTAAATAAATCACTTGATGATTATAGAATAATAATTCAGTATGGCATGCAGTCAAACAGAATGCTTTTAAGAGGGGAGGAGCAGTATAAAGAAAGAATTATGTGCATTTAATATAGTATTTCAACTGTGATAGTAAATCAGTTCCCCTCATCAAATTATAGGAACAAATTTATGAGTATGTGCATATCTAGGACAATTAATAAGCCATCTTGTGAAGGATGAAGATATCTAGTTTTGCACTGTAACCTTTAAATACAATTTATCTCAAAGGCATAATGCTTAAAACTTTCTAAATGTTCCTTCTAAAAGAAAATTTAGGAAGAAAAAAAGAGAAATAATGCCTTACTAAAAAAAAAGTTAGTTTACGTAGCTTTCCAGTTGCTTAGAATATAATTACCTTTTTAAGTTGTTGATTTTGATGTAATATCTCAATTTTTATCATAATGTTCTCTGCAACACTATTTCTACGTGTTTTATGAAATGAAAATTTTCAAGTACCTCTCAGTCTTTCTGAACGCTTTACAGTCAAGTGCAATCCAAATAACTGGGAGCCCTGAGAAATGCTCTAATTCTGTACCCTGCAGCACGTGCAAGTCTCATGTAAGTGACATTGCTGTGTGTGCAAACTCCAGGTAGCAGGAGGCATGGCCTCCTGGATGCCCAGGGAGTGAATGAGCAAATGTGATCTCTGTTCACACCTTGGCCACTGGTTTCTCCTCAGAAGCCCTTGTAGCTTCTCTCTGTAAGTTCTTCAGAGCTGGGGCCATGAATGTGCACTGTAGAGTGATGCTCTTGAATGTTGCCTGCAGGTTCCAAAGCAGGAAAAAAGGGAATAAAAAAGAAAGAGTTGGAACTGAGCTGTACCTCAGCACGTAAAAATTCATTTTCTGTGCAGAATTTTAAAGATATATGAAGAATCTGTCTAGATGTCATCTTGCTTGCTGGCTACATTTGTAATACTGCTTTCCCCTTAGCAGTCCTGAAACAGGTGACTGGAGTTATAGAGGGTTGAGAAATTACTTCCCTAGTGAGGGTCTACTTAGAGAAACAATTTTCCATGACAATTTTTTGGGATACACGCAGACAAATTAATTGCTCCTTTCCTGGGAAGAAGCTGAAATCACTACCATCACCAAATTTTTGAACATCATTAGCTATCCTCTGCTCTGTGCAATTTATTGCTCTTTCCTACTTCTGGGGAGTAGGGACAGCAGCTATCAGTACGGGAGGGGAAGAACAGGGATTGTTTGATAAGGTCAGCAATGTTGGTCTTGTCTTTTTCAGAGTGCTGCAGATGGTTATGTTTTGAATATGTTTCTAAGCCATTTCCAGCCTGCTGGCATCCTTGTTTGTTGTAACACTGACTACTTTGAAGTGCTCATCCATATAGAGTGAGCAGACTACAATGGGGTTGTGTGCCGTACAAGTCAGTTACATATACACCAACAGCACTGTTGTTGGTGAAAGTGTGGATAAAGGTGTTAAAAGCAGGTTCCCCAGGCCTTGCTACCACACCGCAGCGTAAGGCAGCTCAGGGTGTTGAAGAAGCTCCATGCAGTATTTCTATTCTGCGGGATTTGTTTTCGGCAGAGGGCAGCAGTTTGCATAATCCAACAGTCAGTACAGCGAAAAAAATACGTGGTGACCTGCTTCAGGTAGCAACCAGCAGATCTTATTTTGTGTTTCCTTTGAAGAAGGAAATAGCCTTTAGGAGCTGAAAAGCTAGATGTACTGGTGCACCAGTGCATCGATAATGGTAAACCTTTCCTTCCCTTGCACCAGACTACCCGTGGCTCTTCTCTGCCAGGTGCTGCTTCCTCAGGGAGATGATGGAGCTTTCCCCACTAATTAGCTTGTCAAGCTCAGTTAAGAGAAAGAGTAGCCAACCTTCTTGTCTCAAGAAAGTCCTTAGCGTAGCTGTGCTCTGTGGTCACAGTTTTTATTATCTGTCTTCAGTACCAGCTCTTTCCTGGAGAGAGCTTTACTAGGGTAAGTAAGTGTTTGAAGAAATTCTTCAGGGTAGATTAAAAGCACGAACAGCTCTTCGCATGCTTCCAGGCTCTGGCATCCCATGGACTGAGAGCTCCCTACTGGTGTTCTCTAGCTCTGTTAAGGATCTCACAGCAGGTATTTCCAAACATGCAAATTGAATCTAAAACTACATATGTGAAGATCCCAGTGTGATGCTGGGGAGTCTCCATGTAGGAAGTTAATTTTTTAGGAATTTATCACTGAACAGCATTAATCCCGTCTTTGATGCTAGCCTCCATGACACATATCCTTTGCATACAGCCCTCATCACAAACTGCTGAGTTGGCAAAGGTGGAGGAGTGAACACTGTTCCTGTTTGAAAAGCAGTTAAAATGCTGTGGAAATAGTTGGCTCTGATTTTAGATTAGCATTAATTGGGTTTAACGCCAGTTGGCTCTTTTGTTTTAAAGAGTTTGGAGAAGCAGAGACAGTTACATAGTTAAGCTATCTCATGAATGACACAGGAGTTAGCATCTTCCTCAGAAGTATTATTTAACTGGCAACATCTACAAACCAGTAGCTGACAGGTATGCTTGGGGCATTGCATTTAACAACAGTATTTCCCGAATATGACATCATGTTTTCAGTCATGGCTTGTTTTTGCACCTTTCCTCCCAATTCTTCTAAGTGCTTCTTGATTTATGATTATTTCTCTCTTATCTTGTGGCTGAGAATGCATTACATTCATTCATTACAGAAGTCAAATAATAAGGAAGAGGTAGAAGACCTGTGCTTATCAAAGCTGCAGGTAAGCTGCTTGCCTTGGCAGAGAGCAAACCATGAACTAATTTGAACACAATGGATTTAGAAGCTGTAATTAGTTTTCGTGACCACATATTTTCGTAATCTTAGAAATGAAGAAAATTAATCAACTATAGCTAGTATTCCTGGTGCCACGACCACTAAGATTAAGCGATTTTGGTAGGGATCAGGATGTTTCTAGCATCAATTTCGGAATGGTTTAAAACAAAAAAACCAAACCAACCAAACAAAATCAGAGAAACTTCCATCTGTATTTTATGACCCTCTTTAGGGGAAGGGGAAGCAAAGACTGGCTGTCCAGTCCCAACCTTTATGTAGACCAGCTAGCATAGTAAGGTCTTCAGTTCCTCTACTTGTTACCAGAGTGCAAATACTGATAGAAACATTGTAATGCAGGTTAGCAAATTATTTATTTGTACCAACATTCTTAACTCATTATTCTTACATTCTTGCTGGTAATTTTGGCATGCCTAATAGTGATAAGTACTGAAGAGAAGGCTGAAGTTCTTTCTTGGCCAGGCAACTGCGTGGTATTGCTGTTGTGGACTAGCCAGCCCTGACGACATTCTATGAAACGTGGAAAAAGTGAAAAGCAGTCTTGCTTTCAAAGGATTGTTGGTGACCTTTAAATTAGGGCTGGGAGTCTCATCATAAACTGCAACTGCAGGATACATAACTGACTTCCCTTTCCTTCTGAAGTGAAAGGTTGTTTTCGCTGAAATTACCACTTATTACAGAAAGGTCAAATTCGTATAACTGCATCTCAGGTAAGTAGACAGTGACCTTGTTTAGCTCAGCACAGTGTTCACAACTCCATAATTCTGTGGTTTTTTGTTTTTGTGTTTTTTTTTTTTTTTTTTTTTTTAAAAAGATCATGCTGTTATTCTTTTATAACTGTTGCAAATAGATACATTTGATGGGCTAGACTTTCAGCTGCTTCAAATTGTTTCTCTTTGCTCAGATGGAATAATTGTAAATTACATTGGTGCAAGGTTTGGTGCTTTGTAAGAGTTGTTATTCAACTGCTCTTTGTCCACTGTCTCCCTTGAAAACAATGCTTGAAGACTGTGTTTTATGGGTGTTGCTCTGCGTGTGCTGTTGGGCTTACCAAGACTTTTGATGTCATATACTGCAGCGTAACTTAAGTCTGCATTGTACATTTTAGTTGATGACTTGCACATAATTATAGAAATTATGGGTCACATCCCTATGTGCCACTGGATTTCAGTATGACTAAATTCCCAAATTGCTTAGGGACTTACTCTAGATTTTTACACCTCTGAGTTGGATATGTAAAGAACCTCTTTCCCAAGGTAAGGTAAATACCTTTCTAAAGGTATTTAGAAACCCAACTCAGTGCTGTACAGAAGGTTCACCTTCTACAAGGATGTCCCTGTCTTTGGGAAGGAGCTGTTTCTTGCAAAACCAGAGCAGAAGTCACTCTTCTTCCCAACTTAAGCAGGTTGCTGCGTGTGCACATTTTCCCTTTGTAATATCTCTGGTAAAATACTTACTGAAGTTGAGGGAGACTTGCATTTCAATCCTTGTTTTGTGTATACCAAAAAATTTCAGCCACTGGAATGTTATGGACCATGTATGTGTAGAGGAGAAAGGGATCTGCGGCAGAGGGTGAGGCATCTTGAGTACCAGACTAGCCTACCATAGATGTGGAAAGTAGAGTTAGGAACATGTAGATATTGGTAGGGACAGTGTTTCCGCCAGTGGGTGGTGATGTGTTTTCATGCTTAATACTGAACTGTTTCTTTAACTGGTAGCTGTCAAAATTTAAATCCTAATGATGTTTTCTGGAGCTGTTAGTTGCAATATTTTGATGATCTCTTAGACCTCATATTACAGGGAGTGTAAACATAGTACATCAGAAACTCTTAGTAACTACTTTCTCCTGCCTCTGCATTTCCATTGTATACACTGGATATAGGCTAGACTCTTCACCTAGAGCTTCAGTCTGTTTTTATTTGGCTAGTAAAAGAAACAAGTCTGCATATATTTTTTTAATATCTTCTAATGTCTTTTTAATGTCAATTTATTCCTGTACTTGTATACAACTTAAATTGTTGTCTAAACATCTGCCAAGAGATGGCAGTGCAATGCTGCTCAATGTGCTGGATAAGATTGTAGGAAAATCTAGTAGCTATGACAATACAGAGCGGCCTTCCCTGAGGTTTTTGGTGCCCTCTCCTAGNGTTGTCGGTTGGACTTGATGACCTTAGAGCTCTTTTCCAATCTCAATAATTCTATGATTTATCAGCTTACTTCCTACATGCTGTGGGTTAAGAAAATAAGCAGCAGTTAAAACGATGGCCTGCTTTGCTGTGCTCTGTTCACCTTTAGAAAGTTACACTTCCATCCTGCATGCAGAGTAGATTTCTAAACTGTGCCTTAGTTTCTCAGTCTCTCTCCAAGAGAAATCCAAAGGCAGCTCTTAGGCTGGCATAATTTCCAGCTTGTGTACAGCTGATGTAGATCCACTGACAGTAGTGGTGCAACGCTGATTTCTGTTAGCGATGGAATATAAAAAAAAAAAGTCCTAACCCCCCAAATATGAATCACCTTGTATTTCTACTAGGTGCTCTATATATTCAAGTGAGGCAAGGCTTGTAGAAAGAGGTAATCTCTCTTATTTGTCAGAGTTACAAGAACAGACAAGCTTTCTGGTATGAAACCACTTCTTCAAATCTCTGTTGTACATTCAGACATTCTAGGCACACCAGAACACAGAGCTGTTAATACTGAAAAACTTCTTCTTTGTCTTCCGAATACCAAAGTGTTTCTTGGAAAAGGTGGGTGGGAGATCAGAGCGATAGCTGCAGAGTGCTCAGTTTCACTGTTAATAGCAAATGGACTTGAGACAATGTCTGAAAGAGGCTTCTTTGTTCTATTTTGGTGGGTTGTGCCCGCATTTGACAGATGCATGTGAAGTCTGTAATGGTTTGTCAGTGTTTGTACCTTCCTATACCTCTAAGTGTAATTTAGTTCCTGATGTCAGTCAGAGGCAGTCTGTAGATTATAATTGTTTGGCTGCTGCTATTGATAGAGTTCTGATTTAGAAGAGAAGCCCCTGAGGAGTGAGTGAAGCCTTGGTGTCCATCTTCAGAATAAACACCATCACCTGACCTGAGCTAACCCGCCATCAAACATCGTACTGTGGATTTCACGTTGTCTAGTTGTGCATTGCATTCTGCACCAATGACACTGGAGATTGGTGTTCGTGCTGCACTGTAATCCTGCTGCATTTGCTCCCTCGCCATTGCATGTGAGAGTCTTAAATTCAAGCTGCAAATCTGTTCTTTGAGAATGTCCCCTTTAAAGCAAGTATTTGTAGAGAAAACTCTTCAGCTGGTACCGTTCATTGCTAAAATCTGAGACTACTTCTGTGATACTAGCACTAGACTGTGAAGTAGCCACAACTAAGCACTATGTTCCTTCTTGTCCCTCTAAAAATGTATTTGGGTACCTCTGAAGAATCATACAGTAACAGCTTTTTTCTTAAATTAAAAAAAAAAAAAAAAATCCTTATTTTACTAACCCTCCAGTTGGCAGCAGCATTCCTTAGCTTTTCTGCTTAGGGATGCCATTCTAACCCCAAACATTCTCATGCATTTTGATCCCTTGCCAATGGGTCTGTAACAGTTTAAGCGTATAACTAACCCTCCTTCTGTCCTGCTTCGGTTGTGGATGATGAATTCTGTCATCAGGTCAGTGAGTTTCAGGTGTCACCTTGCTCAGCAGAGAGCCCCAGCCTGAGCAGCCGTAGAGTTTGTGTTGGGGGATGCCAGCAGCTCCAGGAACCTCTCATCCACCAGGATACAGCTGGGCACCCGTGTGCGTCTCTGCTAAGTGCTTCCCCTTGAATTCTGCTCATTTCTCCCCAGCTGTTCTCAGTAACAACTGTCGGATGTAGCTTGTATCTGACTAGCTGCTTTTGGATAACAAGGGAAGTGCAGTGACTGGCGAGAGGTAGGAAAATTGTATAAAACAAAGATTAGGAAAGTTTCTTGGATATTTAAGTAAATAATCTGTGCCCAGGACCTGCTTGATGCAGGAGTTTGCAGGCATCATTTTCACAGGTATGTTAAGCAGACAAAGGTTCAAAAACAAACACAAAAGCCCACCAAAACCCTCTTTCTTGTGAATGACTTTGGCCCACTCTGCAGTCCAGCTCCTTCCTGCTTTTTGTGTGAAGTAGAAGGTCTGGATCTGGCCATTACCTTCCAGGGCTACCCCCATCCCCACACCCCAACTACGTGCCAGTGAGAAAGTGCAGAGTAGTTGCTGGAAGCTGCTGCTGCACGAGTCACAGTGATCGTGCTTTGGCTGAGGTGACGCAGGAAGGACCGAGGGGATGAAGGTGTGAGGCAGGGTGCAACTCTGCTCATTTACTCATCTCTAGACCTGTCCTTGAAGGGTGCAGGCAGCGCTGATGTAAACCTGAGTGGTCTCCAGATGCTCCAGCGTGCAGTGGGGTCAGGAGAGTGATGGAGTTCAAAACCTGCATTCTCTCTCAGGTGATTAAAGTCTTTCTCAAGAGCTTTCTATTGTTCCACATGAATGACCTGAAAGTCACCAGTAATGGGCTGGGGGCAGAAAAATCTGGTAATGAGCTTAATTTCCTTCCTCTCCAGATATCAGTGTATCTGGACCTGCGATACTGACTCACCTTGTATGAGAAGTTGGTCTTCATCTGGCCCACTTGTGCCTGTAATTTGTAATGCAGTGGCTATTTTCCAAGCTTCTAAGACTGATGACAATGAACTTAAGGCTGTAACAAAACATTCTGGTGCCTGTGGTGAGGTGTCAGGTTGGTTTCATTCCTTCTGAGCTTGGAGAAAGACTTTGTCTGGAGTAGGTTTACATGGAGAATTTGCCATGTTCGGCGGCACGTGGGAGAAGATGTTAAATGTCACATTCCTGGTTTCATCAGTCTGCTTCTACAGCTAGGGTCCTACCTCAGATTAACTTGCTAATGTTTCTAAAATGCATAGTTTTGTAGTTCAGAATATGGAAGGTAGATAAAAAGCACTCTGAGTTTCTTTTTAACTAAAGCATATTTAAGCCGCTGTTAAGATCATATATTGGAAGGTAGGAGGGGAGGCGAACCCGAGTACCATTTGAGGTAGGCACTGTTGAACACTACTGCTTTCTGTGGGTAGAAACAACCACCTTCTTGCTGAATTATTCCCCCTCGTACATTTACTGGGCTTTTTTTCAGTCTAAAATTGTTTTAATTGTCAGTTGAAGAGGCTCCATCCATTTTCATATGATGTTACTTCTCTAATCAATAGCACTTTGTCAGGACAGCTCCCTAATATTCAGTCTAAATTTTCTGTTTCTTAATACAATCCAATACTGCTAGCTAATGTCTTCCTTACTGTAATAAATATTTTATACCCTTATTCCAATTTCATAGCTTTTTATAATTTGTACTTCTGAGTGTGAAGTTTCTTACCTACCTCTTGTCTATTTTTTCATTTACTCTTGAATTTCATTCGTCTAAAAGCTTTGATAAATACTCTAGTCATTCTAAAGACATTCTTCACTTGAAGAAAATGAATGAGTAACCTTTATAATGAGTGAATAAAATTTATAACCATTTGAAAAATAAACCTAAACTCAGCTGTCCTTCATGGTGCTGGCATCGGTGTTACTGTTACAAAGCCGTGATTGCAATCGTGATCTCAGTGCTTGTGTGTTTCAGTTCAGCAATGTTGCAGAAGGCTGGCAGGGAGACCAGAAGTTGATTCTTGGCCAACAAGATATAAAAGCGGGAAGCTAAACTCTGAACAAAAGTCCAGAGAAGACTGGACCTTGATCTGTGTCAGCAGAGGCCAGCGGAGCTTCAATGTGCTGTGCTTTTTGTTTATTCCAACCACATCAGGAGATCTTGGAGAACTTTACAAAAGAGGTGAGTGAAGGATTGCAGAAGTGAGGTCCAGAGGACAAATGACTCATCAAAGGTTGCCTAGCAGGATGCGGCATGGGACTCAGGTCTTCTGAGTCCATCCCAGTCTTCTGGCCAAACTGCCACAGCTAGAGCAGAGCAATCAAGCCTATTTCTGCCATGGTTCTCCTTACCCCTGGGCTCCAGCAGTGCTATTTTTTCCCTCTGTGTTCTAGCCAAACACCAGTGAAGGCAGTGGGAGTCCTTCCATTGACATCAGCAGGCTTTTGGTTAGGCCTGATTTTGCAGAGGAGGGAACATAATCTTCAGCATTAAGCATCTTTGTAATTCTTGTGGTGTTCAGGGGTTTTTAAATCAAATATTGACTAAATTCTTGCTTCTTGGAAATGGTGAACCATGTCTTGTGCCAAAAAGCATGCTGAGGCTGTTGTGCGTTATCACATGGAAACTTGTGTACAATAGCCAATCTGTGTTCCCACTCAGTCAAAATAAACTGTTGCTTAGCATTCAGAATCGTCCCTGCTCAGGATTATCTACACATATGCCAGTATTGCAGCATTTGAATGATTTGAGCGTGCAGGGTAGAATGGAGGGAGAAAGCCTTTTGTTGATAATTTCAGCACAGTATTAGCTGAAACGTTTTGGATTATTTAGTAGTTGACTAGATTTTGTGCACTTACCTGAAGAACCCGTTAGTTTGCTCCCGAGTTTTTAGTTGATATGTTCACAAACCTGTGGTCATGGAATGCTAATGGATAAAGTGTATTATTATTAACATCACAAATTTGTTGTGATAGCAGAGTATTGAGAAACTTTTATGATTAAGGGGGGAAAAGTAATTCCTGTTGATAAGAAAACTCAATGCAATTACAAAGGCTTTTCACTGTCAGCATTGTATATATATTTTTTTTATTTATTTCCACCCCCACCCCCCCCCCCCCGGCTCATTCTGAAAAGCACTTTGTATTTTATCCCCTTCCATATGTTCTCATGGAGTGAACTGTTCTGTACCTTGGTTAAATTTTATGCTACAAACTGTGATTTGTTTACATTGCTGGAATTAACTGTGTGTCTTTGCTGTGCTTCCTTGTTTAAAGGGCTTCAACATGAGTATATTCATCCATGTCTTTATTTTCCATACATGCTCTGAATATTTTTTTTTGGGTTCATCCTTCTCACTTCAGAACTTTTTACTGCAGACAGCAGTTAAGTGGTAAAAAAATCACTTGACCTAGTTACGGAAATAAAGACAGCAGAACGTACACTGGTGGAGATTCTCCTTGTTGGAACTGTGTATTTTGAGTCCTGATTGACTTTTGTCTTTCCATCTGTTCCTCTCATCTGCAGCTCTTCCACTGTCTCTCACCGAAGTCTGTTCAGAAGCTGGTAGTTACTGGTACGTTTTATTGTGTGCCAGACTGTTTTGGGACTGGCTGCTGACTTGTTTCTACTGTACTGATCTGCTTTTGTCCCCCTGACTCGGATCTGCTTCTCTCTGTTCCTCTCTTTCTCTGACATAGACACTTTCCTTCCAGTGAAAAGACTCTGACAAGATTTTTATAGAAAGTAACAAAACCAGATTTTTTTTTTTTTTTTTGCATAGGATCTACTTCTTAATGTGGCCTTTTATCTGAGTTTGCTCTTGTATTCTTCACTATGTCATTTCAAAACTTTGTGTTTCCTATAGTTCTGTTGCATAATCTTAGTATGATTTAGGTTGTTCTCTGTTACGGTTGAAATACCTTTTCTTTCATTACTGTGAATAATTAGTTGAGCAGTCCTTTGAGCCATGTATTTGAAATATTCCTATATTCTGCCCCCCTGGTTTCTTCCCCCCTCTTTATTGGGGGAGTCAACTTGATTGAATTTCATGCTGGTATAAATGCAGAGCAGCTATACTGATTTCTGTTGGGTTATGCTGGATTACCCCCTATAAGAGAGATCAGAATCTGTCTGCTGGCTTTCTTTTACTAAATGCATCACAAGCTTTAAAAATAGAAAACTGGTAGTATTGATTAGAGGCAGCTGCCTTTCAGTTTTGTTCTCACAATGCTTTGTAATTGTGGTTTTTGAATGAAGATGCTGGTGTTCCAGGCTTGGCCTGTTTTGAGGAGATATTTTCAAAATGATCCAGGATATAAACAAATACACAAGCCTGCGATCATGACATGCATTTGAGCTTGTTTCTGGTGGCTTGAATTTTAATTTCAGTCACTTGAGAAGGACGTACACTATGTTAAAGGAGTCCAACTAAGTAGTTCATGTCCAAGGTTCAGATTTGTGTGGGTTTTTTTGTTGAAAGGAAGAACTGGAAAAGAGCTTCAAACTTCATACTATGAGAATTTTTCCTTCCCTCTTTTCATGTGCCCACTTTCCATTGTTTTCCCAGTGGCTTTGAAAACTTAATTAAATTCTGAATAAATTTTTATATCACACTTGGCACACAGTACTATTGACAATATAAACAAAGCAGACAAATTGTTTAATGCACGAGAAAGAGATAACAAAAAGGGGAAATAAACCCTAGCTTGCTTACAGTGCCTGCAGTGGGGCTTACTTTGGCAATTTCTAACACCATATATAACAAACCCCAGCAGTTTCAGATTGTTTCAGTTCTAATATCCCTAGCCATTAGTCACAAATTAAACTCAACTACCCTGCATTTCCTAACGTTGCCAGTCCCAGCATCCCCAGCATGCTGGGAGACCAGGCTGACTTGCAGTTCCTGGCTCCTTTGCTCGGCTCCGTTGCTGCTCGCTATACTGCAGGGTGCACAGTCTGCAGAGATCTCCTGTAGTAGAAAACAGGCAAGGAGTGGAGCAGATCATATGGGCCTTTGCCCATTTGCACTTTGCTTCGTGTTTCCTGCACTTAAACGTTCTTGGCCTCACAGAGCCACTTCTCGGGGGTACTCGCTGCCAAGGGAGATTCTACACTTGGTATTTCTTTTTGAAGGAAGTCTGTTTTCTGGGAAATACAATAGAGTAAAATGCAGCTCTTCCAAAGGGAATAGCTGGTAAAATTTAGTGGACTCTGGTTTTTAGGAGGCCAGAATGTACGAGCAATGGCACTTTTTGGTCTTAAAAGCCCTAAGTTGAATCTCTGGATACCTAATGTATTGTAGCTAAATTTTCAGAAGAGACAAGTGATTGTGTTTGCTGAGGTCACAGTTTGAGACTCCTCAGGGGAAGTGGTAGAACCTGTCCCTTTGCAATCAAGCTGTTGTACCAGGTTTTGCTGTGTTTACGGTGTCTGCATATATTTTGTATACAAGGGTGAAAAGAGCCATATTTCATAAAATATATATGCTTCCTGGTTTTCTACCGAGCAGTCAGACATTTTAGAAATGACAAAATAGTTGTTGGACCAGTTTAAATGATTGTTTTTGATTTGCCTCTATAAAAACAGTGAGAAATGGATCTTAGGTGATAAAAAGATTCCTACCTTCATTGAGGTCAAGAGAATTGTGACAGTTGACACCAGCTGAGAATCTACCACTAAGGGACATCAGGTTGGTGGTTGTTTGATTACAAAAATGAAAATATTTTCATATAAACTTAGATAAGCTTTGGTGTGATTGACTTACCATGACTTACTGGTTTTGTTTCACTTAATTTTGAGTGAAGTAATAAAGTAGTATAGAAGGTATTATGGTATTTAGTGGACTGAAGGAATGATTGGAAATCTTGGGATTGTGTTAGAATTTGTTTGGTTGGTTGGTTGGTTTTTTGTTTTGTTCTAATGTTATTTTTGCCATTATGCACTTTGCCACTTCCATTTCCAAATTTCTTTTCTGAAAAGTAACTTAATTCAGGAATCTGACACAGTCCTTGAAGTTCACATATCAGTGTTTCGATATACACTTCTGGTACACATTGATTTGATTCTGTCAATTTGAGGAAATTTGATAAGCTAGACCATTCTTTTTTCTCACCGCTACATATTGTGTAAGTCCTTAGTTGCTTGTTTGAGATGTTGTAGACTAGTGCTCAATAGTATAATGAGTACTTTTAAGCAATTAAATAAAATAGGAATTGAGTTACTGAGACACTGGGCTTTAAGAAAAGGAATTGCTCTGTGTGTCAGGTATCTACTCTTCCATGAAGATATCCTGAATTACTGTTTACTTTGTGTGTTTAGTAGAGTGAAATGATTTTGAGCATATTGTTTTTGAAATATGTTAACTCCCATTGGTATAGTAGAACATAATGATGTTTCCTATGACACAATCTGCAGACTGAAATTCTTTTATTAAATATTGCCCTAATGGTGAAGAGGCAGGTTGTAGTATAGCATTTTTTTTAATCCTTATAATAAGGGATACTTTTGTATATGGAATCACTTTTCTGTGGTGTCAGTGATTACTGGGTGAGATGTGTATGTGTCAGTACTGAATACTGTAGACCTCCCGTACTTTCTAAGAGCGAGCTCATTTTTCTACAGTTGTATCTGAGTTCAGCTTGCTCAGGCTACTCGGGATGTTTCATGTAATCTTTGGCTCAATCAGCTTCTATCAGTTAGTCTTCTGAAAGGTAATGATATACATCTTACCAAGAAATTTTAAAACTACTTTAAATGGTATGTCACCTGTAATCTGTAATAGGCCATTACGTCTCTGAAGTGAAGGTGGTTTTGGTGCTGTTGTAATTCCAAACTACAGGAGGCCTCACAACCACGGGAAAGGCTGGGAAGCAGTACCAGTGTTCAGTTCCTCTCCAGTAAAAGCTCCTGTCCAACATCCCCTCGTTCGGGGGTTTTTCGTGGGGTGTAAGCAGCATTTGCTGTAAGCTGCAGTATCCTGAAGCAAATGCCCATCTCTGTTAAACTGCAACTGGTGAAGGTGACTTAAACGGAGTAAGATGGTGGGGTCTGCAGGTTAGTGGTAGAATGTTTTACTCTCCTTTTATTTTGGGAGGGGAGATGACCTCTATCTTTGCTGTTCCTCCAGTCCATGTGTAGTATTGCTTCGAAGGCTGTGACACAGTCCTTCCTCTGATATTTTGCCTCCCTTATGCCTTTAACAGTAGAGGAAAATTCAGAAGTTGAAAACCTGCTGAGCAGAACATTCTCTAAATTGCCATTCCAGTGGCTATAAAGGAAAAAAAAGACCCTAAGGTGACCTACTGTTGTTTGCTTCCTACTTGTACAACTTATTGAAGCTGTCAGTTGTATTGTGTCGTGTTTGTGTAGTGGTAACAGCAACATCCCATGCTTTTCGTGGAAAAGCAGAGTAAGAACAAGAGAGTGAGTATTTAACAGTTAAGTCAGGTCTTTCAAAATGTGACCTAGGCTGTTTGTAAAAAATGTTAATGGACTTCAATTCTAAAGATGGTTCCTGAGAAGTTGTACAGGTATATTCTAGGGTAGAGATGTTTGCATAGGTGTAAGTTACTAAAATGACTGAAAAGAAAACTGTTAAAAGCAAACTTCATAGTTTGAGGGATACTTTAAAAAGAAACCTAGACTTGAGGGGAAAAAATATAACCATAGCATTGATTTTCTTTGTGATAAGGTCTGAGATTTTTCTCAAATAATTAGCAGGTTATAAATATATCAGTTCAAAGAAATGTGCAAATCTCTTCTGACAAACTTGATTATCTGGAGGCATTCTTTTTATCTGCAGGCATTGTTTCTTGTGCATCCATGGTTACTTACTCTCCCAGAAGGGTAAAAAAAAGACCGTTACTAGGTATTGTGTTTTACCTCTGGCTAAAACCGTGCTATGGGTGAAATAGTTTTTCTGCATAATCTATCCTGGGAAATGATCAATAACTAAACCAGAGTAAAAAGTTAATTACTAACCAATTGGTAATGCCATTAAAAGCATGCCTGGGGTAAGAAGAGGCACATGAGATACAAAGGAGGTAAGAAGAGAACACTTCTCAGTAGGATTGTGTGTGTGAAAGGGAAGGCAGTAGTTTATGTACGTTAAATAAGGGAAGGCAAAAGATTGTAACTCTTAAATGATTAAGCGATTAAATGTGATATGCTGAAGCCTTATTTAGTTTTAAAAAAAAAAAATTCAGATAAGCTGTTACTTACAAAAAATGAGAGGCAGCAGTGTCCTGCATGATGGTGCTCTGGGTATATTTACTTCTGAGATTTCTTTATGCACGCACCTCATCAAAGAGAACCACATGGAATAAGGTGTCAGCAGGGCTCCGACAGCCTTTCTGACCTCCCTTATGGCCAGCTAAAATTTTAACAAGTAGATTTGTTTGTGCTTTAACACACATCTGTATCCAACATCACAGTCTGTGGCCACCTGAGACTCGATAGTCTTGAGGGTTAAAAGCAAAGCCCCCAAAACCAACAGTTCCTCCTCTTCTGTGCCATTTGACTAGTAATATCATGTGGGTGTGACAATGGACAGACTTTTCACTGATTAGATGCTCTCTGGTCAGATTTCACTATGATTAGATTGGGTGTGTGCTTTATGCTCAGAGCTGCAGCGAAACTGAAGTGAGCACTGAGGTCCTGGTGTGACGAGCGTTCGTGCAACGCTAGTGACTTCAGGGTTTGACAGCCGGCAGCAGCCTCTGCCTTACCCCGATTTATCCGGTCGCTGCAGTCCCCACGTGCCGTGTGTGCTGTTGTTATGGCAGCAGTCCTGCTCAGGTGCCTGGCTATGTGCAGCGTGAGGAGGGCTCCTGGAGCATCGGAAGGGGCTGCTTTGGGAAGCCAGGCTGGGGGATCAGGGGGAAATCCTGTGCAGTAGGTAGGGAATTGAACAAGCCAAAAGCTAAGCACTGTGCAATCAAAAATCAGTGGCATTCACGTTTTACAAGGCCAGTAGAGATTCACAGAAGGAATCTGGACTAAAATGCTATCAACACAGGCTGTGAATATATTGCTATTCCAAGGAATACTGTCGTAACCAGTCAACTTGTCTATACGATTTTATCACTGCAGTTCTTGTGTGCAGTTCTTATCAGTCTGCCGATACCTGATAATGGGCAGGCTGAAAACACATATTTGCTCTTGCTTTTTATATTCATATCGGGTTGATTGCAGAAGGCAAAGATCATGTAATATTGGTTTCAATATATTCCAGGCAATGTCTTTTTTAAGAACAGCAGTTCTTCATCTTGCTGAAGGAAGGAGTTTGTGATATCACTGGCCATTCCCTCTTTCACAATTTACACTCTTGACAAAAGATAGAATTGATTTATTAGTTGTCTAGTATGTGATGAATTGTTAACTTTTTCAAGCATTGGTGGTGGTCCAAACAAAGATGCTATTTAACGTGCAGCACAAAGATATTTTTTCTGAACGACTGCTGGGAGTGTCTGAGAAAATCCTAATTCCTACTGAAGTATTTTTCCCGGTTTCTTTTGTCAGGAATTACTGTAGCACACAAAGGCAGCAAGCATCACCTTTTCTTTAAGGGGGTACCTGTGTTACTTTGATTTGCCACTGACAGGGACATATGTGAGCTGGCTTTAGGCTGGCCAGCGCAGGTCCTGCTGCAGCGCGGCCATGGTAACAGCGAGCTCAGGGCAGGCTGAGTGCCGACATCTCAGCCAGCTTCAGCTCTGAAAGCAGGAGAAGCCAAGCCAGCTGGTTTAAAATCTGCACAGTATAAACAAGGTCTAAATAACTGTGATGGAAGGTTGCACACTGAGATGCCAGCTGCGATCCTGTGGAAAGATTTGTGTGTTTTATGAAGTTCAGATAATTTTACTTGTGTTGTATAGCATTTTGGTGGCTTCTTGGTGGCTGTTAGCATTTTTGTTTTCATCGAGTTTAGCAGCAGAAACAGCAGAAAGGTGGGGATGTGGGCAAAAACTGGTCTCTGAGATACTTTGCTTGGTTTAAGTTTCTTCCTAATGTGCTTTTTAGTATGAGTTTGATTTAACTACTTGAGAAAGATGCCTGGATATTGTTCAGCCTAGGTAAAAATAGCTCCATTCTGTCAGATAATCTGTATTTTAATAAGCCTTGTGCTAAGAGTATGTGTGTTTCACAGCATAGCAGAGGTGACCTAAGAGACTTGTAGGTAATAATTCATATTCTGTAATAATGAGTTTTCTCTAACCCTCCTTGCTGCTTTCCATCTGCCTTAGCTTTTTCACTAAGTAAAAATTACGAGTTTTATAGATGAGATTTCAAATTCTGCATTTGCCATAAAGGACAGACATCTGTTGTGTGATGAGACACAGGACCTGCCGTCGGGGTGGAGGTGTGCATGCTCAGGTGAGGGAACTAAGGCCCTACTGAATGTGAGCAAGAGTACTGAATTTAATCTTAAATGCGGAGGTAGATCCTCATTCAGTCAATAGGCTCAGCAGCCGATTGCAGTCTCAGCTTGGTGTACATTGGCAGCCTTCCTGAAAAGGTAGATGTCTCATTGCTGCAGCTCCAGTTAGATGAGACACACTGAAATATCAAAGACACCGGGAAAAATCTGTAAACTCTGACTGCAGGATGCTGCTGCTGCTGTAGTTGCACAAGGTGAAACACAGAGCACTGGAGACAGGGATGTTGGAACAGGCTGTCACTGTGGGCAGTTTTTTCAGAGCTCTCATGTAAAGGCTGAGCACTGCCAGAGCCTGAAGGATTGAGTAGGAGACAGGAACCTTGGGAAAACTGGAGCTGTGGTTTGCTCAGGTAAGAATTTGCAGGAGACCTGGAAAGCAAGTTCACGCTAGGAAAGATGTCAGAGCGCCAGCAGGTGCCTGGCCTGCAGAGCAGTGATGGGTCACTGCGGTACTTCAGGGAATAAAGGGGAGAACTCATTTCAACGTGCACATGAAAACTGCTGTGGTTGTTTACTTTTACTAATATTTAGTTCATTTAAAATATTTTATAAGAATCACATTTATATCAGTTGGTTTATAATTTGGACCCTAGCTTTCTAGATGTTACAAAAAGAAAAATTGAGTCTGAAAGGCAACAAGAGTTTTACAGTAAAGGATACTTCCCTAAAATGGCTGATAGGAAGCAAGATACAAATGTAGCTGAGATGTGGCATTAAGAAACATATCTAACATTTTTAAGCTGTCAATAAAGCATTCTCATCCTTCCCTCCTGTCTAATTAGTCAAAAGAAGTCATTTTAGTTGCAAGAGTCTAATTAAATGTTCTGATATGAATAGAAATATACAACACAGACAAGTAAATGAGGACATTATGGTAGTGAGAAGTACATTTGCCAAAGAGAGCTTCACATCTTTTACTGACTACAGAGAGAGAAGAGTAACTGATAGCTAATTCAGAGTCCTGTAATGGGGTGCTGTCAACTTGAATATGTCACTTGCTTGGACTTCTTTCATTCTGTGTTGCAAGCAGTGCCTCAAATCATGATAATGAACTAAGTGAAAGGCAAAGTTTGAGGACTATATATAAACTATTTTTAAGTAACTCTGTCAGCAAGGATAAGAATAACCAAGCAGCTTTTGGGCATATAGGTCCAGCTTTAGGTGTTTCTTCAGGGTTTGGGTACTTCAAAGTTTATACGATTTCCTCCCCTTCCCTCCCCTCCCAGTTATATCAGTTGATCTTATTAAAAGATAGCCTTGATGTTCAGAGACCATAACAGAGGTAAGATTTGTTGAAAAAGGTTATATATAAGCACTACAGAATGTGGAATTTGCTGAAACCTTTTTCCTCTGCTTGCCTTTGATGCCACAAGCTGCACTACGTGTTTGGAGCTGTGGTGGTTTTATTGCAGCAGAATTTGGGCAACTGTACATGTAAAGGTGGTCCTTTGGGATTGAAGGACTGTTTTTCATTGTGATCCATTGCTGTATGTCAGTGTTTGAGTTGAAAAGTCTCTTCTTTTTAAGGAAGAATTTCTTTTTTTTTGATTGAAGGTTGTAGCAAGTTTAATCTTCAAAATCTGAGTATAGCTTGGGTAGCTGTTGAAGTGGTGTGGAGGGTGAACCTGCACGCGGAGGCCCAGCTGGCCTGTCAGCAGATCCACTGGAGGATGTTTTGATGCATTTGATTTTAGCTGGCTGTTTACGTCAGTGTTTTTATGACAAACACAAAAGTAGATGTTGTAAGCATTTCAAACAACAGATTGTCGAGCTCTTTGCGGGTAACAGTGTCTACCTCAGTGGGAGTTAGCAAATTAGTTATTGAGAGAATCATGTTTTATGCTGTGACAATGGGTAGGTCCTATAGTTATGTTTCAGAAGCTAAAATGCATAATCTTAAGAGTCCTTGTAATGTTCTTTTTGGGGTTATGGGGTCCCTTTCTATGTTTGTTAAATTATTTTAGTAAGGCTAGTCCACAGCTAAGCTCTAATCTGAGCTTTGGACCATGTTTCATCCTCTCCTCCCCAGAGAGGCAAAGCATATGTGACTGAATGGTCTTTTTCAGTTTTTGTTTCCTAGTCCCCAGTTTTTCTGTGTCTTATGTGGGAATTCATGTTGTGAAATACACAATAAAAATTCATTTTATTTATGATAATACATTCCTAGCACTCCAAATACCAAGGGAGGGATTATTAAGCTTGCTTTTCTTCATTCATTAATGATTCTAAAAAGGTGATGAGATTAGTTATCTTAGGAGCATGAGGTAACTGTTGTTTTTATTAGTTACTGGCAGATGGTGACTGTGTTATGAATGTGAATGTAGTGACAATTCACAATCACAGTAGTTCAAGAGAGAATTTTTAGTCTCCAGAGAGTGGAAATGGGCCTGCTCAGCATCTGCGAGAGAAGTTTCTGATAACCTTAGGAAATTCTTTTAGCCAGGAAACCATTGAGTGATGAAAATTATGACTCTGTTCTTTTGTATTAGATATTGTAAGTGTGGGGCGGTTCTTGTGATTTGTGGTGTTGAATGCACTGAAGACCAGTAAGGGAAGAAAACTATTATAATTCTTTGTGTTAGTGAAATGTGTTACTTTGCAGAAGAGCACATAAATCTGAATGTTTTATCGGTAGTTCTGTTTCCTTTCTGTGAAGATTAGTGTTGATTCATGTGTATTTGTGCTTCTGTATGACTGTTTTTCCGTTGAATTCTGAGTCAAGACCTTTTAGTGGATAATGGCCTGCTTTCCCAGCAGACTTTACAAGTTCGGGTTGTTTTCACACACATGTACCCTAATATTGGGGAAGCCACCGTCCTTTGGAAGAGGGGCCTTGTCGACAGCCTCTCCGTGCTTTGGATGCGCTGTTAACTTGGCATTTTCTCCTGATCTCTGGGTTATTTTTAATGCCTCTTTGTGGTCTTGTTCTTCAGAACAGGATCTTGTACCTGACAAATTTTGTGTGCTAATGAAAGAATTGGACTAAATGGATCCCAGACAAGTTTCTGGCTAAGAAATCTCCCTCTCACAGAACATTCTTCTATGGCTTGTATTTATGAACAAAGAAATTGTTAAGGCTCCATTAAAACAGTATTTAGATACCCATGAAATTTTCTGTTATTTTTCTCATAGGTAAATGCCCACTAGCTAGTTTCCAAAAACTATTCTCTTTCTGTTGGTAGACGACTCTAGTTTACTACTTCTTTTCTGTAACATGAAAAAAGGCATGTATTAGACCTCCTGTGCAGTCTTTGTCAGTTCAGTTGGAGAAATTAGGATGGAGGTGAGCATTTATCATTCTAGTTTCTCTGTGCTTCACAGAAATTATGTATTCTTTCTTGAGAAGGCAAAATTTTATTTATCATATATAAAGATCACTGTAAGTTTCCTTCGGAGTTATAACTGAGGAGCTGCTCTGTACCTTGTCTTGAGTCATAAGCAACAGTGTGTTTTTTCTCAGTATAATACTGACACATGTCCTGGGAGTCAAAGATCTGAAATCCTTCTCTATGTATAGGGAAAAATAATTTACCTTTTCCCTTCCTCAACCTGTAATAGTGTGTTTCCTACATGGAGGCACAAAGAGAGTTGGGCTATGTAATCTGCGATTCCTTGGTCTTGTCCGTATTACTTTCCTTCCGTCTCTTCCTGTATCTACAAAAAACCATGTGATTTTCAATGTGCTTGTCCAGCTTAGCTCCACTGCTTCAGAGCTTTCCCCCTCGACCCATTGTATTCTTCTCCCCTCTTCCTCCTTCTCAGTTTTGTTGTGGATTTCTCCCTGGGCTGAGGAGCACTCTGCAGCCACATGTCACATGAACTACAGGCATACAACTTTTTTCCAATCACTTGCTGTAATTAAGGGAGAACACTCCGTTTCCTTGAAGAATGGAAAGTTCAAATCCATTTTCAAAACATATTTTGTAATACTCAATAATACAGTGTGGTTTATGGGGTAGCATTGTGTTGTCGTTTGGGAGAATTATGGTAGCTGAATGCCAATCCCACTTCTTCCAGGGTTTGTCTCTGCATTGCTGGATGGGTCACTGTAGATAGTTTCTTTGTCTATAAAAAGAAGATGCAGATTTGCATTTATAGAGTGCAGTAAGGTACTTTCAGAAGAGCAATGTGTGTTGCAAAGCAGCATTATGATGATTAAAGAAGAAAGATGATAATCTTGAAAAATACTCAGCTAGAAATATAATTGAAAATAAAACCTTAGTATGTAGATTCAGCAAAGAGAATTTTTGCTTAGTCTAGTGACTTCATTAGTTTAAAGACCATTTCCATGTACCCAGCAAAGATTATGCCCCCAGAGCAGATGTAGAGTTTGGAGTCCTGCTGAGGTGACTCATCTCTTCAGAGCTTGGGTTTTCTGGCAACAAAAAGAAGGAAACAGCTGGAGAAAGCTGAGAGAGGCTTTTGGGGGTAGGCTTCTATAGATTATTCTCCTAATTGCTACAGCTGAGCACACAAGAAGAAAGGCAGAGCCAGGGGGAGGTATATTTGCCAGGGGGAGGTATATTTATGAAAAATGTGTCCTTTCTGTTAGCTGATTGTTGGCCTTCTGACTATTATGCAGTTAGGGTTGAAGCTTTGCTTCTGAATTTTATCATGTAACTCAAATAAAAACATTAATTCTTAATAGCAGTCTCTCCTTGCAACATTGCGCTTTCTCAAGGTATATGGTGTTCTAATTGCTACTGGATAAGAAAAAAAAAAAAGAAAATGCAAACCCAGGCTATAAGAGACTTGTAAAAGATGTATCAGCTTCCATCTCTTTCAGTGTGTTTTGGCAGCAGTTTTTTGTCAAATGGGCCAGAGAGCCCTAACTTTGACTAGTTTGTGCTTGGAGCCCATAACTCCCAAAAGGAAGGAGGATTAATCAGATCTGGCTTGTTATCACTGAACACTTAGGAAATAATAAAAGGCAGAGACTGTCTAACTGTAGTTGTTAAGGGTACTTGTGGCAAGTAACAACACGTAACAGTAATTCTCCAGGATGAAACTAATGTGATTTATTACTATTGCATTTATGTCTGATGCAAAGTTTTCTGCTCTAGGCTCAGCTCCATTTTGTGGATTACTGCTTCCTGGGTTTTAAAGTCCTCCATGTAATCAACTAATTGCATTCCAACCAGGTTTACTATGGGAAAGTATACTCTTGCTAGATACAAGAAAATAGCTCCCAATGAAGTCATGAGACACGGGCACCTAACTGTGTTTGACATGTTGTGCTAGCAATTAGTGGTGGGCGGGGGGAATATGTAAGTGATACTAGCGTTCCCATACTTGTACTCAGTGTGGCCTAACCCTTTCCACGTGTGCAGAATTGCTTACCATTGACAGTATGAAGCCCCAAACCATCTTGCCTGTGGGTCATGATAGAAGTCAAAGCAGATGTACCTGCACAGAAATGCAGCTAGGAGGAGAGACCACTGCCCCGTTACAGCCGCTAGCCAGGACCCTTCCTGTGGAGCTGCCCAGCCCTTCCAGACCTGCTAAGTTTGTCCCAACACTTCAGCATTTCTCCTGGCTGCTTACCTCGTTGTGTGTGTATGGAAGCCCGTGCATTGAGGTGCTGACTGCTGGAAATTAGAAAAGATAGAGAAGACAAAGTTCTTGCACAGAATAATTGTTTTGATGACCTTATTTTCATTTAACTTTAGAATATGGGTACACAGTTGGAATAAACACTAGTGACCGTTGGCCTTGTTCTTTGATATAGGTGAACTAAGTCCATGTGTTCTTATACCATTGTTTCAGTCTGTTTCCACTAATAAATCCAGCCTCCTCAAGAGGCACTTCAGTGGAGATCTAATAGGCTTCTGGAAATGGTTATTGCCCTCAGATGCAGGGAAAGTTAAGGGCTATACCAAGAAATGCAGTTATAAATCTGAGCACATTTGGGTTTTTTTCCTTTCTCTCTGCTTCTAAATCATGAAATCATGTAAATGACTATGCTTTTTTAGCATAAGAGGCTACCTAAACTATTGCAAAAAATAAGTAGCATTTTGGGAACCTCTGAACATTATCTGCTCTTCTTTTTACCGCTTATTGAAATTGTAATGCCAGAATGGCCTGAAGAACATGATCATGTCTTTTTTTTTAGTGTGTTCTGGAAAAGGTGTTTCACACATACTTTTGATGCCACTGTCTTTACAGGAAACCTGCTTTTAATTTTTTGTCTTCCCTGACAGAAGATTTCCCTTTCCATTAAAGGAGTTTTTGCAATTTAAAATCCCAGTAGAGGCAAGATCTAGGTGTGGTTTTGTTTTGGTGCTTATGTTTAAAGGCTGCTGTAGCCTCTCCCAGGGTTTAAGTCCTGTTGCATACATGGAGTTGAAATTTCCCTGTGAAAGAGCTGGGATTATATGCAGATCCACAAGCATGAGCCGTAATGTAGAAAAGCTATATTGCATGATACATTGCTTTTGGGGAATGGAGAGCTCCCTGGCCTCCATCCTGGTCAATCTGTGCCCAAGACTTGTTAGCACAGTTATATGTTAATAAAAGCAAGCTAATGTATTTTTACATTGAAGGCATTTTGCTTGCCTTCTGGCATTGTAATTCTGTATGCTGTCTGCCTTCTGATCAGTTGGCTGTTTCTGCTGTATATTCCTATCCAAAGTCAAACCGGATGGAAACTCAACTATTTCGCTGCAGAGAACCGCTACGCCGAGCTGGATGTGATTAGCTTTTCAGAGCTGAGATCTTTCTGATGGCAAATTCTCAGGAGGTCTAAAACCCCATATAAAACTTGGTTGCATCTGTGCTCTGTTTAGTAAATGTCAGCTCATTGGTAACTTTGGTGTGCCCACAGACATGCTGCTGCTGGCAAAGAATTGTTCTTATTTCCCCTGTGCTTCCCTGCTGTTTTCATTAGGTTTGTAATGTCATTTTCTTCAGCTAGATGATTAGTGTCTAACTGTTTTTATGTTAGTGCTCCAGTACAATTCATTTAAAAAACTGATAAGGAACTGTATTTCTCTTTTTGAAATTGTGGAGGTATTCAAAGAGCCTTTTGTGCTCATAACAGATTTAATAACCTTGTTTAGTTGGGAAAATGCTTCAAAACATAAGACCTTTAAAAATGCCCTACTGCATATGCCAAAGTTAAATGGCAGCACCATTACAAGTCAGGAAAGACCATACTAAACGTGAACCAAAGGAAGATGGCGAAAGTTACATTTGCTGTTGCAGAAGCATAAAGCAGTCCACTGCCGTTAGACAGAGCAGCTCCTGTATTCGCAGCCACGATGCTCTCAGCCAGGTTAGAAGCACAACGTCCCAAGGAGGACTTGGAAGCTTTTTAGCTGGGACTATGGGTAAAAAGAGAAGGTCAAAGATGGCAGAAGAGAATTACAGGTTGATCTGTATATAGAACTCATTTTTCTGAGAAAATGGTAGGAAAAAATCGATTCATCCATCTACTAAGGTCTTTCAAACAGTGAAATGGAGGGAATACCTAAATCTTCAAGATAGATTGGTGGATGATAATGCACTTCATCAGTGGTGATAGGTGCACTGTTCTGGGAAGTTCCGAACGTTTTTAGAGGTAGGTTGTTCAGTAACGTACTGCTTGCCTAGAAGCTCCTTCGGATATTATTAGCAGCTCTTAATAATTCACTTTTAGATGATCAGAATATGTTGAAGTAGCTGATGGTGTTGATAGCAGCTTTAATTGCCTTCAATGATCTAGAGAAGCTCCCAGAAAAGAAAGTGTGCATGTAGAGAGCATGGGGGTTGAATCCCACTGAGCTTCTTCCCTATAATCAATACTCCACAACAGACATGCCTTTTGCTAGTTCTGTTGGTGTTTCTAAGGGTAAGTTGTGATAGTTAGGCTGCGGACTTGGAAGATGCTATAATGGGCCCCATCTGTCAGCAGTGCCTCCCTGCCTGGATTTAGTAATTTGGGGGGGTATAGCCTCCTGTGCAAATCTGTCTCATGGGGATGATCAGGTTTCTTGGAAAATCTGTTTTGGGGAACAGGACATGCAGTGATACAATGTTGTTCTTCCCTTTGTTCCCTGTATTGTAGCCATTCTGGGTACAAATCCCTCTTCTCCACTCTTCGTGGCACATTTTGCTATGTATCTTTGGGATTGCTTTGTACAAATAGTTTACTCAGTGCTAAGAGTCCTGTATACACATCATTAATTTCTTCTAGTATGGGATTTGTGCTCAATTCTTTATTTTCCTATAATATCCAATAAATATTCTAAGCACTGTGCTAAAGAGTATTCTACAGAATGAATTTCTCCATCTTTTCTACTGAAGTTCTACTTATTAGGGAAAATTTAGTCTTTGAGAGAGAAGTGATAGAAAAGAGTGATTATAGCCGGTGGGGTGGAGGACTCCTGGGATGGACAAAGTGATACAGAGAGAGCCTGGATTCTAATTCTGTCTCTCCTGAATATTTATTTATGCAAAAAAGGAACAGGTTCAGTAGGAGAAACAAAACAAGGTCTTCCTCTCAAGTATTTCGGAGTTCATCTTTGAAGTAATGGCAGCTGAACAATTGCAAGTGAAAACGAACCAGTAAACCAGAGCGAGCGTGGCGCTGGAGCCATGTGTAAGTGCTGCTCGCAGCTCTGAGCCGGGGAGCGCTGCGGATGCGTGTGCCGCCTTGCTGGCCTCGCCTAAGCAGTGGACAAACACTGACTGTATGTGACCCACCGCGATGGGAGGGTGGCAGAGCCAGAAGGCCTAGCCGCAGGAACGGCACAAAAACATGAGCTGAGCTTGTGAGGCTTTGAGCCGCTGCTGGGACTGGCCAGGGGAGCGAGACGAGGGGACCGCAGCACTCAAGGGGTCAGGGGAGGGCAGCAGCCCTGGTTGTGGTGGTTCCCTGAGGGGCAGTGTCCCAGCTGCCCAGGGGAAGGTGAAGGGAGGAGCGAGGGTTCTCCTCTCACGGCTCTGCTGAATGAGTGAAGGAGGGGGAACTGCCCTGGGGCAGCATCTTCGATGAGGCTGTGGCTTGCTCTTAGGGAGGCACTGCTGACAGATGGGGCCCATTATAGCATCTTCCAAGTCCGCAGCCTAACTATCACAACTTACCCTTAGAAACACCAACAGAACTAGCAAAAGGCATGTCTGTTGTGGAGTATTGATTATAGGGAAGAAGCTCAGTGAGATTCAACCCCCATGCTCTTAGGGACCTAGATCTGCGGTTTTCTGGCTTTCACAGGAACGTGGTTAAAAGGTGACTCTGGACAAAATGTTGTTTTGGCACGATAACAATTCTTGTTCAGTCACAACAAGAATTTCAGTTGAACACAGATAGCTTTTTTTCATCTGCAGTCATTCATTTGTATTAGGTTTTAAAACATTTGGCAAACCAAAATGACCCTGTTCTGCATCTGACCTCTGCTCAGAGTTGCATTCTTAAAGGAATAAGATGCACCTGAGTGTTTCTCTTGATGTCTTGTGTTCCCTTGGAAAACTATTTGTCTGCAGGAAGCCCAGTGGGCAGAGCTGCAGGTATGTATATGCTGTCGTGCTTGTGCCGTAAATCTGCTGCCTCACGGAGGTGTGGGGAGCATTTGCATGAGCATCGTGCATATGTATGTATTTCTGTGCCGAGACAGAAATGTGGCAGCCTGAGGTAAAATAACAACTTTTTTTTTTTAATCCCAAACCCTATTTAGAAGAGCCTGCAAGTATTCTCAGTTCATCTGAAACCCTAAATCTGTCTCTCATTTAGCTCCAGCGCCCAGTGGGGGAATTGAGACAATTTTATCATCCATTTATGTAAGCTTTTGTCACTGAAAAGTTAGATTTATGCAACGTAGTTAAGTCAGATTAACGGGACACCGTTAACTCTGAGAGAATGACCCAGGGGATATAAAGAAACTTCAGCTAAGGCAATATTTTATTTTAGTGTCTGGAGGAGTTTTACACCAGACAGACACTTGCACCCTCATGCTGATAAGAGTTAAAGCAGCATATTTCTGGCTGTAGAGTGTCGTGGTTTAACCTGGCAGGCAGCTAAACACCACCCAGCTGTTTGCTCACTCCTCCCCCAGTGGATGGGGGAGAGAATCGGGGAAAAAAGGTAAAACTCGTGGGTTGAGATGAATACAATTTAATAGGTCAGAAGAGGAAGGGAAAATAATAATAACGATAAAAGAATATACAAAACAAGTGATGCACAGTGCAATTGCTCAGCACCGCTGACCGATGCCCAGCCACTTCCCGAGCAGCGGCTGCGCCCCCCTGCCAGCTGCCCCCAGTTTTTTGTTCAGCATGACGTCATATGGTATGGAATATCTCTTTGGGTTATTGCTGTCCTGGTTGTGTCTCCTCCCAGCTTCTTGTGCACCCCCAGCCTCCTCGCTGGCAGGGCAGTATGAGAAGCTGGAAAGTCCTTGACTTAGTGTAAGCACTGCTCAGGAACAGCTAAACCATCAGTGTGTTATCAACATTATTCTTGTCCTAAATCCAAAACACAGCACTATACCAGCTACTAGGAAGAAAATCATCTCTATCCTAGCTGAAACCAGGACAAGAGTTAATGAGGTTGCCTGAGTGCAATTTAAATTCTGTGTCTGTAATTGGCTGAAAGTTGCCTGCAAACATCTAGGTTAACACTTCCCCACTGGAGCTGGGTCTCTGGTGCTGCTTTGGGTCTGGAACTGGTGTGGCTTGTTCCCTGGGTCGGGCCAGAGTGTGCTTGGTGTCCTGCTCCCAGAAGAGGTGGTAGAGCACCTTTACGGGCCATGCAAAAAAGCCCGAATTTCAGAACAGCAGGTTGGTTTTGAAAGTAGTCTTTCTCATCTGCTGATACCAAATAGTTTCAACATATCTGTAGTCCTTGTGTCGCTTTATATAATCAAGGGAACTTGGTCTAATTTAGCAATTGAATACTTGCAAGCTGCAAGGGAGGAAAAGGTCCTTGCCTGGTTTTCTGGTCCATATGTGTCACTGTATAACAGGATCTCGCTTTGCATCAGCAGGACTGAATTCCATCATCTTTCCTTCTCCTCCCAACACCCGAAACTGTGGGGATTCAGCATGATGAGTTTGATTTGTGAGGTGAAAATCAATTAAGTCTTCTTGTCTCAAGTGTGGATGAAGATGTGAGCACTTGTGAACAGTCTCAACAAAAGCTCCTTGATGTCGTTGTCTGGTTTAACTGAAGTCCATTTACATTGTTGCCCTGACAAGCCTGGTAGGCACTGGGGGGCATGCTTGGGGGGAGTATGGGCTAGTATCTTTATCTTTGGGGCGAGCTCGGGAAGAACTGAGGGAAGTCACTTCAGCTGGGCTTGTGCTGGGTGTCTGGGGGCATCAGCACTACTTACTGATCAGGGATGATGAAAACTGTGATTATTTAAAAAACTCTGTTAGGGAAGGGGCTTTCTTCTTCCTTTCTCTTCTTGTGGACCAGAGAGGTGACAGGTATTCCCTTGTGACACCCAGGTGTGGAAGCTCTGTGCACAGGGGTTGTGTAAGGGAAATAAAAGATCATAGCCTAAGCAAGAATGGTGAAGGTTTTGGTGTACTTCATCAATCCTGTTTGAGAAAACAGCTGAAATACTTGCAAGAATCGGGTGTTACATGGATTTAACTTTCTCCATCAGTAGTAGGTTTTGGCACCTCAGGCTGAGAGGAATACGGACCCAGTATTCTGAGCCTTGGAAAATACTCTCATTTAGGATAAAACTCAAAGGAAGTAATTTTATGTATATTTTCTCCTTCTGATGGGTATCTCTGAATTTTGATGTTAATCTTTTATGCTTGGATCCAGATGGCATTTCATGTGGCTCATGGGTAACCTCCAGCGCCGTGCTGGCTGCAGGGGGCTCTGGCCGGGGCACACGGGGGTGTGCTGCATCCACTCCGCTCCCTGGGCTCCTCTGCTCTGTGTAACGGCTTTCCCTGGCTCTCCTTCTCACATAGGTGCTATTTCTTGCTTCTTTAAAAGCTGGGTATGGTTTTTCTGCTCTGTGCACTAAATTGTTTTATTGATTCTCCTTAAATCCAGCCTTAGGTATACAGGTATTTGATGAATACAATAAAGGAACCAGAGACACAAAAATCTTGTTTTAAAAGTCTGTCTACCCTGATCTTCATGGATTTTGAGGTCTGAAGTGTTAAGTACATGATAAGTCCGAATTAAATCCTCGTGTATCATGCAATTGCCTGTTTAGGCAAGCATCATATACTTTTATTTATTCTCTGAGTAAAAAGGGAAGTTACTTTGAGAAATGGTCTTTTTCCAGGGTAAAAGTTACGTAGGATTGATAGAGCAGGACATGCTATGGAGGAATTGTGCTATATATGTTCAAGACAGCTTTGAGTCAAATAGAGTAAATTAATAAATTGCATCAAAACGAACTGTGAGATTTTATCAATAAAAAAATCATATCTGTGTGGAAAGATTTTACTCTTGAGACAATGACAGAAGCTATTATCACAATATACTGATAATGTCCATGAAAGGCTAAGTGAGATTAGAAAAGCCTCAAAAGCAGAAATTAGACTGTAATTATGGGTATATTGGCTGGGTTTGGGGCTGAAGGTAAGAGACTAAATCTTACAAACCTCTGATTTTGGGAGCACAATAAATAACCTAATCTCAAAAGATGGAGCAAATCTTGATTAATCCTGCATAGCGAACAGGACATGATTCAAGATACTACTATGACGTCGGTCATCATGTTATTCAAATTTGATCTCCTGGTAGAAGCAATAAACCTGGCACAGAAAAACATTTAACTTCAAAAAACACACCTATATAAGAGGCTGTTTAAAAACAGTTTTAAAGGAACAGCTGAGAGTATAATGCTTTCAGGCAGAATGACTTGGAAAGGACACCAAAAGCTAGCATGATTAAAAATTGAAGCAAAAGAGAGTCTTCAAAAGTGGACGTAACAGCAAAAGAAGGAAAATCTAAAGAACATACATTCTGATTAATTTAAATGTAAAACCACAAGAAAAGCTAAAAAGATTCTGATGAATTGATAGTCATAATTAAAAAAAAATCCCAAATGCTCTGAAACCAAGTCTTTAGCAGTCTGACACTCATCCTGCTTTTGCAGTTAATAGGTAATCAATAGTAAAGTAATAAATACTAATGCAAGTCACATTCAAGGAAAGTAATGTGATAGTAGAAGAGTTAAATGCATTATTTGCTGTGGCATGCAGTATGGGAAAGCTTAGGGAGGCTCCCTATCAGCTCCTTTTCTTGTGGGAATAGCCTAAGGAACTGTTACAAATTGATGTGTCAGTAGAAGATGGTCAGAACAATCGGTAAAGTAACAAAATGACAGGAACAGATGGCAGAATCTTTGGTGAAAAAGGAACTTAAATATGGACTATTAACTGTAGAGTAACCTGTCATTTAAATCAGCCTCAGTATTCTGGAGACGAAAAGGACGTACTTCTTCATGTGAAAGAGTAGGAGAGGTGATGTGGGGAACTACAGGTAAGCAAGTGTGGTTTCTGTACCGGCACACTAATAGATAATAAAGATGATTAGACACGTGCATAAATATGATGTAGTAGGAAAATACAACTTTTCAAGGGAGTCATGCCTGACAAATCAATCGGATTTGTCTGAAGGAGTTGATGGATATTTGGATAAGGGTGGTCTGGTCAATATAATGTGTATTAATTTTTTCAGAGCACTTTCAGCAAGGTCCCTTGGGAAAAAAAAAAGCCATTTTAATTATAGCGTAAAATGGATTAGTAACTTGGTAGCATATAGGAAACAAGGTAAGAATAAAGTTTTTTTTATTTGAATTGAGGGAGATTTCCATTAGTCAAACAGATTAATTATTCGATTTGTGCTGGTCATTGTATTTGTAGCTGGTCAGGAAAAGGAATGAATAGTGAAGTGCTAACCTGTGACCATACATACTGCTCTATAAACAGCATGTGTAGAGAAGGATCTTCAATAATGAGTATAGAGCATTTCATAGAAAACACAGCGACTAGTGAAATTTTTAGGCAGTAGATTTAAAACAACCAAAAGGAAGCAGTCTTTCTCCCCACAGCATGTAATTACATTTGGAGCTCATCAGCACAGGATGTTGTGGAGACTTGAACTACAACTGTATTCAAAAAGAGATTCAACAGATCTTTTTGGAGGCTGAGTCCACTAGTGAATATTAAACAAAAACATCTTGGTGCAAGTCTCTGGCTCAGAAGCTCCCCAGCCTGGGGATTATGCTATCTTTGTCATAAATATCTACAGCTGGCTGTTGTCAGATAGGGTGCTCTGCTTGATCAGCCTTTTCCCTTACCTGCTGTGTCAGTTCCTAGGTGTTTGTTTTAAGACCTGGTAATGACACTTGGAAAAACATCTTTGGGCAAGACAATGTTAATTTTGAAGTGTATTTTCTGTCACAATGAGTTGGCAACTTAAAGCTGTTTTTAAATTATTTTTGTGTTTGTGGGCAGAGTGGAGGGTAAATTGCTTCCTACCATTTTCAGGGAACAAGCATCTCTGAATTTTTTGTGTGAGTACTCTTGTCCTGCACTCATCAAATGTGTTTATTTGTGCTATAGGCAGACATGGTCAGTGCTTACTGCGGTGTCATTGACCTACGGATACATCTCTAGAAAGATTTGAGCAGAAAGTATTTGAAGCAGCTAAACCACTCCAAGTATTTTCACCTGTGCTGGAAGAACCACAAAATGAGAGGTTTGCTTCTGATAAAAGGAGTTGTGCACTTTGCATTAGCAAGGCATGTCAGAGCTTCTCCATGTTCCTTACAGCTTTCTCCTTCACCTTGAAGTGATATGTTACACATTGTGCAAGGGGCTCAATCCCCAGCTCGGTGCCAGACTTCATGCAGTCAGGTAAATATTTCATGGTTCTGGCTGTGCTGAGTGACTCCTTTTTCAGTCCATATGCAGGGAAAGGTGGCAGTGCCATGCTGACCAGTGATGGGTGCTGTGGGTCTCTGAGGTGGTGCGCTGTGCGTGCCTTCTGACGGCTTGTTGATACCAATAGATACAAGCTGGCTGCAGCTGAGATCTGAACACTGAACTGGTTTTCCGGTCCCTCCAAATTTTGCACGTAAGGAGACATTTTTATTTAACTACTGCATGTACAGTACTGGTGGGATGTAAGAGTAGCAGAGCTTGGCAGTAAACTATAGCAAGTAGTGCAGAACAGCAGTGAAGGCCTCGTTACAGCTCGTTAGACTGGTTTACTGTCACTAATGACTGGACTGTGTAACCGTTGCAAAATCAGCAGTATTGCTGTCTGCTGTAACCTCCTGGCACTAGAAATGGGAATATTGGTGACGAACGGTGTGTTTAATGTGTGAACAATTATTTTTAGCTTTCCGCTTGGAATAAAAAGTCTAGTTTGACTCTAGTGGGTTAAATATTTTCTGACACAATAATTAACAGCCTTATTGGCAAAAGGATTGCATTGCTATTAATAGATAAGTATCTCTGTTTCAGTCAATTTTAGCCACCTTTGTTTTGAGCTGTGAGAATTGATAACGTAGCTAATGTAAGTCACGCTCGTGAAGATTGCTGAGATAGGCAATCCATCCATTCACACCTATGGTAGTATATGCTGGATTAAATGTTGAAGAGAAACTGTAACCATTGAGACAGAAAATTATGTGAGAGAGTCAAAATAGTGAAGTAACAGTTGCTATGTTTTAATAAAAAGTAAAGAATTTTTCCTTTGAGGTTACAAAACAGAGTTGTTGAAATACCTCTTTGGGATAGCTCTCTGACTGACCAGGCTGCTCTTGGGGATTAGTCCTTAGTTCCAGGTTGCTAACAGTAACACCGTGTTACATTGATGTCTAGAAGCATCTCTCGTACGGAAAAAGTGATTTCTCCCCCATGCCCTTCCTTCACTAAAAGTTGTAAAGAGTCGAAAACGTGGACACCTCATCTGACAACTCTGAAGCAACCTCAGAGCTTCTTTTAATTCGCACTGGATTATGTTAGCATGAAGCACTGAAACTCAGGTCTAGTGCAGAGGGGGAGGCAGATGTGCTGGGCTCTGGTCCCCAGCCGGTGCTGCTGAGCCAGCAGGGATGCCACTGGGCTTTGTTCTCATGACAAGACTCTGCACAAAGCAATTAAGCAGTGTCAGTGTAAGCACCGTGCACCAGAGGAGAATGCAATTACTGCTTCACTGTGGGGCTGGCAGGACAAAGTGTACGTGGGGGTATAAAAACCGCCACGGTTTCCTTTAAGTAACTCTTGCCCAACTAATGAAATGTGTCTAAGGCTTATCCTTGAACACTTAAAACTCCTCTGAGAGGAAGACTTCATTTTAATACACACAGAAATGTTTTCTGTCTTTTAGTGTTTGTCGTTGGGTTTTCAACACAGGAGCGTAGGAGTGTGAAAGGAATTGGTGATCAGTCATGTCCATGGGTCCTTATATGATGTCTTCTTTATATAGCGCTCTCTCCCGAGTTTTCACTACTAAAGTATGCTTTGGTTTAGGATTTTAAAAAAAAAAAAAATCTGTTATAATCTTTCTTGACCACTTCTGCTACTCAATCCCTGGAATCCAATTCTAGTTTATTGCTATAACTTATTTCCATTTCTTTCCTTTTTCACTCTTTCTCACATTTAAAAAATATAGAAAATGGAAAGGATTTATTTTTTAGATGAAGGCACATGTCCAGTCTTTGAAAGTTATCCAGCTTGGTAGATTCCCAGCAAAAAAAATCCTGGGAAAAGGAGAATCTGCTGTGTTGAATTCTGCATAATGTAGCTGCATTGTACTGGGGAATGCGTTTGGTTTTAATGACAGTTGAATTCTGCAGGACTTTCTCATGAGAGCAAGAAGTCCCTCTGTGACTCCCTGTTTGCTTGCCAAACTCATCTCAGTCGCTCTTCCTTTTGATCAGCTGCCTGCTTCACTCCGTCCTCCTCTTCACAAGGGAGAAGCTAATGGGAGGGAAAATAAACCAGACACAAGGGGTTTCCTTCCTGAAGATGTGTTGGCACATAACTGACATAAAACTATCTTCAGATTTGGGTAGTCTGAACCTGCAAGTAATAACTGACTTCGAGGAATGATAATGCACTTGTGGAAATTTTTCTATGGTCAGATCCACTTTATTATTTTTTTTAATATTTTTTAAAAAAAAAAGTTGATCGTTAGTCCTGTAATATTTTCTGATTTAATGGACACCTGCTCTGCAGTAGTGTAGCTGTGTACATACATATAATTAAAATTGGAATTGGAGAAACTTGGTGTCAAGTGAAGGAGACTTAAACAGTTTAAAAACAAAGGAAGTGTTCTCTTGAGTGACGTATGTTGTATACAATTACTGCGGATAAACTGTTGCATTTTTTGTTCTAGTTCCTTATTAAAATTGTCTGTCTTGCTTAGGGCTAAATTTGAATATCGCTATTTCATGGTAACACACTTCCAATTTAATCTCAGCAGAAAAAAGAAAAGCTGGTGGTACGTGCTAAAAATTTTGTATTAAACCATACAACTAATTTTAGTTTTAGATTATTCTTTTTTCTCTTTTGTGCCATAAGAGGCTTATATTTTACCTGACTTCAGACTTCCACACAAACCTAAGTGAGATTTACCTAGCACGGTGTGGAACAGCTTACTTTAAAGTGGAAAAAGTCATTAGCTGTCTCCTGCTGAGACCTTGTATTAAGAAAGCTAAATTATAAACCACTGAAGTTTTAGCATGAAAAAATGGTAAATTAGTGTTTATTATTTTACTGTTTCCTGCTTGGAAAACTAACAAGCTTTCAGGCTTGTTAGTTGAGCATGTTACATGACCTTTTTGAGGTGGTTGGGAATGAGGCAAGAATTGAACTGAAAGAAGAAACTTAAATAAAACACTAGTTTCTCATTGCACGGATTGATAGGAACACTGTGCACCCCAATCTATTGAATCCTTTTGCTACCGCTGCCTGCTGCAGTGTTTGTAGAAGGAGTCAAAAGCAAAATGTTGGCTTTGCCGCTTTATCTTGGGAAGTTTTTCAGCAATATTTTTTATTTTTTATTTTTTATTTTCTTGCAGCAACTGAACATCCTTAACAGAAATATCTCGTGGGCAGTTTTAGGCTGAGCAATAGCAAATGTAAAGCATTTTAGGGTTTCTGGAAGGATGCCATGCCTACCTGAGATGTTCCATGGAACCTGAGGAAATAGATCAGTATTCAGTTTCCAGGATGATATCCCACTACAATTAATGTTTCTTTGTTGTTTTTTACAAGCCCTATGTAATTATAAATGTTTCAGGGCTTTTGGGAATATTTCACAGGAGTAGTTTCTGCAGATTTTACTAGGTTAAACATATATTGTCCAGCACAACAGAAGTAGTTATATAGAAAAGGATGTTTAAAAAAAAAAGGACCCATGACTCTTGAAAAGTTTTCACCGAAGAAGGAGGATTTTTATTCATAGGAACTGGGGAGCTTGTTGATGTTAAATAGACTGTATCGTGACAGTTTTGAAAACTTCACATTATTTTTCTTGTCTTGCGGAGGGCTTTAAGATGGGTGAGGGCCTACCTCTCATGTCATGTCACTTTGCAAGAAGTAGGAGGAATACGGCCGCAGTGTTTCATATGCTTCATCTGTCCTACGAAGCCTTTTGTTTACTTCTGAACTAACCTGTGGCTCACGAAAAGATACAGAATGATATAGCGCATTTAAAAAAAATGAGAAGATGGAAAAGATGGTAACTGCATGCCCTCCAGGGTACAGCATCCTGCGCTGCAGTGTGGGGCTCTGACACTGTAAAGGTTGAGAGAGAAAATAGAAATAACTGAAACAATTTTCAGAGTTTAAAAGACAGAAAGGCATAGAAGTTCAGTCTTGGTTGTTACACTGATTATTTCAAGGTCAGGCTAGCAATCCTGAATTGTTCCAGTGTCACTCATTACGTTAATAATTCTACCTATAAGTAAGGGTTCCTCGCTCCCCTCATAGCAGAATTCAAAATTCAGTTATTTATCCTCCAAAGCCTGGGCATTTGTTCTCACAGGGCTTCGGGGGGAGTGTGCAAGTCCTGTACTGCTTTTACAGAAGTGCCTGATGCAAAGGAAGGGGATATCCTTCTATATGGGGCTGGAAAGAGGTGGTTAGGAGGATAGATCCATGAAGAGAACATGAGGCTAAATTTGGGAACCTGTTTCCTGTTGGCAGCTATTGAAAGCCAAGGTACAAATACAGATAGATGTGTAACTGAAAACCTAGTTTTGAAATTACATTAAATTCAACTCTGTGTACTTACTGTTAGGAGAATAGGGTAGAAGTGCTTGTTGGTATTGCATATATTGAACTAAGATGTACTCATATCAAGTTAGGAAAACAGCAAAGCATAATGTTATGTTGAATAACCACTTTTTATTTAAATGGAAAACACTATTGTATATTCAAAGGTTTTTTGCCAAGACTTTGTGCCTTGTACAGTAGTAAGAGACTATAACAAGGAAATTAGAATATGCAATAAATATATTTTCATAAACTAAGTTCTTGGCTTCTTTAACTGTAATCTTAATATGTACAATATATAATTACAATGCCTTATAAGCATTTCTTAACAAGACATTTTTTTGAGCAGTCACTAAAAAGCAGTAATCAGTAATAAAAATGAGGGCATTAGCACTCAGACCACAGTAAAAGCATCATTAAAATGTAAGTTCTAAGGTACACTACTTTAAATTTGCCTCATTATGTGGGCAATTAGGGAATAAACAATAAAATGACCATAATTTTTCTGCAATTTCTTATCCTAACTGCCTTTTAAAAGTTTAATTAATGTTAAAAAAAAAAAAAAAAAGAAGAAAAAGTGGTGGGATAAGCCAAAGTTTAACAAGCAGTACCATCCTTTAGAGTGATCAATGATCACTGCCTGCTCGTGGCCCTGCAAGTTGCTGTTTGCTATGGCAGTAAAAAATGCGTTGCTACATTCAGATACTGCGTGTGGTTTATCCCCCTCACTCAGAGCAAGAACATGCTTGTGGAGTAACGGGGGAGCGATCCTGCCCTTGCTGAAGTGAACAGCGGTGTTCCCGCTCCTCTGGGGAAACAGGGGCAGACCTCTAGAGTTAACGCTGCGCGTTTTGTTTTGCTAAGATAAGATGTTAATTAAGATAGCAGTCACTGAAGGTCTTGATTTTAATATATATACGCTGCTATTTGTGTGTGAACTTTGTAATCCATCATTTTGGTTTCATCTGGACAGATACATTAGCTGTGGGTTTGGCACTGACAAAAATCAGCAGGCAAATGTGTTATGGAGCCAGAGCTGTTCTAGCAAGAATAAATGGTAAAAATATCTTCCTTTTCTTTTATATCTGCTAACCCTCTTCAGTATTTATTTGGAATACCATTGTAAATGTTCCATTTTAGATATTTTGATGTTATTTATTGCTGGTAACTAATATTTGAAGAGATACTAGATATTAAATAGACCAACCTATTGACTTGGTTAGCTTGCCTTCCCAGCTGAAAGAATTGACCTGTCATCTAACTGGCGAGAGAGCTAGAAGGGGACAGTTTGGGAAATAGGAGATGAGCTTCCACAAGCTTGTCCTTCTGTGTAATGGGACGTACTGAGGTTTTGTTTCCCTTAAATGCAGTCATTCCAAACGTCCAGTGTGGTTCCCCACACTGAGTGGAGAGGTCTGTCTCTGTGGATGCAGAGCGATCACTCATTAACTCCACTTCTGGGGTGTCCATTGTGTTTGTGTGGGGTACAAACATCTCACTGCTTCATCTGCCTTCCTAAGTTTGCTTTGTGCATGAAGGAGATTGAGATACCTCATCTGCGATGTTAAAACAGAGCCATTCAGGTGCATAGTACTGACCTTTCATTTGAAAAAAGCTACGTTAGCTGGAGCTAACTGGGGGCTGTTACCTCTGCTGGGACCGTGCTTTGCCGGTAGTCATGTTATTTAAGGTTGAGGGCACAAAACATAGATCTCTTAAAATGTTGTTTCTGATCCACAGCTTACTGTTTATCTAGACGAATACCTATGGTAAGGGTGCACTGCAGACTTTGAAGCTGGATTTTCTGAACTGATCCTCATGAAAAATAAGCTTCTGGTCAGATGTTACTTAATGAACCTCGTCATTCAGTGTATTTAGGAGGCTTGAGGCCAAACGGTGAGTTCCTTGTTGACAGGAAAAGTCTTTATTCTTTACTGGTGTTTAATAAGAAGTACAGGAAAGAAAAATCTGTATTTATTCATTTTGCACATATTGTGTTACTGGGATTTGCACTGGTTGAGAAGCATCTGGAAAAGAACAGGACAAGGATAACTGTGTGGCATCTAATAAGTGTTCTGAGGAGAAATCCACTTGGGAAGTGGGACATCAATTAAAAGTTTTAGCAGAAAATCATGAGCTATGAAGATTAATGAAAGCACAACATAGAATGAGATCGTTTTTTGACATTGCATTGTTAGTTAAGCAGTCGTTACTGAGATTTTGGGCCCAAGTTAGAGATTTCATAAATGCTGAAGATGAACCTTACAGATTGTATCTAATAACTTTTTGCCAGTCTACAGGAAAAACAGCAGCATTTAGTGTCTCCCACATCAAACTCTTGGGTACGTTACCTTGATAGCGACCTGAATGCATCAGCCTGTAGCTCATTTGTGCCCAGACCGCCCGGCACAACATGGCTGAGGATCATATTATCTGGGGCGATTGCCACTGCAGGTGCTCTTTCTGCCGCTGTCCTGTTGTGCTGTGGCTGGGAGTAGCGGAGGAAATCGTACGAACCGGTGCTATGGTTTGGAACAGGAAGCAAATGACACACTGTTAATTGGAACTGCAAAAGCAAAAAGGAGTTTAAAGTGGAGGACAAATAATGGCCAAAGCTAAAATTGGGCCATAAGATGGTTAACGCTGCTGATAAAAAAGGCCAGTGGAAGATTGTAGAGTTGGAAATATTTGGAGAAATGCTCTCAGTATAATTAAAAAGATGACCTAGGTATATTATTTTGAAGTGATGGAGAAACTTAAGTGATTTCTTTGCAGATAACGAGGTAAATTTATTTTTCCAGCTAGTCATGTTTCCGGGAGATTTTTATCTAGTAATTGTGTTTGTCTGCAGCGTACAGATTGATGGCAAACTGATCCTGCTTAGCTTGTGATGTCTGTCAGGATCATGGTATTAGAAGGTATGATTGACATGCTGATTTTTCAGGTATTACCTTCAGGAATCCCAGGACCCTGAAACAAGGAAATAAGAGATATTAAACAAATGTGCAAGTTTGCAAATGCAGCGTGAATGCCAGCTTGAGAGTATCAAGCAGCTGTGCAGTGAGGATATTGTGAGATATTTTTCTGTAGCTTGTTTAAGTATCCAGATAGATCTAAATCTTCACAAACTAATATATTAAGCCTCCTTCCTAACCCCTAAAGTACAGAATGAGGACAGTGAAGAAGGAGCTATTAAAGTAGAGACAAAAATACCTACTTGTTACAGAAAGGGTTCAATAATTTTGTTTCTTTGCTAAGGCGGGGGCAGGGGGGAGAAGGATGTAAGCTCAGGTACTAACTTTAAATTAGTTTAACTTGCTGATGCCTTAAGACTGGGGATTAGTGAATTTAATTATGGGAGCCAGGAAGCACATTAAGATAACGTTGGGCCTTAAACTAAAACCCACAAAGCAATGAAATTAAAGTTGGTGGTTTGTGTTCCATCTTTATAATGTCCTATTCTTATTGCGCTGCCTCACAGGAGGCCCTTCCTGCTCCACTTGCCTCTTGGCATATGCTTTCAGGTACTTTTTTTTTCTTCTTTCTTTTTTCAGTGAATGAGTGACCTTTATGAGCCTTTCATGATGTAGGGAATGGTCTGCTTGGTTGTCACAATTGTACATGGACTAAAATCTGTTTTACCCAGTAATGACGCAGCTGGCATGGTCAGGTAGGTCAGGTCATCTTGTCGTTCCGCTTTGCGCTGTTACAGTCTAAGTAACTCTTCAGTGTCTCAGACGTGATTGTAAAGCACCAACTTGAGGCAGATTGCAAGGGCTCCAGTAAAGAATATTTGGCTCTCTGGTGAAGACAGGTTGTTATTAGTGTAATGCTGTCACAATGTGCGAAGAAAATCTGATGTTATTCCTACTTTGCTTTTACCTGGTCTACTATTAATTATTGGTTTTTTGTATCTGGACTTTGTATTTACTTTTTAGTTTTTAAGAGAGATACTCCAGATTAAAACCTTTTAAGACAGCTTTTATGATAAAGTCCTAATTCTTAGTCTATTTGCTGACAAATTACATAATATTGACCTTTTTCTTGCCTACATGGGATGATCGTTAGACTGACTTGGGAATTCAAGAGATTTTACCTACATTATGTACTGTCCTTCAGTTTTCTGGATCACACAGCACTACCTATACACATATTTGTAGCAAGGTGTCAGTACGCCCTCAGAAGGAAGGAATTTGACTGTTTCTTGATGAAGTAAACTGACATATGGCATTTAGAGGCCTGTAAGTCTTACAAGCCTTCTGGTTGAGTTGTGACATTAAAATTAGAGAGTTAAGTTGAAACCTGGGACAGTCCTCCCTTCTGTTAGCATGGGAAATGTTACATTACCTTGACATCCGACTTCTGAGTTGCTATAGGATCTCAAAAATAGGTTCAGAGCCAATATTGATCACTTTAGTCTTCCTAAGATACGTTATTTTAATACCTTCTTTCTCCATGTTGTTTGCTAAAATTTTCTCCTTTTTCTTTTCTGCTTGGTATCCATCTGTTCTTATATCTGTCCATTTTAAAGAATTTCCTTTTCCAGTAAATATTTTATTCCCTTTCTGGTTGGCTTTGTCTTAAGGACCTCATGGTCACTACGTGGTATACAACTTTATTCTCTTGGTATGCAAATTTATTCTCTATTTTAACTGTGTATTTCAGGGTAAATCTCTTGGGTTTTGTTTTATTTTGTTCCAGATAATTAAAAAGTGTAGAATAGCTTAGTAGTTAAGGCTGTTGTGACAAAAACACTTGGGTCATTCAGAAAACGAGTTAGTCAGCCTGGCAGGGAGTATGGTATAGTGAATGGATTGTCCCTTGCTGGGCCAAATGGCTTTCACTCTTCCTAGAAGCACTCCTGATTTTCACTCTGAGTATTAAACAATGCAGTTAGATTCTGAGGTTTCTGTGTTTCAAGCTTGTTTTGAGATGCTCGTATTTCAGGGACAGTGCAATTTGAGAATAAACAGGTACTTAACACAGTGTACATTAGAAGGTAACTTTTAGAAAGTAACTTTTCCTGAAAATACTGTATACAGAATTTCACCTCATGACAAAATTTTATTCCCTAATTAAAGACACAATTAGAAATAAAAATTGAACTTTCAAAGCTTAATATCGTATGTTTTAAATCACTATATTTTCAACATTCAAACATCCTAGCAACATAGTGAATGGCTCATCGAGCAGTTTGGTGTGCAGGCTGTTTGTAGGTGCTTGGTCTCCATCAGCACAGTCACTCATGCTCTTCCTTACTGGTATATTCACATCTTGTTGTCCAATTTCCTGTCGGGATCTTTTTTAGTCTTGAGTGTTACCATTTTCAATGTTTGGATGAGTTGGTGTCTCATTTTTGACACTATAGATATTCCACTACAGTCACTGCCATGATGGCCATTTCAGGATTTTATTGTTGGCTGTATGTCTTGGAAGTCTGCTAGTTAAAAGCCTGGAAAATTAAGTCTATTTTAATGTCATGTAATTGCAGAGAAAATGGAAAATTATTTGAGATTCTCCTTATTCAGTACTTTCTTCAAAAGGAGTCCTTGTTGATTGTTCTGTTAATACCAATTCTGATTAATGACAGGAATTTGCTTACTGAATGTGCAAGAACATGTGTTGCACGTGATCATCCATCCCATTCCTCTGTCATCACGAGGCAGCCTATGATGTCAGGCACATTTTCTCCTGCTTGCTTGTAATTAGAGGTGCAGTGTCGCCTACAGCGGAGATGCGCTGCCTCTGCGGAGGAAGTTTCACTGGTGCTGGCTCCTTTTCCTGCTTCCCTGCCCCAGCCAGCCTGTCACTGGTGTCCCTCTGCAGCGCAGCCATCAGCTCCGGCTCAGGCTGGTGTTGAGAGACATAGGTGATCCTCGGCCGTGCGCCTCCGAAGTGTTGGAAACCAGCGGCTTCGAGGTTTGAACACTATCTGGGTGCAGGTGGTAGGGCCCTACTTCTGAGTCCAACAATCAATACTGACTGACCTTGCCAAGCCTGCTGACTTGTTCGTCTGCCTTCATATGGAGTTTGCATGCATACTGAATAGGTTCTTTATGAAAAATCCTTGAATTCCAAAGATACTGTTCACAATAATTGCACTTTAAGAAGAAAAAAAGATATTGCAATTTTGTTATTTACAGTGCTCTCTGTGCAGTGTCTTCTGTAACAAATAAACAAAGCTGAACTATTTATGTTAATCCTTAGCAACGCTTTTTCCTGGTTTTGTTTTTGTGTTTTTGTTTTGTTTTGGTTTTTTTGGGGTGTTACTCTTGGTCCTCGCTCTCCACAGACTTTTAAATCGGTGAAAAGTTCTGTATAAAATGATTAAAGGCAAGGATGATTAGAAATAGTGAATGGTGACATTTTTAACAAGGGACTTTTTAATCTGCAAAAAAAAAAAACGGATAGTAAAGCTTTTGGGTAGAGGAGAAAAAAATACTACTAATCAATGAATCGCTTGTTTCTTTGTCACTTCTCTATGAGTAAGATGAGTTGCCCAACTCTTTCCTGTCCTATTTTTTTATTTGGCTTATTGACCTGATGACTCTTAGACCTTTACGTGATCCTGTTTTTAAAATAACCAAGGGATAAGCTGTTTCTCTTTTGGGATCATAAAGAGCAAGTCAGAGTGAGGTGAAGCATTGGCAGCAGTGTACTGAGGTGAGAACAAGCAATGGCTGTTTGGTGTTATAAATAACTTCTGTACTTTACCTTCTGTTTATTGCATTGTAAAACAATTTAGAAATACCTGGCTAAATAAAGAAAATAATAGTATCAATGATGGGACAGTGCAATGTGCAATACAGTCAAGCAATCTTAAAGACACAAGATGAAGCTATGTGAAGTGCAGGGCGCTTATTCTAGGTTTTTGAGTGGAAAGATTTCAATGCAACAAGTCACAATTTTGTGATGGTCTTTTGAGCTGGTATGAAAAGTAATGTGGCACTTAGCCACGTGTATGCCAGCTGTGATATAATTGGTTGGCAGTATTTGTTAATTGTTTCATTTATTAAAAATTTACTTAGTATTTATTAAAACATGTAGTAGTGCTAAGTATGTTTTGAAATTCGCTATGAATAGCCAAAAATCTGTCACAATCCTTGTGATTAGCAATTGGTCCTGCATTACTCTCTTGTTTTCACTTTCTCGTTTGACTAATCTTGCTTATTAAAAATCCAGTAATGTATGACTGCTTTGTGGAAACCATCTGCAGTAATTCCTTGTCTGTATTTAGTGCTCCATCCAAACACATCTCCTACCATTTATTCTATAGATATTGATAAGCCCTGTGTTATAGTCCTCAATATTTTATTGAGGCAAGATAGTAAATATGCCAGAAATACTCTTTATTCTGCAGTGGTTGTAAGTTCTGGCAAGTGTTTTTCAGCTGGGAAAAGGTGAAGTGGTCATGTCTTTCCCTTTTCCAGCAGGCTAGTGGCTGTATCATTTATGCATCGTGCAGGCGCTGGGCTCGACCTTTTCCTCTGGCAGAGCAGGTCTAAGCAGTTAGTGCTCGCAGGAGGCTGTAACTCCTGGGCTGTCTGGACAGGTGAGACTACTGTGCCGTTGGAGTTGTCCTTGGTGTGAAGTTCCACGTTCCTGGGGCAGGACTGAAGCTGCCCCATAGGTGTTACCATATCATCTGTGTCTGCCTTTGCTCAGAAGTATTTTATAAGTGAAGCAGTGCAGATACAAGAGCAGAAAACTTTCTGGTTTAGGTGAAAAGCAGTAGTTCTAGCGGAGGAGGAACATTTTTCACACTTTAGATGAATGTCTTGACCATTGGGCTGTTTCATAAGAGACTGCATTTCAAGCTGGATCTCTTTATTCCCTTTCCTTATTTAAAACAAAACCCCAAAAAACAACTAAAGAAACCCCACCCTACCATTGGGCTCCTGTTTTGTGCTGGCAAGTGGAAAATGGCTTTGAATCTGCCTTGTTCGGTGGTACCCAAATAACTGTCCTTAGCAGTTCACAGTAGTCCCACTTGGCACTTTCAGCTGTCCATGCTCAGGGTATTTCCCTGGACTTTTCTCTGGATATTGAAATGCCTGAGTTAGCCATCGTTGATGACTGATAGCTAATTTCAAATTATATTTACAGCAAATTTTAGCTTTCGAGTAAAATACAAAGCTTGAAAGGAAGGGTCTAAGTGTGACAAGGTAACGAGTTAAAATATGTTGGACTGGGGCACTTGTACTGTCTCCCGTTGCAGATTTGAAGTTCTCTCTTGTGGCAGCTAATTTGGCAGCTTCAGCTGCTGAAGCCTGGGTGCATTTGCTTGCTTCTGTGTGGATTTGTTAGGGATCATCCTGTGCATAAGAAATCTTTCAAAATTGCTTCCTTAAATTAAACTTACCATCATGTCTCTTCTAGTATGGTCTACTCTAGAGCAGGTCTTCCAACTTTCCTTTTTTCCTGTACAAATTCTGTGCTTTCAGGCATAGGAAGTTGTCGCTATTTTTGCCTCATATGTGAGGCTTAAGGTTGACTTGCAGCAATTTTGTACCAGTTGTATTTATCGTATCTCGCTAAGTGCACTTCCATGATTTCCTGACTGTTGCAGTGCTCGCCGTTCAAACTTGATGCAGGTGGAGGTCCCCTCTGCCCATGTCAAACCACGGGCTCGTCCAGCACAGCCACGTGTCTCCCGCAGTGGTCAGCAGTGGACGCCTAAGGAATTCAGAACAGGGCAGGCACCGCCGGCTGTTTCCTCAAAGCACCCTCCCAGCCTTCAGCAGCTTGTAGCTTCCCATCTTCCTGTGACAGACGCGCTCCCAGGAGGCAAGATGGGCGTCCCGGTTCCGCCTGGGTAGCTACTTATCATCTCCAGTGGCGGCAAAAGAAGCGGCTTATACCGGGTTTACAGAAAACCTAGATTTTCCCACTGCAACATCTGCATAGCACACTGTACCTCCCGTGTCCTTTCCCTGGATGGCAGTTTACTGATAATACGTCGCTAAGCCTTTTTTCTTTAGTTTAAGATGGTTATTTATTGATCTGCTTTTGGCAGTTGGTAAAATGCCAACTTTTAGTATTAGCTACTGGCCTCTTTTATTTAAACCTTATAAAATTTTATTGTTTCTCTTCAATGCTGAGAATGTGTAAATGTTTCACCTAGAATGGTTTAGAACAAGGCTTTTGATATTTTCTGCCTTAACCCTTAAAACTCTCATTGTGCAGATTTCAAAAAGGGCACATGAAAGATTCCCTCACCCGTTCTTTTTCCAGCGTTTGAAAAGGAAACGTTTTAAAGCCAGTGACCTGTCTGTAAGGGCTGGGAGGGAGGGAGGCAGGGGAGGAGAGGCATGATGACGTTCAGAATTCCTGCAGATATAAATTAATAATAAACAAGTAACAGCTTAAACAAAATTCTTAGCCGATTCTTGTTTTTAAAGTATTGCAACAAAACATAATATTGTATCTCCTTAGAAAGTAGAAGATAAAGCTTTTTTCTTATGAATATCTGGATACTAATTAATCTTGTAGTGAGGAAAAAGATGCAGGAGAACATCTGGCCTGGGGATTGCTGTCCTGCCACGGAAATGTTGGAGAGCACTACAGGGTTTCTTGTACAACAGGAGAAATGGAGACAGATGTGGTGAGAGTCACAGGACCTATTAACAATCCATCTTCCTGTGTTATTAATATGCAGCTGCCACATGTAGGTGTCTGGGTGTTGATAAAGGGAACACGTACAGAATGTTTTAATAAAATATGCTGACCCTTGCTACCTTAAACAGGTTTGTTTATAAGGAGTCTCTTGGCAGAATCTCAGGAGTGTCACTTTCCAGGGCTGATACATGACTCAACAGTTCTTATAGATGAGAACTTTTGAGAATATTTTGCAGTTGGTTAAATATGTTGTCATTTTAAGTTTTCCAGCTATTCTGTATCTCTTTTCCTCATATTTAATCTGAATTATATTTATCATTAAATTGTCATTTAAATTTTTGTCTCCTAGTTATAGAGTTAGACTGATCCCTGTGCTGGTGAGAACATTCCTAGCAGAGCTACGTAGAATTTGTCCTGTTGTAGCCTAGACGTATTGCTGAAGACTTCTCCTATTTAGCCTGACCTGTTCCTTGAAAAAACTAAACATTTATAATTTTAAGACCAGAGGAAGCAGTCATGGTAATGGTGTCTTACCTTCTGTGTCACAAAAGCCATTACCTTTTACTGGGTGAAATAATTGTTTTGCTTGTGTTCTGTTCGAATACTGCCATATTATATGGATGAAAAGTTATTAGTGAAGAAATGGAAAATAAAGGGCTTGAAAACAGTTATTTATATAATGTTAGCTGTTATTCATTATTTAATTTTGGGGTTTGCATTTTCTGTAATTATTTATGGAATAGTTGACTTCCATAATCCCAAATGGGGTAATGAAAGTTTAATCAGTTGGCAAGAGGATAAACTATGGGAAACAAAAGAAGATTGCCACAATGTTGAGAGGAAACAGCTTACTGGAATTTCCTAGTATTTTTGTTAGTGATTGACAACTTTTTGTATACAGTTGTAAGTTTATGGTGTCAGTTTAACTTGGAGAGAGCTAGTTTTGTTTAGCTCCATGTAGATAACTGGGAGAAGTTATCTACATGGATAGATGTAACCTATAACCAGAGGAAGCCCTGATTGCAATATCCAGCAGGTTCAGAAATGTTGCACAATGTGGATCCTCCCAAAGAGTTAAAAAAACCTGATAGAATACACTCATCCATATCCTTTCTGCACTTGTAATAGAGATAATATTGATGACTTTGATTTTAATAAATTATCTAGTTAGTATTTGCAGTGAGTTGCTTATGCAATTAAAATTCCAGTCTAATTCAACTTGCATGTATGAAAGATCATAGTAAACCAGCAGACTCTGTGCCCATTCCTCTGTTTTGTGATGCTTCATATTTCTCTTGGTGAAGTTAATTATAGATTTCATTTGGGTTTTACTGCTGAAGAATGCCACTGCTTTGATAGCATGTAACAGCCTTAGAAGCAGATTGTGAAAGCAGGGGGTTTTCTGCTTTATTTTTGTTTTAATTTTGCTAGGCATTTCACTTGTCTCTAAACCCTGCGGTATTGCAAAAATGGCACTGTAATTCTTTGTGTGGAAAATACTGGCACCAGATCTGACGTTAGCCTTTTCATTACTCACCTTTATGGTAATAATCGGAGAGACCCGGAGAAAAGGGCTTGTATTATGTACAGTAGCAGATTTCAGCTGGGTCTAAACAGATGGAAGCAGGAAATGAGAAATGGTGACAAACATCACATGCCTTGTATTCTTTGTAATAAATCCATCTGAATGCTGAGTTGCTGTGTGTATGTGCAAAATCAGTCCTCATCTAATTTTAGGAGCACAATTTGTTTCGTATTTGGCATCTGTGTAGCCTTTGGCTTGTCCCCTGTGGCAGTAGGCATATAATTTTTCTAGAGCTCTGTTTGCTTTTGTGTATTTCTTTGCAGCAATTAAGTGTTTTAATTTCTTATCTCCTAAGGATTTGTTTCTGGTTTTAGTTCTCTCTTGTCTAATCCATTCTTCTTTGCTGCAAATGTTGTCACTGCTGTTCATAGGCAAGAAAGGAGTTTCACTGGTGCCACGATAGAAAGGCTGAAAGATCAAACTACTTCATTCAGTCTTGCGTCTTGTTACACCTGTATCAGGTAAAACGCAAGTGTTATGACCAATACTGCAGGGCGTCCAGGAGTCACAGCCCTGAAGTTTGGTTTGATTCCCAAGGCTGTAACACAAAGACCTTCAAAATTCTTGTGGCTTCCAGAATTACTTGTTAGAGATATAACAGTTGAAATTCAGCAATGCTAATCAAGGTCATGAGTGAAGTACTCTCATTCTGTATATTACAAGCAGCAAAAGATTAGAATTAGACAGAAAAGTCATGGCCATAGAAAAAAGCCAAAAATAATATGAATTAAAGGTAGGGTCTGTTGCCAGCTGTGCATAATTATTTGCCCAGATTCATCAGCCCATCTGCGACCCACCAGAATTAGCATGGGTGGTTATTTTAGGCAAATTAAGCAAGTCTAACAATAAGGCAGTAATACAAGGCAAATCTGGGTAGGGATGAAGACACTTTTTGAAATAAGTTATCTGAGATTGTTAATGTAGTCCTAAAGGTTTTTCACACCAGACATTTTTCATTCAGTCAGTTATCATTGCTGAAGAACCCAGTGATGAGAAAGAGGGATGTCAGCTCCAGCAAATGAGGAGGTTTGGAGGCACCAGCCTGGAGGACTTTGCTGGTGCAATTACCCACATGGAGCTTCTCAGCTGCTGCCTCAGCTAAGCAGCTCCTGAAAAGATCATATTTATAGTTGGTAGAAGGAAACAAAATGGCCAAGGCATACACAAAGTATCCCACTGTAATCCCAGGGGACTTGTACTGATGGGGGATCTCTACAAATGTTACCTTATCTGACTTCTTTAGAAGACCTCAGGTGGAGTTGGAAAGCCATGGATCTAAACCATGAATTGAGGCACGTTCATTGTTCTGGTTCAGGCCTCACCTTGTGAAGAAGTCAGCGGTTTGACGTGACAAGGTATTCTGAATGTCAGAGTGGGTGTGCTCTGCTGTCTGCAGAGTGCAAGAGTATGGATGTGTAGCAAGAAATGTGGGTGATAAAACAGCACAATTTATTCAGAATCAGTTAATTCTACATTTTGTTGGTACCATGTGAAGAATATTGCAGAATGGGACCATGTATTCATACAAATAAGATCTTAAATTATTTGTCTCCTTATGCCACCTGTTCTAGCAGCTAAAAATAATATAGAATTTTATATTGTATTATTACTTGAAAATGGAAACAAATGAAACAAAGCTGCATAGCAGTCATTTTCATTCTGTGCTATCCATTCCCATGTCAGGTCTCTATTAGTCATGATCAGTGGCAGTGCAGGCAGGGCTGCTGCTTCTTATGCTTGTGGGCAAATGTTTGCATTGTAGCTCATTGATTCTGGGAAATCATAATAGAACTAAGACTGTGCTTACTCCTATGACTATTTGCTTACGTTAAGTTTGCAGAGAGTGGTTGAGGCTGAAGATAAACAGCATAATATTTCCAGTAGAAGTATTGGATTCATAAATCTTCAATTCGTCCCTCTCGTCAAATTTCATATTCTGTAAAGAAAAGATTGTAGATGGAGTAACAAAAGTGTGGAACAACTTGCTCAATCATCCCTTCCACTGATTTTCCTAATACTGAACTATCCTTTCTTACAGTAGTGTATGTGCCTCCATTGTATGTGACTTCCACTTACCAACTTGGGGATATTACTGTTAAGGTGCAGAATTACTGTCAGAATAATTTTTGATAGAAATAAGACATTTACTCTCCCTTACAAAAATCGAAATAGTTCCTTGCACCTAGGGGTTATTGGAGGTTTTCATTGTGAATTTAATTACAAATATGGCAATTCTCATGTCACTTGTTGACTTGCTGTTACAGTCTTGACTCAGCATATTGACAGTTGATGCCTGTTTTACCGGGTGCGAAGTTATTTAAAGGTTGACATTAGCATATTGGAAAAAGCCCCAAACATACATACTGAGGCATAATATTTTACAAACCTGTGTCCCCGAGTGGCTTGTCTGTTAACAACAGTCAGATACTACCTTAGAAGACATTGGATAGTTAGGTATGAACTTATCTTACAGCTGGGACTGATGATTGTAAAAGTCAGCAATTAATTCATGTAGAATAGAGGACTGCGAGAAGAGACAGATTAGGAAACAGTTCTGTGTGAGATGCTGAAGTCAGATCACGCTCTCAGGCAAATGGCTTGTAGGGGAACTTGTAAGAACAGCCAGGTGAGTTTAGAAATCCCCAGAGAGGTATAGAGTGAGGTTTGAATTGCTATAGTGGCTTTTCTATGTAGGAAGAATAATAAACCTGGCCGTATTTAGAGAAGAATGTGACAAGAAGCTTTATCGTTCTGCCTTCTGAGAGGGAACTAGGCCAACAGTCTTCAAAAATGATGACTTTAATAATATATCTAGTTTTGTAGTTAGTAGTGCTATAATTACTCATGGTGTGAATTATTATAGGTGGGTACAAGAAGAAGGACTGATTATGCATGAATGTTTTGAAATTAGCGTGGTGAGAGTATGTGCTCTAACAGAAGTTAGAATTATTTCTTGGTTGATCCCTTCAGTTAATACAATGCAGTGCTAGGTATGAACCATGCCATTCTTCTATTAAAAATGCAATATGCTGAACATCATTTTTGTACCTTCTTAAATCATTGTAATATCTGGGCAATGTTTGTACTCGATTCTGTTTAATACTAGAGATTTATCAATGCTGTACGAATACTTAATAATAATAATGCTCCTTCTTGTATCTGTTTGGTGTCTTGCTCTGAGAAGTTCCCTTGCAAAAGAAGACAAGTCCAAGGCTAATATTTCGTGGAAATATTAATGCATTTGTTCTTTTAGGCTATGCTTTTATTGCCCCTTGTTAATATGATGAAACGGAAATTTTCTGTTGTCTATTTTAGCGACAAAATCTTGTTTAGAAGACCTGTAGCTGAGAAGTCTTGTGGATAATTAATAAAGGAACAGATTTGTCTGATGTTCCACTCACAGACCATGTGCCTGCAAGAGACAGGAGTTTGGAAGGATAAAAAATAGAGGACTTCTAATTCTCTAGAGTTTCTAAAGTAGATTTGAAAGCAAAGGTTTGACTCCAATAATACAAGCAGCAAAAGGAGCTGAATCAATAGGCGGACTGACATGAGAAGAATTTGTCTTAGCTTTCCAAGCTCACCAACTTTGAGTTAGTACTTTCACATCTCTGACTTGTAGGCCCTCTGTTGCATCTAGCTCTAGGTCTCATAGTCCTTACTGCTGCAGGTGGGTGGTACCCATCAGTTTCATGTAGTCACGTAGGTAAGGATATTCCATTTAATGTGCCTCACGTTGGACTCGGGCACTTGAAAAACCTTGGCCTGTAGCTCTGGCAGTGTGAAAGCTGCTGTACACAAGTGAGTGAGGAGAGCAGTGTTTTTTGAGCAGTGGCTCGGGAAAGCAAAGGCCAGCTCTCCTTTCTCAGCCTGCCGCCTCCCGTTTCAGATTGGGATCAGGCGTTGTGCGTATTCCCACGGGACCTGTGTGCCCCCTGACCTTGCAGGTGCGCGGTGGCATGTCAGGTTATCCCAGTCAATAGCCCTTGCCATTACATGGCCTTTTAATGGGAGGAAGAGTGGTCTCGGGAGATTGTGAATGGTGTAAGATTTTCCATCTTGTGGTCTGTCTTTCAAATCTCAACACCTGTTTTGGTGATTGAAAAGTTATCAACGTTTTGGTAACCTTTTGTACTGCCTGCTCTTGTCCTGCCTGAGCCAGCAAAATAGAAACTGGCTTTCTACCAGTTCACTAGAGAACAGCAGAGCACACCTCACGCTTTTTTTTCCTCTAAATAAAATGCACCCCAATAATCTCCTTCATATGGTTTTGAAAACATGGAGCTCTTTCTGTAGTAAAATTCTGTGTATAAGCTGCATTAAAACCAATATATTGCTTTAAAATACAATCCTTCAAATCTCTTAGAAGGTATTCAACACTACAGCCTTAGTTTATCTCTCATCAGATTATATTAGATTTTCTGGCATCTGTTGCCTGCGCATTCAGAGAAATGAATCACTTTCATCTTGTACTGGGCACACAGCGTGCATATACGTGCTGCCGCTACATCCTGGACGGCGAATGAGGAATAAGAAGGTCAGTTTAGGATGTGGAGTTTTTCAGAACTAAGTGCACGCTTCTGTTGAAAATATTCCACTTAGGTGGAAATACTCTTTTTTTTTTTTTTTCCTTTCTTCTTTTTCCCCTTGTTGAAACAAAAAAAACTCATCAGAATCCAGTATATGCTATAGGAAGTATCTGGCTAAGTTAATTTCTGAAGTCAAAGGTAAGGTTGATGCATATAAAAATTTTCAAATGTCTTATTTTGACCTATTTTAACTTTTTCAGTCTGAAAGGGACCCTTTGTTCAAGGTTCAAGCTGACTATAATACAGATGTTTTGGAAGTGTATTATGGGAATGAACCATTTTGACTCATCTTCATACCTGTTTCCCTTTGGTTTTAACATGCTTTTTTTAATCCCTGATAGTTTGCTTAAAATGAGAAAATGTCTTTCTCATTTTCCCTTTTTTGTGACAGGAATTCTTTTTAACACTTCTCCTATAAATGATTTAGTCAAGAAAGTCATTTCACTGCAGAGAAGTAAAATCTTCCCATAACTTCATTGAATAAAGATCAGGATTTGGTGTTGATGTTAATGGAAAAGAGAAAGGAATTGTAAAATCCCTTCTGATATTTGTGGCTAGTCTCCAAAAGGAAAGGTTTAAACTACATATACTTATCATTTCCAAGTATTTGAAAGTGCTTCTTTCCTCCATTTGTCTGCCTCCAGTTCTGTTCTTTTTCTATTTATTTACTGCAGTTGAGCATCCACCAAAACAAACTTTTCATGCCTGGTGTTGAGGGTGGGGTAGACTTCCCCTTAACAAAGCTGCCATGGCATGAAAGCCCAGGACAAGGCGAAGGAAATAATGTAACTCTCTGAGAAGAAATGGCACACCAAAGCCAAGATTTCTCTGTTCAGAGAAATAAGGCTGTGTCACATTGTGTGGCACGTGGTTAGAGATGACAGTGCAGAAAATGAGAGCAGGGACTCTCTGCATTGTACTTCTGTGCCAGTTCTTAAATCCACATAGGAGGCAAACGGTAATGCTGCTGCAGTCCTTCTGCCGAGCCAGTGCATCCCGGCAAGCCTTAAGTAGGACATTTCACACTAGGAGCAGAGCTGTGTCAATCACGGCTTGTCGATTGTTAAACTTCTGTGAGCTTTCAGACTCCTGTGATTTGAGTAGTGTGTATCTTGGCAAAAGGACACACGTTATCTCAAATGCCATCTGTAATAGCTTACAGACCTTTTTATAATGTGCCCAATTTTCCTCTGTCAAAGAAAGTTAAAGGAACAATATTTTTAAGTGATAACGAGAATAATTTGAATTCCGGTAGGCACAGCAGAGCAATCTTCAAAAGAGCGCTATGTTCAGAGATGTTCAAGGTCTGGTTTGAAGTCAGCAGGAGTTGATGGTAAGATTCAGGTGTCAGAGAGCTACCGAAGAGGCCCTTGGACAAGGGCAGCAGTTGAGAAAGTGGCTTAATCTACTTTCCAGCTGCCCCAGATTTGGAATTCTTTTTCATGAGCCTTCCTGTGATCTCATGTGTTCATTTGAACATTGGCAGACTTAATGAAGGAAGTTGGCATTAGAAAGTCAGGAAGGTCTGTGTATTTAAATGTCCCCCAGGCTGTGCTTGCTCCTGCATTTGAGAAGGCATTGGTGCTGCGGAGCAGCGCATCTTCGTGCATCTTTGCTTCACGTGTTCTGTTCTAGCACAGTGCTTTAGGCCAGATCCTGTAAATAATCAGCACTTAGCAGGGGGTGTTCTAACATGGAAGTGTAAGGGCAGCATCTATACTGTGTCGGTCTCTTCCCCCTCTATTTAACAATCAGATTCACGCTGGCTGGAAAACTTATGAGTCATGAGAGTCTTAGATTGTAGATTCAAACTTGAATTGTAAACCTTCCAAATAAGAGACCAAAGGAATGGGACTTAATAAAGTACAAAGTATTTTTGTTTTGACCTAAATAATATCTTTTGGATTTGTTTCGAATCCATTTCCCTCTGTAGTTCATTGGGGAAAAAGGTGCTTATTTTCAGGTGTGACACCATATTTCTTCTTTTTTTGTTGGTTGGCGGTGCAACTGAAAAAAGTATTCTTCTATTGTTCTAGCAAAACTTGTGCAGCCCTTCCTTGCATCAGTAGTCACAAGGACAGCAGTGGAACAAATCCTGCGTTTGAGCATAAGTGTAAATCAGAAGAAAATCCTTGATGACTAGATGATTATTCTAGCAGGAATTTAGTGTATATTAAAGACTGAGCACATGGGACTATCAATATCAACTAAATTGGTAGCTAAGACAGAACTGGATTTTATTTCAATTCCAAGATAATTTAAAATAAAAATATTGATTTTATTCAGTGGCCAAGACCTGCCAGTTGTGTTCAGAACATTTTTTCCTACTTTGCTGAAATCCTTCACCTTAGCTGGTACTTCCCAGCTACTGACGTGCTTTATTTTCATTATGGGTTTATAGTGCATGTTAAAATGTCAGATGAATTGTTTAAATAGAACATCACAATGACGTAAAATGTAGTGCTTATTGTCCTGATTATTTCATGATAATGATGCATTGAGAAAAATAAAGTAGGAAATAAGTAGAAAAACAATGATAAATTCAGTACTGAGCAATGAAATACTATTGGGAATTACGTTTTAATATGAAAAATGATTAAATTCTAAGCATAATTTCTTAGTGATCTTTAAAAAAAGATACTGGATGATGACAGGTGATTATTTTTATCGAACAGTAACTGCAAAGTATAACATTATGGAAATACTGATGCTGTTCTACCTGTTCACCAGTCTATGCAACTTGTTATACACCAAGCTCAATATTATGAGGAGGGAAAAAAAAAGTAGGGTGTGTTTAAGATATTTTGGGTACTGCGTGTTTAATATGAAGAATATACTGAAGGAAAACCTTCATTCATTTATTAATTTAAACTTAGAATCCAAGCTAGTAATCCAGCAGAACCAAAAATACTGGATTTAGAACTAATGGTTTGCTTACTTAATATTCTTGATCAACCTTTTTCTTAGAAAATAGTTTAATTTTAAGGGGAAAAAAAAAAGTCAAAGTCTCATTTCACTGCCAGTTTTCTTTTGCTGCCTTGCTTATAGTCTACTGTTGCTTTAAAACAGAGAATTGTTTTGACAGTGTCAAATACTAGGGTTGGTACTGAAGTTAAACTGGATTTTAATTCTTCACTCTGCTGAAAGTTAGCAGATCTGTTTGTTCACCAGCCACTTAGCATATGACCTTGAGCAAGACAGCAGCAAGGGCTAATGTTTTTTTGAAAAGTGGTCTCTAATTAGAAGAATTTCTGTTCTCTGCTGTGTGCCTTGTGGGTACTTGAATCAGGATGCTGGAAAAACACATTTGTTGGGCCTTGCTTCTACGAGAAGGAAAGCCAAAATCTCATGAATAAAGAAACTCTGACCTTGGCCACTCACTTGAAAAGAAGCACAAATACAATTTTCAGAAGATGAACTTCAGTTTACAGGTTACATCCCAGAGTTTCCACGGAGCTCGCAGAGTGGTGGTAACGTCTTCAGCCAAACTGTGGGGCTGATTTAAAACTCCGCTTAGGAGCCAAGGCAGAGGACTGTAGTGTGCTCGTTTCCAAGTTCGGTTCGTGTTAGCAGCTTCTGGTTTTCTCTCTTCCCCCACCCAACGTACCTTACAAGTAGGTAATCCTGCTCCTGAAAGAACTCGGTAGCACACGTGAGCTAAAGAGATAGCTTGATTCCCAGTTTAACCAAAGAGGAAATCAGTAGTAATCACAAACACTATCTATAGCGTGTTGGCCAAGTAATTTTGAAGAAATACTCATGTGAATGAGATCTTGAGCTGAACTTGCCAGCGTTTAATTTCTTCGCAAAGAAAGCCAGAGCACACCACAGTCCTGCCTGTTTTAAAACAGTTTTAATGAAGTGCGCAGGGCTTGGCTCTAGGTACCTAGCATATCTGTCTATCTATGTCTGCATAGAAATATTACTTTCTTTCATCAAGTTAAAGCTTAAGAAATTTCCTAGAGTTTGAAGGAGTGCGGTGCGGCGTGACTTTGTTAATCTCAGGAGTATGTGAGCTGCGCTGTGCCAGGCCGTTTCAGAGATTTGGAGTCTAGGAGTAGGTTACTCGCTCCTTGTAGTGGAAGGTGCAGGGCACAGTCTGCTCACTTGTCCTTAATGCAATTAGCTAATCTGGATTTATTTACATCCTTTGCTGCATCAAGGCCAGCATAGGTTACTTGTTGTTAAATAAGTTCCCCAAATTTGTATTCTCCACAAATATAATCCCTTCCCAATAAGGACATGTATTTGTTTTTTTACCATCATTGGCCACTATAACATCTGTTCCCTGTTCTCTTAAGCACTTGGTGTGAAAATAGAGGCAAAAAGTACTGAAATAGGTAAGAGGCCTAGTCTGTTCTTAGTTTACATTAGCATGCCTCTCCATTTGTACGCTTTATAAACAAAGAGATTTGCCAGCAACTTGTTAGATTCTCTACAGGCACAAAGCTGGAAGGTAGCTCTATGCAAGTTTTTCACGCTTTCTGAAAACTAAAGCATAAAAATGCCAAATCCTGATGTGGCAAGAAAAATGCCAGCAAAATAAAACCAAGAAAATACCCCAAATGTTTTTACTTCTTCCATGACTATTTAAAATTTGGAAAAACAAGACTTGCATGCATTTTCTCCGTGTCTCAGGGATGACCTGTGGTCTCTGGTATTTAAAGCTTGTAACCAGTGGTTTTTTGCTGAAGAATGAAAAGGGTTATCTTTTATTACTATTTTTTGTTTGCAGGTTTCTCAAATGTAGCAATTCATTCTCGTTCATAATTGCTCGAATAATCTCACCTCATTGGTTTCCAACAAAGCCTTCTAGCTTGGCACTTTAAAAAATTCAGTGTGGAATAAAAGCTAGTGACAAAACCTGACTGCTTTGTATGGAGGTGTGAGATTAATGGTTAAAATTATTTAGCTGCCATGCTTAGCCTCTGAAAACCAGAACGTAGAGTAATACCTATCTGAGCTTATTTTGCCCCCTCTCACCCCACTTCTAAATGTTTTTTTTAGTTCATTCTCTTTCTTTTTACTTTCTCTGGCTGTAGCTTGCCCCTCTGATGGTTTATTTGGAGATGCTGTGCCCGAAGCACGGGAAGCCCCAGCACCAGAAGCGCGTCCAGCCGGGCAGTCTGGGGTGGACGTGGTCTGCTGCCCTCCCAGGCATGCAGCTTGCAGTAGTGACAGATTTTCAGAAGGATGTCAGAAAAGTGAGACCCTCAGGGCCCACTGATGTGCGCAGTGTGTTGTCTTGGGAGGAATGGGGAGTGTTTATTGGGAATATGTAATTTACTGGTGCAAGGAGACTCTCCTTACAGGCTGTCACTGCAGAAAACCAATGCCCCTTTTGTCTAGGGTCCTCGATTTACCTGTCATAGTATTTTTAAGGCTTTAAAGTAGTTACACTCTGACCTGTGAAAAGGTACATTTATGAATAATTCAGTCACACATCTATTGGGCATGTATAGAGACCTGTCCACAAACCTGTTGACATGTATTCTTCATAATTGCTTTTGTCCTTAAATCCCTAGGCCGACTTAGTGACTCTGGGTCCTCTCTCTTGTGTCTTTGGGCATCCAGCAGCCTTCCCCTGCAGGTGCGTTATCTGCCGATCTCTCAGCTGCCATTATTTCCCATTGCACAGGCTTAAAAACTCTTGTACACACACTGATTGGGGTTAGTATTGTGAACCTGCTGTCTGGTGGTCTCCTTATTTTTATGCATATGGAAGTAGCTATTTCTGAACAACCTTTTGAAAAAGTCTTGGAGAGTTAAATGTGGCTGAAAAATCTATAGCTGACTATTGTAAGGACATAATAGAATATGGCACAAAAGTAAGACCTTCTTCCAGGGCTTTCAAACCTAATTATGTAGCAGATATGTAACTGTATCAGGGATTGTTGTTAAGCTTTTAAAAATTCTGTAGAAAAGTTAATATTTTCAGTTCCATTAATAGCAGATTGGCGTTCATGTGTGGTTGCCGGTTTTATTGGCAGGTTTATTAACTTCCTTGCTACCATAGTTATGGCTTAGAAATAGACCTTATTTTTTCCCTCTTTAGTGTGGTTTTTGTTGTTGTTTTTTGGTTTTTGTTTTTGATTTTTTTCCTTAAACCAGCTTTACTCATTTACTTGCAACTGTCACGTCTCGGAATCCTCATCAGGGCCAGCACCCTGTTGCACTAAGTGCTGTACATTAAAGCAATGATATGTAATGTAGTAAATAAACTTGCTTGAGGCATTGATAAATCTGAAACTTTTTTTGGGGGGTTCAGTCTATTGTATGTGTATTCTGCAGTCGATCTAGCGAGAAAACATTAGATCCGATTCATCAAGGTAGTTAAAGACAAGCTTAATTCTAAGTAGATGAAAAATCCTACTGGTTTCCTTGGGCTACTCATTTGTTAGAGATAGACAAGTGCTAATATACAATGATAAATTGAGTTCATAATGTACAAATCATGCATATGTGGTTTTTGCAGGTGAATTTAAAGACTATCATACACTTATGATAAATAATCTGGAAAAATTCTTACTTAATCACATGAGTTATCTGTGCCTCTCCAGACACATTACCAGCAAAATCCCCACTTACTCAGTGATGCCAGCAGTGACGTTTGGGATTTCCAGTGTACCAGCAAAGAGGTTTCAAGAATGGGTATACTGTCAGGGTGCAAGCTGACCAGTCATGGGCAAAATAATTACTTACTTGTTAAGGAAAAAAAAAATTACCTGAAACTAAAGGCTGTTGTAGTAGCTAGTACAGTAATATTCATTGCATTATTTGATATATCTAAAAGCTTAATAATAAAGATGTTCCCAATAGAGCCATTGTGTTCTGAGGAATTGGTTGTGGTGTCACTTAATAAAAGTTTTACCCATTATCAGGAGGTAAAAACAGTTTCAGTGCCCTTAAAATAAGACAAGAAGAAAATAGGAGCTGAGTGCCAGGCTTTCTGGCTTCCAGAAAGCTTGTAGATACTTTGCAAGCAAGTTCAAAGTGCGTTTTGTGGAATGGGAACTGAGGCCTTGCGGTGGGCAGGAGATAAAGGATAAATGCCAAGAAACAGTTCCCTGCTGCATCGTCCCCTGCAAGGATCTTGGTGATAATCAGTGCTGTAAGAACCATATCATCTGCCTGCATTGGAAAGGGGACTAGAGTATGTGCAAGGGAATGATAACAAAAAATCAGTTCCCGTTACCAAGAGAGTGATGACAAAACCCTCTGAGATCACTTCCCTCCTGGTAGTTACTCCAAAAGTCATAGATTCTAGGTTTGTTATGCAGGCCCACAAGTTGTGACACATTTCAGACTGTTTTACCCATTTGCGTATTGGAGAAATATTCCCCTCGCGTTGTTCTTGTACATGCATGGAAGCGTGTACACATGTGTGTGCTCACTTGTACGTTTATGAATACACAGAAAATAGAAATCGGTGGAATTCTACGGCTGCATCTGAAGTTAATTGACAGGAAATTAATGAATTTCCCTTCCTTCAAGAACAAGCTTGCAGAACATTACATCTGTAGCAATAAGGAAGGTGAGTTCTCTGCCTCTTTTTTGTGTCTCTCTTTCTAGATCCATAGCCTGTGGACAAAGCAATGTTATGTTTGGCTAGAGCCAAACACCCTTGTCCTGTACTCATCCTGTGGACTAGAAAGGTAGCCAAAGCTGCTAGAAATGTCGGGAGGGCTCATTATGGCACATACTTACAGACCTTGTTGTCATCTGCTGTGAAGAGCTGAGACCAGCGCTCTGTAGCTGGCTGATGACCAGAAAGGTGTATAGGACTTTGGGCAGGCTTTCTTTGTCTGAGCTGGTTTTACTGTGTATTTTTGGATGACAAGATAAAGCCTAGAAGATGCAAAGGTTAAAAAGAGAACCTAGCAGCAGCTGGATTTAATGTCTCTGATCTGAAAGGAAAATACATTTGGATTGAAAAACATTGCACTGAGGTTTTTACAAAATGAAGAGAACTTATTAGTTTAGGCATCCATTTCCATAACACTGACATGCCAAGAGTGCAGCGTGCTGGACATACGTTCCCTTTCATACCAACCTGTGTCATGTCAATCCTCATCAGTGCGATTGCTAGTTGTGGCCATTACGTATCATGGTGGTGCGGCATTTTTCTCCCAGCTGTCCTGAAGAGATGATTAACTGACACACTTGCCATGCTTAAACGAAATGGGGCATGCAGAAATAATGGAAAGATATCGTATTAATTGCTGTGACCATCACATAAATACTTCATTGAGAAATAATTATCCTGATATTTAGAATAAGGTATTCAAAATGTCTGGGTAACCCAAAATGTTGGGTTCAGTTCTGCATTCACATCAGCAAGTAAACTTGTGATGACCATTTGCTAGTCATAGCTGTATTGATTGCTGTAAATAATAGAACTCAAAGAAAATGAAAACTGACGCTCCCAAATGTAAATGCTCAGAGCAGCCACAAGAAAAACCCATCAACCAGCTTTAGGGTAGCTGTTACCAGTGGAATCTCAGAAATGCTTGGAAACTTAAGTCTTAATGAATAGTAGTGACTGATATCTTGGAATTTTCAACACATATTACTTTATACCTTGCTGCCCTTAGGACCTTGCATTATGATATGACATTAATTTAAATCTGGTTCTGCAAACTGTGGTTGGTTCCTGATGTCACATTGTAACACAGACAAACAATTTACCCAGGATGGTAAAGGATCTGCTCTTGTGCAGACTATATATAAATGTAATTTTCTTTAGCATCCAGTTCTGAAATGAATTTCAGAATTACAATTTACTAATATAAAAATTTGGCAGAGGTATGGATATTAAAAATAGTTATCACACAGGCCAAGCCATATCTCTAAAGCTGCTGCTTATCTTAAATCTGCAATGTCTGCTTTGCCAGACAAGCGCTGTGTGATATGCTGCAGCTTACTGTGACCATGCGATGCGTAACAGACGCACTGGAATGGAGACCCTGGCTCTGTGACCTTCCGTCATGAGAAGTTCACTGTGCTTTTTTTACCTGGTATCTGCACAAGAGCTGCACCAAATAGACAATGAAATAAAATCTTATTTGTGTAGTGTTCTGCCTTCCATGGGAGTGAGGGTGGTTTTTCTTTTCCCCTTTCTTTTTAGCTTCTCTAAGAACCTTTGTTCTCCTCTATAGAAAGAGGAGAAAGGGAGCAGCTTTGTAGCAGGATTAGAGAGGAGAGACTCCTGCCTGAAGACGAGCAGCATGGTGGGCAATCGACGCGATTTGGCTAGCCAGAATGCTTACTTTCTGCTTCCTAACATTTCAAAGCTGGACTGCAGCAGTGTTAGCAGAGGGACTATTTGTGTATGCAAATACTGCTCAAGTTAGTAATGATGTCTGGGATCAGTAACCACTGGAGTCAGTAGTAACTAATTCTTTCCTTCTGAGAAGGATGTATAATCTCTTGTTACCAGTATTATGTGATTGGAGCATGGAAATTCATCTTTTGACAAGCATGGCAGTGCTTGTAAATATTGCTTGTATAAGTGTTTGTATATGTATTTGTTTTGCATTATTATTACATAGGCTTTTTTCAACAGCTTTTAGTGAATTACTGAGTTTAGGCAGCAATAATCATATTTACTTGGCATATCTATCTTTTAAAAAAAAATACTGCTGTGTCCTTCAGAGTGTTTTGAGTTGTCATCTCTTTCAGTGCTGTTATGTTTGTAGCTGCTTTCTAAAAATGTCGTTGAGGTATGAACTTCATTCTCTAAATGTAGAGAACAATAGAAAAAGGGTTGGGTTTTTTTTTTTCTGAACTCAGGATAGAGTAATAGTAGTGAAATGATTTATGTGCCTTTTTCCTAAACTGTTTACAGGTGTTAATCTGTACCATATTGCTTGTTAATCCAGCTGCTGGCAAGCTGAGAGATTGTCTGGCAGGGATGGAGTCAGTCGCTTTCGCTTCCTCTCTTGTCTTGCCCTGTTCCTGCTAACTCTTCTGTTTCCTTCTCTAAACAAAAGGAGACAACTTCCAAGTGATTGATGGTCATCTCCTTTTTTCTTTCATTAACTACTAACTACCTAGAAAGCAGGCTTGCTGCTGTAACACCTGACCACAGATGGTCAGATGAAATAAAATAGATGAGGAGAGGTGGAGTCCATCAAACCAATTTATACAGTGGATTGTAAAGAAGAACAAATAGGATGCTTCAAGAAATAATACTGGGCAATCAGAGACTGGTGGTTTTGGTTATTTAGTAATTTATAACCCAATGGCCTTAACTCTTGTTTGAGGATACTCAATTGTTATCAAGGATGTATCTGAAGCTCCTGGACACTGTCATCAGGATTCCCGTAAAATATATTCATTAATCTGCAAAACCTAAAGTGTGCTTGTATCGATTGCCTGCTCTCTAATGTCCAATCAAGAAGTTTTCACCAATTCATCTTGTGTGTGCAGCATTGCTTATGTGTCATCCTCTCGAGAAGGATTTGCATTACACTGGTGTTTCGCACTTTGAAACAGTGGGGTTCATCAGCTGGTAATAATCTCATCTCCTAACAGTAATCTCTTTTGTATAATCCACAAAAAGAAATGCTCCTCTGCAGAGAACAGGTCAGTACCAACGTGGGCACCTCCAGCTGTGGTCTGAAAGCAGCTAGCTCTCCCCGTGCAGTGGGGAGGGAACATAGAGGAATCAGTCTCATCACTTGAGCACCTAAAATGCCTCCCCTGAAGTTCGTGATTAGAGAAGTGATCTTTCATTAGATCTACATAGAAATGTTGTCATACTCTTCTGGAAACCCAAAAGATAACTTGCGCTTCACAAGGATGTATCAGGAGCAGGCTGAACTCCTCCACCATTTGTCTTTGCCTAAATATGGTTTGAGCTCTTAAAACTCCAGATTTCTTTGAAAGAAAATTTCCAGGCTAGAATCTGATTTTGGATCAGATTCAGAAAGAAAAAACTTGTAGAGATGTTGTTTCTGTCCAACCAAATCTTATTTACTGTCATGGCGAAGTAGTAGGGGAGAGTTAGTGCTGGCAAACTTCAGTGTCTGCTCTCTTTCAGCTGGGTAATTAATCTCTTTTTGCTCCTTCACCTTCATGACTAAAACTTTCCTGTCTAGCATGGAAATATCTTTCTAGGGAGCTGAATTACAAGACGTAGCAGACTACTCTTGATGCCTTTAAGAAACATTTTCCTTCAGGCTTTCCATGGAGAGCGCTCTAGGGCCCTGCGTGTGCCATCCTGCCATCTGAACCTTGTTAACGATTCCACCAGTCTTTCTGATCAATGAGCACATTCTTTATGCGCCTCATTATCTCCCTCTGGGATGTAATGGATATTGGGGAGGGGGAGGGCTGTTAGAAAAGCCTTCCCAGAGTGTTACTAGAATGCTGAGGATAAATGTACTCATAAAATGAGTAATTTCATTTTCTCACAATAACTCAAAATTCACAGTAAATAAATGGTCTGTGCCTTTAGAATTATTTTAATGATAACACATGGTCTAATCAAGACCATCAATAATTAGGATTTTTGCATAAAGGCAAGATATTTTAAACTGGAAGATTGCTAGGAGCAGTCCTGGCAGAAGTCAAGCTGTGCCTGCCTAGGCTGTGGAAGAGCTTCCTGAGCTATTCATTGCTGCCCTGTGCCCAGGGGCCACGCTTTGGGATCAAGAGTCCTGTCTGCCTCTTTCAGGGCACCGGCTAAACTGCAAAGAGCATAAAAGCTTCCCTTCACCTTTTTTTTTTTTCCCTTTGTGATGTGGAGCCGTTGAAAGCTGAGTGAATGTCTGAATGTGTCAGAGGGTGCATCCCCGAGCCTGGCGAGGCAGCTGGGCACAGAGGGCTGATTCACGGCAGCGCCAGCCCCGGCTCCGCTTTGTTGAAGTCCTTGGTGCCGATATGGAGGGAGGACAGAGTATTTTCTGTGAGGCAGGAGGAGCTGGCTCAGGCTCCTTCCATTCTCCAGCTGCACCACATCAAACTTCTTAATGCACTAATAGAGATAGTCTAGCCACATGGCAGAAAAATGGGGAAAAATCCACATTTAAATCACTTACAGGCACATCTTGCAGCTTTTTGCAACTTCTCCGAATCTGGTTTTCCCAAAACTCTCCTGTCTCTGTCCAAAATGACATGTCAGCTTTCCAGCCAAGCTTCCTCCTGTCCCACCTGCACTGTGGGGGGAAGATGAGTAACGGGGGTAGACATGTGGAGTGTCAGTCCAAAACTGGAGAGCTAGAAGGAGGTCATGTAAATCTTTTGGGATGTGACGGTAAGACAAAACTTGAATTAAAATGCTGTGTTACTGAAAATAAAATGTTTTCTGGTGAAAATTACTGAAGCAATACCCTCTTCCTTTGGCTTAATTTGTATGTTTTCTAGAGTAGGTCTGTCTCACTGTCACCTTTTACTGTCTCCAGTTGTTTTTTCTTTTGCCCATTATTTCCTGATCCTGAAAAAGCTGAAGCCCCTCTCCAGTGTCAGGTACCGGGAGTAGTTTCTGCTTGCAGTCGGGCACGTGTGCTAGGGCTTTCAGGATTAGGGCTGCAGGCTTCCCCTGCCTGTAGGCAGAGCTGTTTTGTCTTGCACCTTTGTTAGCCACGCAGCTGACTCGTTTCCAGGTGCAGTTGTAGTGTCTATAATGCGAAAATTGTCTTTGCAGTACATTTTCTTATAATAGCTGGCTGTTTATCCAGATTATTGAGAAAGAGATGCACTTGAACATCTAAATTGCATGTTGTTTGTGTACAGATTGGGGGATTTTTGTGAGTGCGACAAATTATGACCTTGACACTACTCAGTCTATTTTCTGGGTTTTTTTTTTTTACATAATAGATGTGCACATAAATTGGGTACACAGCGGAGTACCTAACTCTTAACTTTAGAACATTATTGAAGTGTTATATGAGAATCTGTCTCCAAGGGCATTCTTTGTAATTAGACATTGAGCCAGGCTTTGGTGCAGGAAAGGACTAGGGCTAGCAGGAGGTCCTTTAACATCATCTTCAGGCTGACTCTTTCTGATGAACTTAATCCTTTTCCTGTTTGAAACTTCCTCACAGTTACCAACTAACTTGGCTTCCACATGGTGAATTGAAGACATCTGTGATGAAAGGCCACAAATATCCATTTGAGTACTCTACTTAGGGTGATGCTGTGCAGCTTCAGCACAGGTGATATTTCATTTTCTGTAGCTGCTTTGCTACAGGGAATAGAGACACTTTCTGGTGACTGTTTCCTGATGGGAACCTCTTGGATTGCAGTTGAATTACACAGGGTGGTTGGTGGGAGCGCTGTAGTGAGCTTCAGGCACCGGAGGCCTGATAGTGATCTTTGAAAATGAGTGAGGTCTGTGGGGCTTACGGTCTACCCAGCACAGGCCTGGTACGTGATCCATCGCTGCTCTAACCTGTTCTCCCAAATCCAACCACTGACAAATGGGAAGTGTTACAGATCATTTCTTGCTCCCCAGAATTTGTCATATTGCAGGAATATGTGGAAAAATTCATCAAGAGGTGTTTGTATTCTTCAGCTGCCTTGTCTTGGCTTAAATCTGTGTCTTACTGCTGTAAGTGTCTCTTCCTGCAAGTCAGTCTGTAGATGGCTTGCTTTTCTTATTGTTATTCAGTGATGGGGAACTGCAGAAAGCGGTAAGATACAGGTCAGTTATGGCCTGCTGAAGGGAAGTTAATGTCGCTGATGGTTAGATGAAATGCTTAGGTACTCTTCTGATGCATTGCAAATTTTTTTCTTTTAAGTCTGAAGAAATTGTTGCCTTCAGGTATCTTGCAGTTTGGAGGTTTCCTTCTGGCTGGTTTTGGAAAGTTGTGATAACTTGGTTCCTACGGATGAGACGGGATTCTCTTGGCTTAACGGGTCTAATAGGTGCTAAGGTACTTGACAGATTTCTCTTCTCCCACTTAGGAGAATTGAAATCCCATAAACAGATCGATCTCATTCAGGCCTTCTCTTCAGGGAACTGTTTATTAATTCAAGCACACCAATTCAGGCAAAATCCTCAAGTAAAACAAAGCAAAGCTCTTGCCTTGCCCAGCCAAAGCCACATGCGCCTTGTTCTTTGCCTCTGTCCCAGGCTCAGGACTCACCACTCCCCTCTGCTTGGCCTTCCCCAGCTCGGCTCAGCTCCCATTTCAGAAAATGTCTGATTCTTTCTTCAAGATCCGGCAACCTAACAAGGTTATTGGACATACGCTTCAGACATACACACATAAACCAAAGCTTGTTGCACTCACACCTGCCACGCTGGCTTTGCCGGTGGAAACTTTGGTCCTTTCTTTTAGACTGTATCTTATGGTAGCTGTAGTGATTTTCTTTACTTTCAAATCTCAGACTCTCATCTTCACCATTTAGATGTGTTGTTCACTATGTTTATGGAAAAGTTATGAGATCATGTAAGGTAAAACATCCACTGACAGGGAATTCCTGGGAAAGTTTTCATGTTTGGGAGGGGGGAAGAACACCTGCTATCTGCTGTCTTAAAAAGAAATGGGAAGATGATCAAATAATTATTATTTTGAAAGTTAAATTCTTATTTTTGTAAATTTGTCCTGCAAAGCTTTGTATTCCATTTTATAACTGAGCACAAACCATTCACACTCACTTTCCATAACAGAAGTGCAAAACAAATTCACTCTAAATTGTACTGATATTGGAAGTACAATATAAATTCATACTTTTCTGTGTAGACTTATACATGGTCATAATATCATTGTGGATGATTTGTTTTTTTTTAACTCTGATGGCCATTATTGTCAGGGCTTTTTGACAAATGTAATTTTTAAAAGTATTTCTAGAAGTTTTGTTCTGTTTTTTTGTTTCTGTTTGGTTTTGACAGTTGGTAAACATCAGAGAAGAAGTTCCAGTAAAGAGACAGATGTTGACTTAGTGGGTACACAGTTTGAATGACAAACCAAGATCAACAGATCATTATTTTTCACAGCAAGCAGAGAAAAGCTGAGAGAAATGGCTGATTTTAGTGCCAACCTGTGCTGATAGTAGCTCTTGCGTTCCAGAATGCCGCACAACAGGAGAAGCTCTCTCATGCACTATTATGAGGTTTTGCTCTGTTTGATTGCAATTACATTTTTTACATTCAGGCCACTACCAGTTTGCTCAAAGTACTGCCATTAGAAAAAGGAGGTTGATAACTTCATCTGCTCTAATTCAAATCAGAAATACTAAGTTGTTGCCTGTTGTCAAATATTTATTTTAATTTTCTGCATTTCTACCAACTTTTGGGCTTTATTCCCAGCTTCATTGAGTTGATGCTTTGAGCAGGTCAGTTAAGCACGGGCAACATGGTCTTCTCGCTCTCTTTTGACATCCTTTGTTGTTGAACTAGCTTAACTCTAGGCTAAATCTTGATGCAAGTCGAAGTACTCTGCTGCAGTTGCACATCATCTGATGTCTTCAGAAATCCCACTATGTCCTCAACTTAAGGAAAGAAGTAGGTGATTCAGGACAAACTCATTCAGTGCTTGTGGAGGGCAGCTTTGGGACTTTTCACAACATGCCAGTGGTTCAGGGGTGTATCAGATGTTTTCTATTTACCATCTTGTTGTATATATGGATACAGTGGTAGTGTAGTTCCAAATTCTTCGTGATTGTTAAATGGATTAAATTAGTAGCATGTGGAAATGCCAGATAGTATTTATTTTACGTTTCTGTGTTCAACTTTTGAGGTTTTTGAGTGGTAATTGGCTAAAGGGAAATACTTATTTCTATTTCACATTAACCGTAAGTTCATCGTCATCAAATATGTTCATATGAGTGTTTTTCATGTCTTAGTCTGATTTTTCTCTTTGCCTTCACAGAGCTGTACCGCTGATGAAATGCACGCACTGTCTCAATTTTAAAACCAGTTTTTGACTTAATTCTTCCAGATAGCAACTGAAGAGTTTGCTCCAACTGCTGCTGCTGAGCAGCTGGTAAGGTGAAAGCTCTTTGAAAGCATAGTCACAACCCGCCAGTAATTCACAGCTCAAAGAGCTTGGTTCTGCCTGTAAATATTTGTACTTCAGTAACTGCTTTATCGCTCTCTTGGATAGCAAATGGCTTGCCTGTAATTTTTTTTACCCAGTAAGGGCTGTTTTACCTGACCGCACTTGTGTTCTGCTCACAAATACTCCAGTCACTCGGGATTGCTTAAGTTTGGGACATTCTAATAAAACAAGACTGTACCATGGGACTTCATAAACTCAGCACATTTTTTGGGAACTGCCGCACTTCTACACAGCTGCTGTTGATCTGCCCAACACCTTTCCTGTCCTTGTCCTTGGAATTTTTCGCAGTAAATGGCATGACCGCGTAACAAAATATTAGTGTTGTCCATGTCGCTGGAGCCAACCTGTACTGTACAGACCGTTGGGAATGCAGCACCATGCATTCTCAAATGCTATGCACAGAGCAATTGTACTGCCCAGACAGTAATTGCTGAAGTCATTTACTTACGGTAAGCAAAAGGATTGAGACTGATGTGTTATTTAAGAGAAAATACGCAGAGGCCTGGTTTTCAAATACAGCTGATAAATTGCATTGGCAGGTGAGGGATTTGGGCCCGCAGATTGCCATGTTGGTCCATCAGATGATAAGTTGATCAGTTAAATGGCAAGATAAACCTGAATGTTAGAATGGGAAGTCTCTGTCTCTGGCAAACAGTGCTCCTGACACAGTGGAGTAAGGCATCTCTCACAAAAGTGGCCGTGTGCTGGTGGAGGCTGCATCCACGTGAATCCAATCGATGCTACAGAAGGTCACAGGTTTTCCTCAATCTCTTCTTGCTTTTATTCTTTGTAAGTAAATGACATTTAACTTAATATTTGAAATTTAGCAGTAATTGCGTGAGCTACATAGGTGTGAATGTTTAGCACCAATCCCTCCTAGAGTGAATAAACAGTCACTCACCATCTGTCTTCTGACCTTATGCCATTGGTCCTAGGAGGTAATTTCTTCTGATAAGTGGCTTTGGGGCAGAAAAATGTGTTTACTCTGGTCTTGATACTGTAAGTGGCCAGGAGCATGCAAGAGGATGGTCAACCAAGATGATTTCCAGTCATTGCTGCTGAATCACTGCAGTCATTTTCAGAAAGGTCAGTTAAAACCCAGGAAAAATGAATGAAAAAATTAATTTCTTATTGTAGGTTAGATGACAGATTGTTGAAGATGTTTTGAAGAAGCCGTAGATCTTGTACTGACACTGAAACCTTTGAACTCGATGGTTGGGTTACATGAATATAAATCAATGGCCAGCTGGATAAATCATAAACATCAGAAGCCTCAGAACTGGGAGGTAAAACTTCTGAGCAGCTCGTGAACTGGGTGTGTTTATCTCAAATCATCTCCAGAGTTAGAGACACGAGGTTACAGGCCAGCATGCTGTGCCGTGACTCTAGCAGATGAATTGTTCTCTTTCAGTACAAAAAAAAGTGACTCCCTGCTGCTGCCCTTCCTCCTTCACTGAGAGCAGCCATCCCCAGGCTGAGCACTGAGCCTCCTCACTTTGCTTCTAAATCTGCTATTTTTCTCTGTGGTAGCATCTCTGAGCAGAACTGCATTTGCTGAAAGTAAGGAATAAACCAGTGTGTTCTCAGTGTCTTTAAATATCGTGATTTCAGGCAACAACAGGAGAAGGGTGTAAGGAAGGCTATTTTCCTGGTACATGTGAGAGGAGAATAACTCTTGTCTGGTTGGACCTGTTTGTGAACCTCCACAGGGAATTTTCAAGACAGATTGACAACCTGTGAAACCATGACGTTGGTATCAAATCATCCTTGTGACCTTCGTACATCTTTCCCACTACCTGCTGCTCAGATTTCAGCATGGATGTAGCAAGCAGTGTTTCTGTAGGTTGCTAGGTTGGGAAATGACTGTCTAGAAGTAATCACAGTTCAAAAATTCCACGATGTTTTGAGAGAGCACAGAATTTTTTTTAATAATATTTGTAAGACAATATAGTCTTTCAAAAGAGAAGTTGTTTTGTCACACCTGAAATAAATATGATGAAGAAAACTGGCCCTAGCTTTTGGAAGAAATTTTTTTTTTTAAGAATATTGCAGGTTTCAAGATCAGAGGAGAGTCCTAGTGCAAAATGAAGAGATGACTTCAAAATGGTGTAGTAGGAAGGAGATGTTTTCTAGTCTTTTGATTATGGTGCTGATCTGAATAGAAACACCCAAATCTATTTTGATGTGATGATTGGAAACAAAGCTAACACAGTTTCCAGAAATGTCAATCATACTCAATGAAAATTTATTTCCCTCCGTCATAAAATTGTACCACCCACTGAAATTAAAATCTTTTTTTTCCTTTGGTTTGCTGGTATGTAAGATAGAAGCACACATTTAGCTGAATTTCAAGCAATCTTTGTCTCTTTCAGTATTCAGTTTGGATTTCTTTAGTATTAAGATGCACCAACAGTTTTGCAGTAAATCCTCATTATAAATATGCATGCTAAAGAGTCTCAGCATGCACAGCTAGAGCCGTTACTCACGTAGCGTATTTGTTTTCTATTTTTTTTAACCTACTCTGATTCAAATGTAACTCTGTTCTTCTTGCTGTTTAACTCGATTTCAAACAGTTCGATCAATGTAGCTGAAGGCGCCCGTTGTAACACAGAGTTGAAACCATGTCTGGAATTTGTTAGAGGAAAACCCAGCTTGGTGCCTGTCCTTTAAAGGCAAAAAGTGGAGTACTTTTAAAAAATTTGCAGAAGTTTGCTGTAATCTCAGATTCGGTAAGAGATGAGTATTTTGAAGCAAGCTAACAGCCCTGATGAAGGGTTCACTTCTGGCAAGATGACCTACCCGTTGGTGTTCCTCAGCCTTCAACTCCTGTGCAAACTCCTGCGGCACTTCTGGGCCACTGTAAGCGACACAGGTGTGGGAAATGCAGATAGAGGCGTAATTACACATAGTCAGATTCCAGTTAAAACCATGGATCAAAAATAATTGGGTCTTGAGATGGGCTTTTGGTGAGGAGGCACAATTCTGGTTGAAAGATACAGAAAACAAAGAGGGTTGGATCTGGTACTGTGCACCGAAGAGAGGGTCATGCTGAGAAGTGAGGTTTGTGGGAAAACGATACTGATGGCAGGGGAAGGGCAGACTTGAAATCTGTCTGCCATAGCATTGCTGAGGAGGTGAGGATAATCTTTCAAGGGTTTCCTGGGATGAACAGCTAAGAAAAGGGTTTTTGTAAGAAATAGCACCTCCTGCCGTTCCTTAGGAACGATGGAAAAAGTTCTTCATGTGTGAATAGCGCCATGTACAAATCCCTGATAAGAAATGCTCTGGTTTTGCTCCAACCAAGCTGTACACCTTCTACTTCTGTATTTTCCCTTACTAGGTTCGTGCTGGTGATGGACACTGTAAAATGCATTTTCCTCATTCCCCAGCAAGAGTTTTTTTTCCTTCCGTAGCTTGTGTTTTTCTTTCGCTTTTATTGAAGCTTCTCTTTAAGTATTTTGAATTTATTTGTTCCTTAGCATGTTCTCCTCCTAGGACAAGATATACGACTGGTAGGGACCAGCCCAGATTACTCAATCCATTTCCCTATAACTAGTGAGGGAAGAAAGAAATGAAAAGAAATCATTCTCCAAGTTTCCCCGATGTTGTGCTGTGAAGGGGGAATCTGTTTTTCTGTGTAGGAGCGTGGTCATCAATATTTTCACTACTGAAGGCTTGAGTAACAATAACAGAAAGCATGGTTTTTCTCCTGATTGATTTCCTCATATAGTGCTTATATTTTTAAAAAAAAAAAAGTTCTTTTTCAGACAGAATCAAACTATAAACATAGTAGCTATGCTTTTGCACAGGTCAGGTGGATGTCAAATAAGATGGCAATGACATAACAAAGTGCTTTAAAAGAAATAAGTGCAGCTCCCAGTGAGACAGTGCACAGCGAGGAGGAGAAATTGGTTGGGGAGCATCTAGAAAAATCCGAACGTACAAACAATTGAATGCAGTAATGATGCTAAAGAATTGCTTATCAGCTTGGTGAGTTCTGGTGGTTTGTTCAGACAAGTTGTAAGTTGGAGAGGGAAATTGGGACATTAGGGAGAAGTAAATTGGCAGTTCCTGTGACTGTCAGAATAATAATGGGACAGATGCCCAAATCTGTCTCTGAAGTACTTGAACAGACCCTCTCCAGGTCCTGTCTTAGCTTATAAAAAGACTCAGAGGGGTTCTCTACTTGGTGTTGGGCAAGGGAAATGCAGGTGGGATTTTTAAAGGCACATGTAGAAGACTCCCACTTTGTAATTTCTGATGGCCCTTTATGGCTTTGAAATTTTTTGTCCCAAATCAGTAATTGCAAGAAAATAAGTCTGATGCCATGAGCCAGATCCTGAATAGCTCCAAGTCAGCATGGCTCTGTTGAATTCAAGGACTGCAGCAGCTTTTCTGCCATTCTTGTATAGAGAGGAACCTTGACAAGTTGCCTTAGTCCTCCCTAGTATTTCAAGGGTTAATTCTTTTTAGAGTACTAGTGTATTTTATGTTTGCTGATATCTAATTGAAATGAAAAACAAAATAACAGGAGATTTCCTAAATCAGAATGCATCTAGGTTGGGGAGTACTTAACTTCTATATTGGAAATTGCAACTTTGACCCTGAGTTAAGCCGAGTTAAGCTTTGCTTCTTATTTATATTAGAATGAATCAGTTTCTAATTCTGTGGATTTTAAGTCCGATACTTTCCAGGTGAAGGGGTTTTTTGTTTTGTTTGGGGGGGTGGAGGTGTTTGGTTTTGTCTTGTTTTTCTAAAACAATAAGGAATTATGGGGGAATATTCCACTGCTTCCCTAATGTTCTGCTTCCCTAATGTTACTTTAAGTATAGTTTTTATGTATTTGTAAATAAACACACTTTCTCCTGCAAGATGTTCCTATTACTGCTTAAATGTCTCGGTATAAATTTTGATACGTGCTGCACTCAAATTGAAAAGCATCACCAATTTTTTTTTTTCTCACAACAATTACCAAAGGTTACTCAAAGAGCAAAGGCATTATTTAATTTAATGTTTTATAACCATTCAAGAGAAAGTGCACTTGTTGCTTTTGTAATTGTCTGATGCTGCCTTTGCCTCCAGCCAAAGAAAAAAGGATTTTGTTTTCCTCGCAGAAGAGTGCTCTCATCAGCTGTTACCACTTTATTGTTGACATTGTACCTTTTGTATTACTCTTAGTTCAAGGATCATAAACTTTGTCAGGCTGATTACTCACCAATTAATCTCAAATGGATTTCAGTGTCTAATCTAGTTACTTGTACTTCTGTCGTACACTGCTGTATACCTCTTGTAAGACTTCCAGCAATCCTGGCACTGGCGATGTAAGCCCTTGATTTGGAGGGAGCTACGCATGGCATTTTGAAATGGCACATGGTTGTTTCAGCCTGGACTGTCTTTGTCTCTGTGGCTGTCCCAGTTACAGACTAGTCCTAGTCTAGGTGATGGCTCATCTGAGTTGTTACATATTGCTCATACACGTGTTATGGGGCAATAACATTCTGTGCTATCACTCACTAACTCCTGTTGTTACCAAAAAAAGGAAGGGGGGAAAAAGGCACAACCTCTTACCCTAATTAATAGGCTCATGAAATTCTGAAGCATGCCAGGTTGCCTCAGTGGAAGATCCAGGTAACAGCAGTAGAATTGCAAATATTTGTTATTGTAAAGGATGAGAATATATTAAATACAACTTCAGAACTCATAGGTGAACAACTGTATTAGAGGTCAGCAGAAATTAGCCTTATTTACAGGGTTCTCTAGTTACTAGTACTTTATGGAAACTGCTCTGAGAAGTTCACTACAATTGGAAATCAAGAAGAATTATCCTTTCTGCTTTTTTTAGTGAAAAATACATTGATTTGTGTTTCCATCTTCATTTAAGTTCTGCTTCTGCTTGCTAGAGCAAATCTGTAGCTAAGCCATTGGTCAATTTTTCTTCAGTTAATATCCATAATTACATCCTTGTCAGTCAGAAGCCCGGCATTAGAGTTGAATTCTCTTTAACAACCAGTATGTCAGGAATTTTTTTTCTTCACATGCCACAAGACATTTGCAGGAGGGCAGAAAAAAAACACTTTAAAAATTTTAACTACTTTCCTGTACAGGTATTTAAGCATCGTGCGGTGGCCGCACAGGTTGCTGTGCCCGTGCAGTGCTGCCGTTTGCAAGTCCCTCTTCTTCGATATTTTGCTGATTCCAGCTGCACGTCGCAGTTATCTGAGGGTAGCTGGGAATACTATACAATCATTATTTTCCTTAGAACAAAACTCCTTTGACTGTGCTAAATCAAAGCTTTCTGTAGTTGGTTGCCTGCCAGTCTTATACGCCAGCAAATATATTGGATCGAGTTATTGCATCGTTGAGTTTGGGTTCGGCACCCTTCCGCGTTCTGGCTGTGCGCTCCTCCCTGTCCCCTCGGACCCTGACCGCACCTCCCCGTGCTGACACCCCTCGAATTCCCAGCGTCAGCTGGCCCTTCTGCCAGGTTGTCTGATAGATGAGCTTGGGACGATTGTCAGAAATGGGCTGTTCTGTCTTTGGATTTGAGAAAGGTCGTTTGTGCTCCACGTGGGTCTGTGTTTCCAGCCGCCCCAGTAAGCCGGTGAGGGGTACGAGGACTGCCCACGCCAGCCCTGCGGAGAGTCTTAAGCTTTCACCAAACTACTTCCCACTTGTGACTTTGGCTAAAAGTGCTCTGGGAAGGCTCGTATCTCAGCTTTTTGAATAATTTAAAAGGCAGCTCATCTATTTCAAACTTGCTCATACTAGGTTCAGACTTGCTCGTCTCCTTGCTACGGTAACATTTGGGTGGCTTGATGAATTATTCATGTCACTTTGTGTAGGGTCTTGATTTTCTTTTGAAGGTTATCAATACAAACAGCGCTGCCAATTGATACTGTTTAGCTTAGGAGCTGTGATGAGGCAAGAGCCTAAAATACATCTAGAACTTACAAAATTACATTTTCACACACTATTGTCATAAAAATATATTCAGAATTAGGTTAAAAAAGAGAAAGCTGAAATAGCCATATACTACATAGCAACACATGGTTTCAGAAAGAATTCCTGGAATTATATCATGCAAGTGTGTCACCGCTGTGAGCAGCTATGTTTCAGCAATACATTTATTCTTGTTGCTGAAGACATCAGGCCCTTAGTAAAAAAACAAATAAAACGAAAAACGTCGTAACAGTTTTCCCCCCAGATACCTCATGCTGTGTGCGCTCCCTTCCTAACCATTTGGAATTTTATTTGATATTCAGTGACAGCTAAAGGGTTTAAGGACGCTGCTCAGTTTAGCTGGCAGGAGATGTTTAAGCTCGATAACTGGGTGTTAAGTCCTGACAGTGGAGGCAACGTGTTGGCCATCAGTCGTTCAGTTGCGCGTGAAGAAGGACTTCCATTGGAGAGAGCTGGGTACGTAAATGTGCCTTGGGCGGCGGGGAGCCTTGTGAGAAATCAGCCTGCTTAGTACGTCTGTTCCTGCATGTCAGACTAATAGAATAAGAAAAGGTGGCAGAAAAATAATTGCATTCTCTTTACTAATGAAAGAGCACTTCAAGTCACCGATAGCTTTACTGGCTTAATTACTTTGCAATGGCAATATTCAGTGCCTTTGATTTGAGTTTTGTAATAGCAGTTACATGGACTTATTAGTTCCTGGGTGAACCAGGCAATTTTTTATGCAATTACATTTGAAATGTATTTAAGTGCATAAGGAAAAGTACAGAAAAAAGAGGGAGGTGAAGTAATTAGTGAGCAGGATGAGTGTGCGGGGGGGAGGTCCCAGAGGAGGCCAGAGCTGGGTTTTCAGTTCCTGCTTGTTCCTCTCATGATTTCAGCCCCATGGTGGCCTCAGCACCTTGAGGTCTGCTGAAAATATATCCATTTATTTAGCATTAAATTTTATATAGAAATAAAGTCCCACTTGGGTGAATGGAAGAAAATTAAAGAAAAAAAAGTAGCAACATTTTTAAACTTCATTGTTTCAGACCCCTTCTATATAGTTTGTAAAAGGTGGTCATGAAACTCCTGTTCTTGTTTCTTGGCTGAATTCTTTGAATTCAAAGCTAAAAGCGAAGGTGTATGTTCAGCTTAACAAATAGTTTTGCCTTTGCTAGTTTTACAGTTGTATGTAGAAAAATGAAGAACAACAATTTTAAAAGGCTGTATAGTCTCAGTGGCCAGGAGCTTGTTGCAGTGGGCTCGGGGGTGCTGTCTCTGCTTGTCCTTTGGACATTGTCTCTGTGTCAGGAGAAAGATGGCTTCTGGTGTTGCTGCAGACGGTTGCGGTGGAGGAACCTGCTCCTGGGATGGGGAGGGCTGGTTGCCCTCCAGCTCTCCTGCGGCCTTGTGTTCATCCACTTGCGTGAATCCCATCACAGTGCAGTTCACGATGGCCGCATCGCGTGGCCTGTCCCACCTGCCGCACGGCTCAGAAGTGACACGGCTCTCGGCTGGAGGAATTTCACTTCTCTGGCAGCTTACCACTGTGGAAGGAGCATCTGTCAGGCTCCACATGAATGTGGTTTAATAACATTCTTTCTGAGTTTGGCTTGATACCACTTGTAATATGAAAGGCATTTCACACATTTGAAGCCATATAAAGCTGTGTGTGTATGTAACACATCTGAAGCTATCAGGTAGGTGATAACGTATTCTCTGCATTCAGGGCTGCAGAGCGTGAGCTGTCGTCTTCTTTTTAACTTGATAGTAAAGTGATTAACCACTAATTCTGAAGTGACTGAAATACTCCTTTTCTGGTGACAGCACTTTTATTCTTCTTGGAGTAAAACATTTACTCCAAGCAATAAGATGCCATGACAGACAGCACAAGAAGGAAGGTGCAAGAATCTGAGCAATTACATTGCAGTAAAGCTGTCTTCATGGCTGGTTTTTATTGTAGCTATTGTGGCATATTACTAGCCGGGTACATTATCTAAGTTGCATTAATTATGTATATATGGCTGTGTATATGTTAGTACAGCATGTGTTCTGTTTAAATGTTTTTCTGTGTTCTGCTGTTTGCAAACATGAACAATTTTTAGATCTAGCAGGCAATAAAATATATAACCCAGAGGGAAGTACACATGATACAATGCAAATATTCGAGCCAGCAAATTTATAATAAGGATCTATAGGGTAGACAAAGATTGATGAATGAATTAACCATCTCACACTTTTGCATGCAAAATGAACAGAATGTCCTAAGAGACTCTTCAAAGGCAACAAAAGCATTGTCATGTTTTATGGAGGAAAGTGAATGTTTTCATGTTGCTGTGTGTATCCTTGCGTGGTTTGCATTGTATAGAGAGATAAGAGCCATGCTGCATCGTATGTGAACACATGACATCACTTAAAAGTTTGGGAAACAAGGCCAAATTCAAAATTCCTTTAGATTAGTACTTGTTTGTTGAGTCGGGCCCTACATTTTTCCCTGATAATTTCAAAGGCTTCGGTCAATAGAAAAGTAATCAACATTTTGGAATAATGTATTGGCAAGGGTAAACTAATTATAAACAGTTGTCAGAACAGGAATTACATTGACACTAGACTTTTGAATACTTTTAAAATTTGAATGCATCTTTTGTGGCAATATAAAAAACCTACTGCTTTTTAGACAAGTTACTTGTCTAGACCCAAAATCTTACTGTACTCGTTGACCCAAAATCTCAGTGGAGTATAGAATTCTCATTTTAAATTCAAATTGTTGGGTTTTTTTCCCTTTTAGAGCTGCAAGACAGCATGGTGCAGAGCAACTAGACGTGTTCAGCTAGCTTCCACAGGGTAAGTCTGTCTGTCTGTGAAGAACTGAAATGGTTTGCCTTGTCTTGATGCACCAAGACCCTGTAATTCATTGCTGAGAGCGTGTAGTGGTGCTGACAGCCGAGGGTGCCGAGGCGGTGTTTCTCGGTGCTGTGGGGTATGCCTACGTCTGTCCTGCACACCGGCAAAACCAGCCGGGATGATCTGTGCCAGGGTAAAGCCTGATAATTTTTTGTTATTATAAGATCATGACTTGTGTAGTGTGTCTTACCAGGCTATACCTTTCTGTCTTGTCTGGCTTCTGATTACGTATTCTGTCTGAAACTGTTTTCTCATAAAGCGGGAAGGCTTTTATTCAGATGCATTTCGTTAAACTGTGTATAGAACCCAGATACAAACGTAGTCTGTGCATTTTCAGTTGTTTCTTATTTCTTTCTGTGAGTCTCAAGCCCTGTTTGAGAGATCTGTTAGTGCGAGATGGTATCATGCCAATAATGAAATGCTGGGTTCAAAATGAAAGGCAGTCATTCCAAAACATTTTTATTTTTAGATCCTCCTTTTCTTAGGCTTGGATGCTGTTTCCCTCTGCCCTCCTTCAGCATGATTGCTTGCCAAGCTGTGTGAAGCAACTTAAAATTGACATCCAACCACAGCTTGAAATGTGCCTTGAAATCTGTTTTAATTAGATATGAGCCATAATAATTTAATTACAGATCCACCCACTAAATTGTCTGTTTTGAATTGTAGCAGCCATGTTGTATAGAGAAACAAAAATGTTTGGAGTAGATACCTCACTGATTTCTCTCAAGGGAGTCCAAGCTCAGAACTAAGTACCAGAGTACTGTGATTGTTTAACCTCTAGCTTGCTAATTACCGACATTACTTGTAAAATCTGCCAGATTTATCTAGATGTAAGTCAGCTCTGGCTTAACTGCTTGCTCCTGGGGGATGAGATGCCTGGACATCGTGCACTGAGGAAGCACCTGAGTGCAGGATCATGCCTGCTAAGGAGCACATGGCCAGCAACAGATGACTGGAGCTTGAGAAATGTCTCCTTGCTTTGTGGACAGACCTTTCAAATAATTACTTCCCATAAATTTGAATTAAATACATATCACACTTTTAAGATGGAATTCCATCCTTCTGTGTAGATATATAGAGGCTGTTGTCCGAGAGCAGTCACTACTGGGGAATGGTGTCTAGGTTGCCATTCAGTCATCTGGAAATGTATGTGAGTTATTGCTGTTTAAATTTGCAATTGACAGAAAGACCGATAGAGTAATTATTACCTGTTCATCCATATTTAACATGTAGAGTAGGCTAAATCATTTGGTAACCTGGGATCATTCAGTGATGTGTGTTGTAATACAGCAGGAGGGAGATCAAGCAGGGAAGGCTGTAACTGAAGAGGAGTGACCATATCTGAAGAACCAGCAGCTGCAGAGGTAGGAGCAGACGAGTCAGTTAACGGAAACTTCTTGTGCCATTCTGTTGCAAAACACTACTTGCAGCCCTCAAATGGATTGAATCAATCAGTCAATCAATCTGTCCGTCTACCACGGATACAAACAGGTTGTTAGAGTTAGTGTGAGAGCAGTGGAATTGCCTTGGGGGAAAATACCTGCAAATATGCCAAAGCTACTGCAGGAATATACCTCAAATATGCAGTACTGGTCAAACAGGAAATACTCGTTTCATTCGTTCTAAATTATCCGAAGTCTTACTTTACCGAGACAGCCCTTTGCTCTGTGATAACAGCTGATACCAGTTCTAGAGCGTTACCCTCCTCCGGAAGATTTCTCATGTGCTTGGGGATAAAAGGCTGTATTCTTCTGTCTTTGGCTCTGCTCCAGAGGAAGATGTTTTCCATTGTTTCAAATGGTAGTTTATGAACAATTCTTGTTATTAAAAGCTTGTTACAAGCCAGCAGGCACCATTGTGATTGAAGGCCTGATGTTTTAAGAATTAATTTGGCCATCACCTGCTGCAGGATTGGACTGAACTGCTCATATCGGCTGCATCTGAAGGAGAAGGCTGAGGGATAATACTTGTCAGGTGCTTCTCTGTTTCCTTGGCTACAAGATAATTTAAATGCCATCTATTTTATTGGCATTAATGAAAATCTCCTGGGATACACATCTTTGCATGATATGCAGTGATTTCATTTGAATCATAGGCTGTGTTAAAACATTAGCTGTAGGGATGTAGTATTTTGGGTACCACTCTAATCACCTCTCCAAAAGGGTGAAAATGGTTTAGGAAGACAGAAATATTAATAATGTCTATTTCTCTCTATTAAATATCCTCAAATGGCACCGAGAAATTTTTTTCCTGAAAACTCAAGTATGTGTTTCTTAGCAAACACCTATAATTAGGTCAGAATTTTATAAAAGGCTTTCTATTTGCACAGAATAGCATTAATTTTGCATTCTTCTATCAAATGAAACACAGAGAAGGAACAAATAATTTATTCATGCAAAACCAACCCACATGAATAATTTATTCACCTCTTCTGGTAACTTCACAAGCTCACTTTTTATGCATCAAGCTGCAAATTAATCAAAATTTTCTAGGAGTTGATTTTGTCCAGAATAAAGTAATAATGACATAAATAGCTTCCCCTGTATGGAAAATCTTCATGTGAACTTGGGCAAAAAGTCTATACAGGGTTTGGTTTTTTGTTTGTTTGTTTTTTAATTAAGTAACTATCTGAAAGCACAGCTATAAGAGAAACAGTTTTCACTGTTTTTAACCTTCAGAAAATATTATTAACAAAGAACAATTTCGTGTTCAACCCTATCAAGTTAATCCATGGATTCAGAGCAACTCCCTTGAGTTCGTTAAAGTTTTCATTAGTGTGAATAAAACTAAACCTGATGTAAGGGCTTTAATCTGTAAATGCGTGTAGAAGTAAATGAGGAATGCACTGACTTCCTTGAACTGTGCTCCATTTCCAGCATCAAAATTTAATGGAACAGATTCTGCTCCTGCTGAGCCGGGTGACAAATGACCTATTGAGTTGTGCAAGTGCAGTATTTGGCACTGTTTAAAATATACTCTTCTGGGTCAGTATGGTTCTGAATTAGATGCTGTTTACTGAAGCACCTTTGGGGTTCAGGACTGCTTTTTGTGTTGTTTTACTGTTATTGATGTTTTGGTTAGAGCTGAAAAAGGCTGTGGCAGAGTAGGGAACAAGTGCTGCTTGATACTAGACTGTATGATAACCTACATACCCCCTGGCTACACTGATTCTAATGTTTAGATAAGTACCAAATTTTGACCAATGTTTTACAGAATTTTACAAAGTGACTGATGTCATGTTGATCTGTGAAATGTTTAAAAAACGCAGCATTAAACAAAAAAAAAGGTATACAGCTGACATACTGTATTAAGGAAACATATGGTCATTGATTCCAACATACGCTTAAAGAGAAAAGTATTCTTTGGAAATATCTTTGATATAGTGACCAAATTAGCTAAAACCAACTTTGTTACCGTTGTAATTTGCAAAATCATTAAGAGTGTCAGAAAAGCAAGTAATGATTAGGATTTCGGGCTTTAAAGGGTTACTAATGACTGTTGTATTGGCCATCTTCTCATTTACTTTGTTTTTTCCTGCGTGGCTAGACAGGCAATTGATATGACAAATATTACTTTTCCTGATTCAGTAGAGATTGTTTTGCATGTCAGTAATTAGTTTGTTTTGTAATTATGTGTTAACTAAAGTTTCATCACAACATTTCCCTTGCATGAGAACAGGAGGTCTGCTGCAGAGCTTCCAGGGTGCCAGCCTGGCCTCTGTTCTGAAACAATCCCTGCTGAAAGTCTGTGTTTGAAATATATGTCATGATGAGGAGAAGTTAATCATCAGTAGGGCACTGTGAAATTCAGGAGATTTGGTTTTATATCTACTAGTTCTTTTGTAAAGTATTTGCTATGAATTAAAAAGATGTAAGTAAGTGATTAATGAGCTGGCCTTAAAACTCAGCGAATTTGGGTTCAGTTTTAAGCTTTGCCAGACTTCCTGCATGAGTAGGGCACTTCATGTGGCCCGAGTGTCAGATCACCATTTGTGAAAGCAGGTTTGGTACTTCTCAGTCTACTCTCCTCTCTTTAAAGCATGAAAAGAGCTGCTCTTCTAGTGAGGAAGAATTCATCTTGGTGAGAGCCTCCATGTCTGCCAGTAACAAATTCAAAACGTGACTGGGCACGGTACTGAGCAGCCTTCTGCAGCTGACCCTGCTTTGAGCAGGAGGGTTGGACTAGTTGATCTCCAGAGGTCATCCTCCCTTCCCGTCTCAGTGATTCAATGATGCTGTCGAATAATGAAGTGGAAGTGCCCCGTGAAACGATGCTAGGCTATGTTGTAATTGAGAATTACTCGAGGCTATCATTTTACCCTGTGCTAAAAGCTTCACAATTGCAGGAAGATTATCTTAACAAAGATGAAAAGTAATTATTGTGCTGCCATTTTTTTGCCACTATAGTCAAGAATCTGTCAGAATCTCCATTACAACAAACATGGTTATAAAGGCTAATCTAACCTTACATGACAGCTATTTGCTTGGAATTAAAATCTGGTAGAGCAGTACAAAACTGTTTTGTTTTGTATTCTAGTTACCTTTTTTATTTTATTCTAGTGCATGGATAAGCTCTTGAGCCTTTCATTGATATTTTTACATGAGCTTAGTTCAGGCCACTTAAGCAAAATGCAACCCAGAATGGTAGAAATTACAGAAGTTAGTGTTTGATGGATGCTTCATAGCTCTGTTAGAAATAAGTTCTCTTAAAATGGTGTGTATTTATGTCACAGACGTCATGCCGTAATTGCAATTACCATACTCTGTTGTCAGCAGTCTAGCAGACAAGCTGCACACTAAATATGCATGGTGATGAAATACTTTCTTGCTCAGAGGTACTGGTACTGTGTAACTACAGTGTGGTGCAGGGTTTCCTTCTTCAGTCTGTCAGTTTAAGTGTCTCAATATTTAAGAAGTGTTAAAAAAACCCCAACCGTTCAAAAAACTTATCTTGAAGAAGATAGCTTTTGGTCAAAGAAGTGTTATATCCATAGTGTCCCACCTAATTTTTGTGTGTTTATTAAGGGTTCAGTGCGGCTGACTAACTCATCGTTGGTTTAATCCCTTGATCCTTCGTGAAAGCACTATACCAGGTGTACAGGCAGAGAACCTACACTGGAGGGAAGTATGGATGGCACACGTGCTGCACGCACGCGGGAGGGGACAGGCTGGGGAGCAGCAGGCACTCAGCACTCTCAAACCAGGAGAGCCCAGCCTACCTTTCACAGCTGATGCCTGTTTTTAAAAATGTCACGTCCATTGGCCAGACGTGCTCTTCCATCTCCTTTGTGCAGTGTTGTTTTTTAAGAACTGTTTAGATTTCAGCCCCTGTGGGATCTGGTTCTTTTCCAAATGTGCACAAAATTCAAAAATCTCATGATGGATTGACACTTGCTAGTCCTAAGGTTTGAAGATTTTGCACTAATACAAAGATCATGGTGTTTATTAAAGATGATACCGTACAATCCAGGTTTTTTTAAAATGCAAACTTACTTTCCTCACCACTGTCACTTGGCACCAGAGATTTGCTCTGTAAACTGGCATTTTGGTTCTGGAGGATGATGAAAGTTTGTGGATCTGGCGACATTGCTTCTACTGTGCTGCACTCCAGTGTTTTAGGGTTCAGTACAAAGTATTTTGTTCAGCGGTTTGGCACATGGAGCAGTAGAGAAGAACTATTTTATATATTCTACAGTTGTATCAAGTTTTTCTTGTTTCTTTTTAGAGTTAGGACTGAGAACAGTTTCAATAACAACATTTTCAACACTTCCCACTGCTGTCGGGTTTGAGGTGCTAAGCAAAGAGCCTTGGAGTGTGAGAGCATCTCCTGGCCAGCTGGGAGCCGCAAAATGAGCGGAAGAGAAATGGAAGGAATTGGTTGGATCACATCTCCGTCAGCCTGGAGGAGGGGTACTCCAGGGCATTTTGGGGAGGGAGCAGTGCTGTTTTTTCTGGAGTGGTGGAGGAGCTCCCTGGGTAGGGGACAGGACCACAGGGTTGCAGGCTGAAGGTTAGAGAAATGGATTCCTATCTTGGTTTGATATCCTGCCTTGCCCGTGGGGCCTGTGGTGAATTACTTCACTGCTTTCTGGTGTGGTTCCACAAGTGAAAAATTGTGATTGTATCCTTTTGGTGGGATATGGAGAAATTTGCAGTGTTTTCAGGGCTTTTTGCATTCTGAAATGAGGCGAGTGGGTTGGCATACAATTCTCTCCTGACATGACAGCTTCAGAGTTGTAGTAAACATAAATGTTTTCTCCAAAAAAACCTGGGGTTCTTTGGGAACAGCTGCTCCTTGCTTGTGTTGGAGCAGTACGGTCAAGGTCAGCAGAGAGTGGGACGTGGCGTGCTTGGTGCTGCCCGGCGTGCTGGAGACCATGTCCTCTCTGAAGGGCTTTGCTTCGGGCAGGTAGGGAGTGATGGGAGAAAAACTGGAGTTTCTTTAACATTCTCCACTAGGTTAATGGCAAAATCTTTTCCTTGCCCTGGTGTCCTGACTATTTGACTCTTGTACATGGGTAATGCAAACTGCCTGATACTCTTTATGATAAATAATTTGACTGGTAACAAAAGCACTTAAAAGTTTATTGGATATTCACAAGGCCTAGTTTCAGGGTAATTAAACATCTCATTATATCTGCTAATGTTGATTGCATTTTTGATTTTATTTGTACACTGACATTTGCTCTGGCTAAAAATAGTCTTTATAAATGGGACTGAAAGGGGGAACTAGAGATAGATATGTACAGGCTTGTGAATTGTAAGGGAAGAGCGTGGAGATCTCTGTCTCAGAAACAAAGCTACCTATAGCGATGGGCCTGTCTGTTAAGTTCAAAGTGTTTGGTGGTTAAAAAAAAAGGGGGGGACATTTAAAAATGTAATTAAACGGATCCAAGCCACGTTATGGTTATTTAGATTTAAATATGGTTAACATAACCTTTGGGTAGAGGAAGTCAAAACCAGTAAATAGACCATATTTAAATCCATCAATATGCCTTAAACTGACATCAGCAGGCTCTTCCTCCTCCTCTGGAAAGGTGGTGTTTGTGTTGTTGAAGGCTTTAAAGTTCTAGGTTTTACAATATGACTGAAGTCTTGCAGATCTTACAGGTGAGGCAATGATTTCTGTTCCCATCTATATGCTTCTCTAGAAGAGAAAAGAGCTGAATTACTGATGCTTGGTAGACTTGAATTTAAATACATTTCAAAAATTTTTCCTTTTAAAAGTCACAAGGACAAAATGAAACAGAAGAAAACGTAAGCTTGAAAATAATTTACGTGCTTTCTGAATAATTAAAAAGTCAGTGTGAAGTAATGATAATACATGTCAGTCCTCAGCTTGTTTGCTATGCTAATTTTTTCAGTATATTACAGTTGGCAATTAATGTTCTTCTAACAGTACGCCAATTAAATATTCTTGCATTTTATTAGTCATTTCTCTTAGTTTTCCTTGAAGACAAACATTACAGTGCAGTTTTCACAAGCACACAAGTAATCCACATGAGGTTTATTATGCATAGTAGCAGTTTGCCCTCTGGGATGGCTGGTGGAAACGGCTTTTGAAAGGTGAGTACTGATAATTCTCAGGGGAAATTGCATACGGCCCATTACGTCACCCAGCGTGTTCATTTGCAAACATTTAAATTACATGCCTTTGCGGACACTTGTGCTTATCCCTTCCATGAATGTTTACGCAGTTGCTGAATGCCTTTGATTCATGGTCTTGTGTGTGTTTTTGCCAGTGAGTCTTGGTGAGTCTGTCCTTGCTTTTGGAGAAGTTATCTCATCTTTCAAGATATCCAGACATGAGACATTTTCAGATGACACAGACACTTCTTCTAACACGTGTTTTGTAGATCAGCATTAAGCTCTGCTGATATCTAGGGGCAAATTAAAGCCTCTGATAGGTGAGAAATTTTTTTCTCCAAACCAACAATGAATTGCAAAATGAGAGCTGAAGCAGATTTCTTAGTAAAGCAGCCTGTTGAAGTAACAGTAAGGTAGTTTTAACGATAGCTGTTCTGCTTTGACTTGCAAAATGATTCATCAATTGTCAGAAATATTCCTGAAGATGTTCCCATTAGATTAAGAACGTGGCTTGAAGTTGTATTGGCATACGTGCTCTCAACCTCTCTCGAAATAAAATAGCACAACTTCTGACTCCATCGTCATCAGTGACCTTTGATCGTTGCAGTAGCAGTGCAAGAGGTACGCATGGTTTCGCTTTGGAATAGTTCAACTTTTTGCATATATCAGGCACTCTGTTTAATAGCTTTATCTCAGCAACATCTTGAAAATGTAATGAAAAATGACTTTTCTCTTGTTGCTGTTCGATAGCTTTGAAGCTTGCATTTTGAAGCTGTGTTGAACGTAATAGACTTTTCACTGGATAAACTTCAAGACAGATCGTTCTTTCTCTGGGAAACGGAATTGTACTGCTTTGCCTTAGTGCTGAGCGGTCCTAGCAGTCAGCATTCCCCTCTTCTGAAGTGATGAAGTGAAAGGTAGTTTCATGGAAGCATAGGAATAATCTTAATTGGCATAAATCATTTGAGGTCCTGTCAATAGACTATTACTCCTAATCTGCTTTTTCTGTTTCTTTTAGGGATTTCTATTTCTTTTTAAGGATTAATGCAAATCACACATAATTACAGATTTTGTAGGTGGAGGCTCGTCCTTTTCATACATGAAGCAGCATCAGATTTACTCTTTCACATAATCCCTGGGCTCCCATCTATGAAACTACGTGAAACAGATTTAGGGAACATGTTAGATAAATTTCAAAGTACTTGCTCAACCAATTTCTAAAACGCAATGTGTTTCAATTGTAATTGTGAGCATGGTTCTCAATGGTAAGTCTCACTAATCTTCTTAAATAACCTAATACTTAATATGATTGTAACCAGGAAAGTGATCAGCAATTAAAGAAGCTGAAAGACATAAAATAAGCTTTGTCCATAGAAGTCAAATTAAAACATCACTAGGAGAAAGAAAAATGCCACACTGGAAGATTTATTATCTCATCAAATCTAGTATTAGAAACACGAGCAATTGATCTGCTATCAAACATGTCCAAAATGACAGTTAAAATGATTGAAACCCAGATGAGTTAAGTAAGTTTTGCCCTAGTAATTAACTGTAACTTCTTAACACAAAATCTAAACAATGGAGCTTGTCAAGGATGTGACAGTGTCACCGGTAGAACCACGCAGCTCTCGCAGATTTTGTGGGGTCATGATGGATTTCTGGGGAACTTGTACTAAAAATGAGGCATCTTAGATATTCAATAATTTACAATCTTGTGTACAGGATAAACTATACCCTTAAATAGCTCCGGGTATGTCCAACTCTAACACTCATTTTTATAGCTGTAGGAAGCTGATGTGGACTTTAAAAAAAAAAAATTAGAAAATACTTTTTCTCCTATTCTGAAAACTGCATTAATATTAAATAGGAATTAAAAAATCTTTATATGTGCAGAGGAACATCATGAAGACATTTAAAGAACAAAAAACATCATAAAAAAGAAGATAGGATACTTTGTATCAACAAGCTTGTTCTGTTAAGGAATGAGCTCGCTTGGCTTTGTGCCAAGGCATACAGCATCATTTATTGCAGTAATTCAACCCAAAACCCAAAAAGCTAATTGGGTATCTTGGGCCTTGTGATTCGCGGTAACACTACTGCTTTTTAACCTGTTCTTTTTCTAATGGGAAACGTGCTGTCTGGTAACAAGATCCTTTCACAGTTTGTTCCTTAAACCAACTAATGAAGGAGGAAGTACATCATACACATTCCTTAATAAATATTCCCTATTCCTTTTATGGAAATTCAGGATATATGTAAGTAAATAAATATGTATGTATGTCTGATACCATAGCGTTTAAGCTTCAATCTCGCAGCTAATTTGTGGGGAAACAGTGGAACGATGTGTAACTAAAGGCCTGATTGTTTTAATTGCTCTGCAGTGGTGACACCTCGAGCTAGAGCCAGATAAATTCTGTCTCCCTCCAGTGTGTAAGAACTGTAGCAGTCACAGTGCGCTGCTTTCTTGCTGTTAGTGCAGCAAATTCTGCTTTTATTTCAAGGTTGCAAACATATACTTAAGTATGTTACTTACTAGGGGTCTTAAGTTACATCCAAAGTCATGTGCGTTACACGTGCGTGTGTTACCTAAGTGTTCAGACTTTGGTCATAAAATTTATTGCACATGATACCTAAAAAAAAAAAGTACAACTGCTTTGTATTGTTAACTAGGAAAAAAGTGTGCAGGGAGGGTTTTTGAGGAAATGGAGAAATTAGGCTGCTTTGGTACAAATTTGTTGAGCCACAATTTGTAGCATGTTAGTGTGAGGATAAAATTTAGGAAAGAAAATCTAAGTCCTCTGTAAAACAAGTTAAGACTAATTTCTTACTCTGAATTGGAATAACGTACTTAATATTATACAAATATTTCTAACTAAATGAAAGTTTTTATAGAGCATTAAAAATTTATAGCATATCAACTGCCTTAAAAATGCATTTCCTTTCTTTCTACTCCTGTGCATTTCAGTCAGCTTGTCATTGACTGTGACTGGTTTATTATGGCCCTCTTATTTCTGAGCAGTCATTACAAATGGCCTTAAGTTTAAGTGAATGCGTTTGTGGTGCTTGCTGTGTGATGACTGTTTTACTCTGTAAATAGACTATAAATTATGTATGGAGAATTTATGAATTAATCTATAGTATATATCTCATACTCATAAATATTGTACAGTACCTTGCAGCCTCTTTATAACTTGCTGGTGGAGATCTTGAAGTGCAAGGTTTTTCATGCTGTTCCCTTGTATCAGAAATAAGTAGTTTTGATTTTCTGCAGTACTATTTTCGTTCATCTTTTAGTACTGCACTTTGCAATGTGCAGAGCAAAATTGTCAAATGTGTATAATGGAGCAAGGGACGTGCCTTGCTTCACCTTTCTGTTTTGGAAGGGAGATGAATCATGAGTTCCATACCTGTGGAGCTATTTTTTCTTTCACCTGGGTCCTCTGAAAAATACAAATTTTCCCCAGGCAGCTAATTATGAGGTGAGATTAATATGGTAGCAGATTATAACCACGACTGAAGATCTCAGTAACTAGCTATTAAAACACTCTACATGTCTGTTGAGTGCAGCGCTAAAACCTTCTGTTCACTGAAAATAAGACTTACGTGCAGTGGTATACGTAAAGGCGTATTACAGGTAGGTTGGTGATACTTCAAAAAAACCCCACTAGCCAGTGTTTAGCTAGCCTTGCATCAATTAATTTTCTCTTCAGTTAATTGGGCTAAGATAGTTGTAGACCGTAACCTTTTGGGAAGCAATTTAGGAGAAATTAGTGATCTGCAGAGTAAATTTTCATGCAATATCTGCTGTGATAACGCCCTGTGTAAGTTACAGGTCTGCTGTGGTTTATAATCATTGCTGAGGTGCAAGTCAGTAGCTGGGCTGGAAACTGAAAACGGCAAGAAAATACTTGTGATATTTGCAGGTTTGTGTGACGTGATGCTGGTCCTGCCGTCTGTTCCGTTCCAGAGCTGAGGCTTGGCTCGGGAAGCGGTACTTGCAGTGATTTGGTGATTGGTACCTCGCACTTTCCATTGCAGCAAGGTGAGGCTGGGGAAATAGATGCGACGCCTTCCTTCGCACAGATGAGGAACTGAGGCAGAAAAATTGAAAGGGCTTTGCGAAAATTTGTGGAAGAGCCAAGAATAGAATTCTAGTTTATTGACACCTAGCCCTGTGCTTTGGCTAAAAGGTGAAGCTTCTGCTCAGAATATTGCAATTTGCAAGCTCCACCACTGAGTTCTCTTAGTAATACTTGCTTATCATACACCTTTAGTAAGACTATTTTAATTAGAGGAAAATACTGAATAACTATGGTTATAGAAACACATTCAGGTCAAAACTGAAGGCAAATATTGGAATAATCCACTTTCTTGTCATTTGTGGTGTTCAGTCCCTTTATGAATCATTTTGGTGTCATATCTTTGAAATACCTTAGTCCCTTTCTGTTCTCGTCCTTCTCCATCGATTTTTCTGCCTCTCCCCCCCGATATGTTCTGGATCACAGATCACCACAGCACTGCGTTCTATACTTGTGTATGACTACAACCACTGACGATCTCAGCAAGTGGTAAGTGATCACAGATACTATAGTGGGGAGTACCATGAAATTGCCCATAAATAAGCCCAGTTCTCCGAATGAGACTGGTAGTTGTTCTGTGTTCTTATTTCTGCTCCAAAGGTTGACTCTGTGAAAGCAGCAGTGAAAAGTACACCATTTATTATAGAATTGTGCACTAATGGTGATGCTTTGTGGTGAAGTTATTTTCTGGTGAACTATTGTTAGAAAAATAGTGGGTAGACCTCAATTCACTTTGCTGCGAATACAGTAACTCTCTAGGTACCTTCTGTGACTTCATGCTCGTGTCTGAGAGTAAAATCCAAACTATATTTACAAATATGCAAAGGAAATTATTTATCCTGTATGAAAGTATTGCATATTGAGGTATGTCAGAAAAAATAACTAATTTGAGGAATGTGGAAAAAACAAATATTTGAAGTAAAACTAGAAGGAACACAAGATACTCTCTGACTTTTGCTGGGTGGGCACACTTTGTTAAGGCTTCTTCAGCTGATCTGCCAAGATGGAAACTAGGACCAAAGGTAGGTAGCTCTGCAAGAACATTTTACTTTGTTGGTATTTTCTCTTATTCATCTCGGTACCGGTACAAAAAATGAGTGATATTCCCATGGTGGGTGGTTAGAGCTCATTAGATGTGTTTCTCACACTCCATCTCTTCCTGACAACCTGTGTTTTCCTATCTTATTTCGTTTGTTGGCTGTGTAACCTCCAGCTCTGTGTGGCTTTCCTAATTCTTCATACTCCAGAGTTTGTCATCAGTCTGACAGTTCTTAGTTAGAAGATACTTCATTTATCCCGCGTAGCAAAAATGCTGTACGCTCCGCAGGGACACTGCTGTGCGAGTTAGTCGGTGGAGCGGGAGCAGGGACCGTGCAGAGCTCTGCAGGGAGACTGCTGGGGAGCTGTACCTGCAGGAGACAGGACGGGTCACCCCAGCGTCCAGCAAGTGCAGGAGCTCTCCTGTGCATCAGTACAAGAAGTAGGAGGGGACGAGGCATGCTTTTTTGGGGGAGCCGTATAAACGAGAACCATGATGTGGATGTTACTGTACTCCTCCCGTCATCACAGTAATGTACAAAATCCCTCCAGGGATGCATATTGGAGTAAGTGTATTGATGCACGCTAGGTTACATATTCATGAGTATCACTGTAAAGATTTATCATACCCTTGACTTACTCGGAAAGTTAGTTGTTGAAAATGGAGCAAGGCAAGTATTAGTAATACCACGGATTTGGGGTTTTTTTTTTTACAGCGCTGGTAACTGGTAACTAAAAGGCAAGCCTTTTAGAGGGATGTGGTTTGGTGGTGGTGTTAGCAACGACTGTGTATTCAAGTCCATATACTTCCAGTATAGAATTTCTTGAACGTATAGAATGGTGGGGTTTTCTTCTGGTAGACAGTATAATCTTTTGAATTTGGGACTTCTTTAAATCAAGCTCCTCGTTCTGCAGTAATGCCTTGAATACAGTGATTGTTCTTCATACTCTTTTCAATTCCAACTGTAAAATTGATCTTTAAGTAGTGCTTTTCTCAGTGCTGTGAATTAACCATTAGTGCATAATGGGGGAAAATGCTTCTTGAAACACAGGGATTTTTTTTAATGGCCATTAAGTGAGAAAAGAAAGTGCAGAAGGCAATTTTTGTGCCTTGGATCTTCAGTTCTGTTCAAGAAGATGGCTTTTGGTAGGACCTAAGCCTATTGTCAGGAGACCCTGTTATTCTGACTGTGCAAATAAACCATGATGTGCCATTGTGAGATTTGCACTAGGACTCAAGTAAACTTTCATATAAATGTAACTGAGGCAAATTTGTCTATTTTGGTTTCAGCTTACTAAACAAATCCTTTGGTTGTTTGCAGAAAGCAGTAATTTTGCTTCCAGCATGTCTGTTTACTAAGAAATAATAAACACTTCTGGGTAGGTTTATCTTGCCATACAATTCTCTAGGTGCCAATTTTTTCATATAATTGGGATCTTCTGATATCTTTACTTAATTTCTAAAATGTTTCTATTTATATATCCTGAAAAATAAACGCCTATCTACAAGTTCTGCAATGGACAGATTTAATCACCAGCAAAAAGTGGTAAGAAATGGCAAATCAGTACTTGTTTTAACCAGACTCAGGAGGAGGGGCTGGGTGCATCCAAGACAGATTTTCCCTGTAAGTCATTAAATCTGTTGGTGCACAAAGATGAATGTACCCGTACCAGACCCGAAGGAGTGCCATTAGAAGGCAATACAGAGCAGTTGGTCTTCATACTGCAGAACAAATGGGAGCAGCAGTGAATGAGGATGCGTTTTCAGCTCTGTGCCTCCAGACTTTTGGGGGAGGGATGCTGGATAAATGCATAACCTCAAGCTGAAACATGGTTTTCCATTAATTCCTTCCATCTAGCTTTAAACTACATTTCCAACGTACAAGATAAAATCCATTTCAGCTTTTTTTAAAACTTTAAATAAATACTCTAAAAATTGAATGTCTCCTTAGAGATCCATGGAGAATAAAAATCAGCAGTTCATTTTCAAATAATGTGTTAGCTTTGAGTTTTAAAATTCTTACTGATTCTAATTGAACTATAGCTATTTTTCAGAGTACAAGTCAAAACAGAGCCATCAACTCCGTGTATTGGTATTAGAGACAGGTTAAAATGGTAGAGTAGAAGATAGAGGTTAGATAGAGAGCATGAACCTGGATTTCTATCTTGAAGACAAGAACTTTCAGAAATTCTTCCACGCTTAGAAAAAGCCGGGGGATTAAAAGGGCCCACACATACTATATGAGAATTTATCCACTGGGATAAGCGCACTTAACTTTGGACATCAGCCAATATCATGTATTTGGAAATGAGTCTGTTACTGGTCTATGAGAAAAATGACTGCTCAACCCTGAAACAATGTTTGATGCATCTTGAAGCATGTTGAGTAAAGAAAGCAAAAAAAAATTTCTTAGTCTAGTATTGATGAAATACTGCATTTTTATTTTTATTTTTTCGTAAAACTTACAATAGTGGTCCAAGCCGTGCTGTATACAAAACAGCATTTCTAGCAGAAAGGTGGTGTTGGGCTGTGTTCAGAGACCACTACAGCATGTTATCAGAGCCACCTTGCTCGTGCAGAACCCTTTTGCATAATAAGCATTTCAGCTCTGCTGTTTCCATTGTGATTTTGTTGGCGTCTTCAGAAGACAATCTTAGAGGAAAAACCTTTCAACAAGCTGCAGTCCAGAAAGAGAATAAATAGCTTGCTCTCGTTACATGCTTGCTCTTTCAGTCTCCCTGTTGCCCTGCAGCTGGAGAAGGCTTGAAGGTTGGAATTAAAAAACAGGTGCATGTTGAGTGAATATGACTTGGGAAAACAGCAAACAGTATGTTCTCAGGGTCTTTCCTGACCCCAGACTGAAGCCAAAGAAGCAATAAAACACAATTAAATCGTGTATTGATTTGTGTATCAGAGAGGAGTTTTGTCTTGAGCTACAAGCGTGATTTCAGGCTCATTTCTCTTGTAATTCAACATAGACTAAAAGAGACATGTTTTTCTAAAACTGTGGCATTCTGTTTTTAATGCAATCATACTTCTAAAATGTTATTTCATTAAATGGCATTTTGGCTTTTAATAATAATAATGTAATGAATAATTTTGAAAGAGTATTTCTCATTTTCAGGGAATATGAAGCAGAGGTTATTCGCATCCTAGGCTTTTGTTAAAACGGAGAGAATTACTGTGTGGGTGACAAATTCCAGACAGCCTGGAAGGCTGAAGGTGTCTCTGTATTTATAGAACAAATGCATCAACACAGAGGGGTTCGAGCTTCCCCAGAAGGTCCCATCAGTGTCGCCCGGGGTGTCACGGAGGAAAGCGAGTCAGTCTAACGTGTCTGAGAGGCAGCGGGAGCGCCCCGCAGTGCCAGGGTGCTCTGCTGCCTTTGAGATGGGGATGCTCACCGAATGGGCTGAGCCCATCCTTTAGTTTCACAGATGACAAGAGGTACAAAACTGCAAATTTTCAGTTAGTCCTAATATAAAGCAATATGGTGCTTAAACTATTTCCCCATCCAGTTAACCAGCTCTTAGATCATCCATCACCAAGTGCTTGCTTTTAATAGCAGCGGTAGTTGATCAACTGCCAGATAACTTGGGAAGAAAATGAACTGCCTGAGCTGCAAGAACTATTTCTGGAGGTGAAACCTAATACCAAACTTGATGCCAGTTCCAGTTACGATATCAAAAGACTTCTGCTGGCCTCAGTGCCCTTTGTGTCAGGCTACGGTATCTGGAGATGTTACAGCAAGGAATAGCTCTAGCAAGCAATTCCTGGCCACGCTCCTGTGCGTGATTAGTGATTAGGTGGTGGCTGCAAAACTGGAAACCCAGCCTGTAGTGGAACAGTGTTTGACTCTTCTGTGAGTGGTAGTTAATGGCCAGTCTTACACTCTTTGTCCCGGGGTAATGTAAGGTAGTGTTGAGTCCACAGGGTCCTGACTCCTGCACTGAAGCTGGATGTGGTGTTGGAAATGCATCCACCTAATCTGTGCTTTACAGATAAGATTGTAAGAGAGCTGGACATAAGGTAACTCCTTTTTCTTCTGATAAAGCTTTTGAAAGAAGTTATCTTCTTATGGAGACATTGATACTGTATTGCTGAGAAAGGGGCAGTGCTAAGTTTAATCACGTTTTCCCAATTACACCTAAATTTAAACTGCATGATCTTTACTTGCTGCAAGACGGTTGTGAAGCTGGTGTTGGTCAGATGACCATCTCTGAGTCACGGTCACCTTTTCTGAAGGCAGGGGTGCATCACTGATGCAATTCAAATCACTGCAACAGAAGATGAGACAATTACCCCATTCGATATCAGAGTGCTAATAACAAGTTGGAGAAATGTAGTGTGCTAGAATGAGGGCCTGGGGCTGGGAGGTAAAAGCTTTTTCATAATCAGAGGATCTGAAGGAATACAGTTTTCCTAACTTTGAAGTTGTTTTGTCCCATAGTGTCTTGCCATGCACACTAGGGAGGAATACAAGGCAAGGTGTGGAGGATGACGGGCTTTCCATTGCGGCAGATTAAATACTTCAAAGTTGACATACTGGCAACATGAACGCTTTCCTCTTGGCGTGTTTCTTATCCATAGCACATTTATTTAACAAAGCTGCACATCGCCTTCTCTTTTTGGACTTGAGAGTTTGGACAAATTCAGCCCAATCCATCTTTGGCGTTAGAAGATGAATTCCCAGATGATAAAAGTTTTGCAGGATGAAACCATGGTTCCCTTGGCCTAAACCCAGCCAGTAACACAGCCAGGAGGTGGATGGCTATCGGTGAATGAAAGACGCCAGTGAAGAGCAGGCCGATGGACCAGGCTTCCCCGCAGCGTGACGTGCCCCGGGCGACTGCCGAGCCGCAGCTTACAGCCTGCCTGGTCCTCCCCCGCGCTCGGCGACCCACTGTCGGGACTGGGCTGGGCCCGCGCGCCCGCGCCGTGCCGCCAGCGAGGCAGCGCGTCTCTCCCGTGCCCTGACGCTGCGCAGACACCCGGTATTTGGCCCGGCAGTTCCGTAACACACACAGCTCTCTGCTTGGCAGCACGAAAAGCAGAGTATCGGTAACGAGCGCCTATTTTTCAGCCTGTGTTTAGACCTCTTTTGCTTTCAAGGATGTGAGTGTAATGAGGCTTAATGTGCTTACCCTATGATGGGAGGGTTTGTTTTATAGTCTTTAAAATGAAGACTCTTTGAGGTATACTTTTAATCCAACATCACTCTACTCCAGGGAGAGAAATCTAACATGATTTTTACCACCAGACTTCCTGCTATTTAGCGTACTATTTTCTGCAGCTCAAAGTAAAATCTGAAGGTGGCAGACAGAGAGATTGAAGCATATGGTATACCAAATAAAATACTGCTTAAGGTTAGTGTGAAACAGATAGGACAGACAGTTGTCCTGGGATTCTAGCAATTCTCTGTATTGGATATTCTATAAAAACTTTGCTTTTTAGAGGAATATAAAATACAAGTTGATGACACAGGAATTTCTTTGTGCGTATTTTTATATATAATTTACACGTGCAAGTGACTTATTGAATATAAAAATATAGATTGATAGGGTATTTGCATGTCTTACGCAGTGTTGGCCAAGAAGTGCTGGTGGTCTGCACTGGTCTAGAAAAGGTATATTGATGGAATGGAAACACTTGAATTTAAAACATTTTTACTTCTTGAAAACGTTAGTCAGTTTATAGTACCACATTAGATTCTAGCCATACTTACGTTTCTAATCATTCTAATGAAACTTGATAATAGAAAAGTTCTCTACTATAGCATTGTTGAAAGTATTAAAAAGAAAACACTGTTCTCTCTTATGTTATGATGTAAAAGTAACTCCTGTGTAGGCCACTAGCTTTCTCCTTACTAAGTTATGTCAGGATATTTTTGCTGCAGGTGCTACTGGTTTGGGCTTCTATGACCACGGCTTCAGTCTCTTACATTTCTTAATAAATAAATAAATATTAGTTAATAGTTAAATTGAGTAGTGTCATTGAGAGGAGTAACAGGCAAATCACATCATCTGTCTCTGAACTGAGCTGCAGTCTGTGCAGTGATGCTGTTGCTACAAATGCCACATCCCCAAGTGTGTAGCTTATCGTGTGTGATGGGAAATTATTCCACTTGCACAATTGCAGGTGCCTCCAGGGAGTAACAATGACAGGATGAGCGGCTGCTCATATAGATAATACTGGAATTAGAAAAATATTAAATGCATATGATAAAATCCTGGTGCCTTTGAGATAAAAGCGGCCAATGTAATGATGAGGCTATTCTTTTTCTTCACAACCCATTTTTATTGTCAAAAAGGAAATGCAGTAATAAAACTTAGATTCCACTTGTATTTATTTAGAAATGTTACACTGTTGTGCTCTTTTCTTCTAACATTTTCTGTCTGCTTATTTGAGAGCTCTTTTTCTCTGTGATCTAGAGTAACCTACTTATATTTCTCGGCTTCATTAACTATGTTTCACTTAGGATCTTATATAGAAAAATTAATCTCTTGTTTTATATTTCAGCTTCTTCTGTGCTTTCTTTATACTTTACACTAACTGTAACTTATCATAATCTAAAATATTTGCCGATTGCTTTCTGTGAAAGGTACCATTCGAAATAACTGTATTCTTTCTGCCCTGTTCCATCTGTTCTTTTATGAGGATGATGCTGAAGTTGAATTCAAGGTCAGGTTGGACGGGGCTTTGAGCAACCTGATCTAGTGAGAGATGTCCCTGCCCGTGGCAGGGGGTTGGACTGGATGATCTTTAAAGGTCCCTTCCAACCCCAGCGTTTCTATGGTTTGGTGATTTAATGGCTGGTTTGGGGTATGTTTCCCTTCCAGCGGTAGGGAAATACAGGCTGTCGCTCCTCTCCTCGCCCACGTGTTCACGCAGCACAACTTGGCTCTTTCTAGAAGAACAGATTTTGCTTCATCTCATTGGCTTAACCCATTGCAAAAAGGTTTGATCTCTGAATTCATAAATCACTGGAAACCTTATGAGCTTCGATCAAGATCTCAATCTATTTTAATTTGCAAGCATATTTTTGATGCAGAAGTTCTTTTTGGCTCCTTTTTGATTAAATATACCTCTTTTCACTTCTTTTTGCTCGTCTGCTGTACATTGGAGGAAGATTAAGTCTCCAGTCTCCATCCTGACATTTAACCTTTACTTATCTCATGCTAATTCCATCAGCTTTAACAAAATTGTCTTATTTTCCCCCATGCTGGTAGACAGTGGAGGCACTTCAAATTATTTAAAAAAAAAAAAAAGAGAGGGAAAAAAGAAAAAACTGATGACCTTCAATTAACTTTATTCTGCTAAATTTTACATCGAAATGATTCATGTATGCCACAGGATTTCGCTTGCTATAGATGTGGAAACTGGCCACTGTTAAATGTATTTCTACATCATCAAACAAAGCAACTTGAACAGATAAAATAGAACTGAGATTCTGGGTGAGTCCCAAGGATAGTATAATGAAAGTCTGTCTTGTATCTCCAGGTTCATTTACTATATGTGTAAATACATTGAGAGTTTTGTTATAAAGATACAAGATTATTAAAAGATGGAAATGTTGCTGTTCAACCCAGCAGAGGAATGGTAAATGAGTAAATGTTTTGTATAAGTCAGAGAGAGATGGAATAGCACCAAAGAGCAGAAAAATGGAACTGCTGCATTTTACCAGTGGAATTGGTTGCTCCGCTGGGATGGGAAGAGAGCACCAGGGAATTCAGTGCAGGGCTGGTCCACGGGGCTGGTGTGCAGGATCGACTAGTAGTACTGTGCACCATTAACTTGAACAAAGAAGGAATTTCTGTAAAAACATTGCTTTTTGTTAATTAAGCTGCTTTGCACCCTAGGAATAGTGAATTGTTAGCTGTTCATATTCCCCCAAGGACACAGAGCTGTTTGTGATCTCTGGGGATGCTAGAGATAAAGGGCTGTTTATTTTCCAGGGTTAGATTCATCCAATTGTTTCAAGTAAAAATAAAAAGATTAAAAAATCGCGAACAGGCTCTGAAGCCAAATAGAAAAATGAAGCAGTTGTGTTGTCTGTAGTATCCTTCTCACGTAATGAGTAGGATTAAATTTACACAGACCCTTCCCTAGGCTTTCATTTTAATGATGGCCAGATGCTCCCAGTGTTACCAGCTTTGTTATGACCAGCAGAGTCTAAAAACTTGCCATATGTATTGCTGGGTATTATGTACCTAGTTTTGATGATTGACTTCCAGCCATTTCTGTAGCTCATTTGCTTGTAGCTCAAGTCAGCCTTCAGCGTGTTGTAGACAATGCAGAAAACTTCAGAGCAAAAACCATTACAGTTGTAAACATTTAAATGCTTAGTTTCATGGTTCACTGATCTCAGGCAACCAGCTGCTCGTTTTCATCTGTCTTTTTCTTTTGTTCTGTATTTGCTCTGTATTGGGAGTGACTTTTGTATTGATTGCATCAGATAGGGTGAAATTTTTACTTTAAATTCTAACTAAAAGTTTAAAATTACTTCACTATTTTTTAATGGGATTTTTGTCAATTATCCCAAATAATTTACAGAACACTTAAGACTAAAAAGAATTCCCTGTGGGAATTTCTGGTGTTTTCAGCAGATTTCCAATCTGCTGTTTCATTCAGCCACAGGTCCAGTGTACAAACAAAAGGTTGTTGCTCCTTCCTTAGGAAGCCGCATGTTTAACGAAGCTTTGCGTTCATTTACTACGGCCTGTTTTACCGAGGCCCAAACTCGTTGAGTCAGTCAGTGAATACCAAGTTCCGTACCTTCTTTTTCCTATAGGCCTTTAATCGCTAAAAGTCAATTGATTTAGCATGATTCCCAGTTGATCTCACTTGATCTGAAAACAGAGGTCTCAAAGTCCAGGCCTCCTTCCCCAATAGCCTGATCCTGCAAGGTCATGAGCTAAAGAGAAGGTAATGAAATGTGTAATAAAAAATACCTAATTTGTGCCACATCTCGGGGGCTGAATGTGGCAGACTCTTGCCACGCTGTCCCCGGCACTGTGAGCTGGGTCAGCAGTCACTGGTGTCACACCGAGTCTCAGCTCTTACTGGGAAGGAAGTTTTTGTTCCGCCTGGAGCTGTTGTTACCCCTCCCGGGAGGGAAGGCATCAAAAAGTGTGAGGAATACAGCTCTGGAGAAAGGTCCTGCCTTTAGGCTTCAGATTTCTTGCTTCCCTTTGGCAGGTCCAAACCTGGAGGGTGTGAGCGGCCTCCTCTTGGGTCCTGCGATCGATGATATAGTAATATACAGCCAGAAACGCTGTTCTTCGCAGTGAAGTTACAGGGGAGGCTCTGCAGCTGTACCTGGAGGTTGCAGTGGCTGTGCCTGCTCCAGGGCAGCGGTGAAAGAAATTCTCTATTAAACGTGCAGCAAGATTATACAAAAAAAAAAAAATCATGATTTCGTGAAAACGGCATACCTCTATTAGATGCACCCAGCTTTAAGCAAAGCTCTTTCTCCTCCCTCCACCTCCCATGATCTCTCTCTTTGTTTTCAGATTGTTTTAATAACCATTGGGATGTAGCGATGTCTCTTAATTGCAATGGTTGTGCAGTTTTGAAGATCTGTGGAGCTTATGGGTCAACAGAATGCTCCTTCAAAACGTCAGTGCAGCAGAATTATAAAGTCAGTCCAGTAATGCAATCCACATGCCCCGATCTATCATGTATTATTACCTTTAAGGTGCAAAAGAATGAGGTCTAAAGGAGCTGTCAGTATGTGCATGCCTTTAATTAGAAAGTTATCCCAGCGTCTGTTCCTGTGAAGTGCCAAGCCCGACTCCCACACGTTAAACAAAGTGACGTGAGCGTAAGGTGCCTTTCCCCTGCAGATTTCTTGCATGGAAACAAGTAATGTGTTGTCCTGATTCACAACCACAGCAGGGAAACCTGCCTGTTGTTATATGAACAGAAGATGAATGCCCTTGTAAGTGAAATAGTGATAGTTACACAAAAATAAATGTTTCTTCTGTTGGATAGTTTCTGATCTTTATGATGCACAAACTTCCTGTCACTGTAGGAAGAGCCAGAATGAGAAGGCACCAAAAATGGGGTGCAGATTGCAAGACCTTGAAAAATGCCACGTAAAATCCTCTGAGTGTTTTGACAATGGGGTTTTGATTTTACTTTGCAGATAATAGATCCTGTGTGGTTTTGACCCATCTCATTTTGGCTTTATTATTGGATTGTTATTAATGACAGAGCCGGGCTACTGGTCCCTTTAGCTGGCTGGGAAGACACTGGATGGACACCGGCGTAAAGCCAAACGGGCAGCTTTTGTTGTCACTGGTGCAAGTGAAAGCACTCCGATCTGTAACGGGGTAGCTCTGTTGTAGTGTGTTTGCAGGACAGGAATTACATACATCATAATTACTTTCATCTGCGTGACCGGGTGGCATATGGTATCTATACACCACCATCTTCGTCATTCCAAAGTTTGTAAGCAGCATCCAGGGAGCTCAGTGTGATTGCTTTGGAATTCAGTAAGCTTTGAAGCAGCTGCCTTCTGTTAACTTCTGATCTTCAAACCCTTGTCCTGTAACACACGGTGGCTTAGTTTGAGCGTTACCTGAGCCTGTGCCTTCAATGCCAAGGACAGGTGACGCGCAGCACTTGGGTTTGTGCATCGTATGGATTGCGTACAGGAGGTTTGGGCATCCGCGTGCCACCGCCTTGCATGTATATAGTATATTTGCGCACTGAGGCTATTAACTGTTTTCTCCTTTGGCTAAAAACACAGTTCTTCATGGATAGGACATAAATCCTTCATATATGAGAAGGTTTATTTGTTTATGTTGCTACAATAGTACATGCTGTTTTTGTCAATCTGCTAGTGGTGCTGTAAAGGGCACGTTTACAGATAAAAGAAAGGAAATGGGGTTTCTCTGCTCGACTTTCAGTTCGGGATTTTTTGGGGTTACATAATGTTGGGGGCAGTGCAAAGCCTTATTCCTTTTATACATCTCTTCTTTCAGACTCATTTGAGCTCTGTACCACTTAAATATAACAGAGAGTGGCCAACTGCCCCAGCAGCGAGAGAGATGTGGAATTCAGGAGCACGTGCGCGGTTTTGTTAGGAGCTTGGCCGTTCTCCAGAACAGCAAGTGTGAGTCTTTTCCCCCTTTGCGTTTGTTGGTAACTAAAAGAGCTTTGGCAAGAAAAGCCGAGCAACAGTAGTTCCAGATCTCCAACTGCTTAACTGTTACTTTATTGATCAGATAAAAAGTTCCAACAAGTATGTTAAAAAAGCTTACAGGAAACAGGATGAAGACAAAAATCCAACCTATTTGCTGCTGCATCCCTGTAAAGCAATTGAATTTTAAGTGGAATTTCTGACTCTCTTACCAAATATCTGCAGCGTCCACTTTTTTTATGAGAAGGAGATAAATACCAACCTGTTTCAGATGGAAAAAGGAAAGTTCAAAAGATGCCGCACATATATGTATATTTGGAACTGCAGCATTTTGAGCAAGCGAAGTGAATAACCTTGGCTGCAGGACAACGGAATGGGCAAGGGAGAGGAATGCGGTGGGCTGGTGCCGCAGCAGCGGGCAGGGGAGGAGGGCAGGAGCCTGGCAGCAAGTAAGGAGAGAGGCAGCAGTGGGTTTGGCAGCCTGCCTGGATGGGCGAGAGGTGGTGAGATACTCCGGACAGCTGCTCAGAAAGTCAGCTCCCGCCCTCGCGAAAACTGCTGCGATTAAACCACACTCCGCAGCGTCGCTACAAAAGCGCTCTGAGCGCTGAAGTTTTGCTGTTCAGGACTTCCATTCTGAACAGACTATAGTGGTAATTAAAACTAGCTCTGACGTGGATATATTTTTGAGTTGATACATCTGCCTTAGCATTGCAGTTGGGAGCAGGAGTGTGCTTCTGGAATGAATCTCAGTCCTCGCTGCCGCTCCGGTGGGTGTGCAGGAGGCGTCGGGAACACGTAGACCAAGTTCCTTTCGGATGGAGCTGAACGGGATCTGTGCTCCAGGAGCACGGCTCGTGCTGTAACCACTTACGGGCACTCAGCCTGCAGGTCAAAGGTAGCACCAGTTTGAAGGAAAATCCCTTTGAAACATGTGTGTTATGGATGGCAGGACCTCAGCACCAACTGTACCGCTCTACAAATCTCCTTCTGGTCTGCACGGCCAGCTATTAGAGACAAAAGCCAGTGATGCGCATGGGTGAACTGACCATTTTTCTCTCCAGAGCGTCAAGGCTTTGCAAGGGCAAAGCCTGAAGGCAGATGCAGTTTAAATGATCAGGAGCACTTGAATTCAAAGCCAGCTCTGCCAGCATCGTTTGGGGCTGGGGCAGGAGGGTTATGCTGAGGCTGTGGCCCTGCCTGTCGTCTGCTCTCCCCCAGAAGTCCGCCTTGCAGGAGAGGAGCTTTGCTGGGATCTCACTGCATGCTGTTATGACTTTTATATTCAGCAGTAAATAGAAACAGAGCTTGATATTGAGCACCGAGGAAATAATCTTCAGAGAACTTTCTTCACTAATGTCCTATTTGTGTCAATATCCCTCTGCAACCTCCTCCTTTTTCCTGACATTCCCAATTACTTGGGCTGTGCCTTGAAATTTTTTCATAAATTATAGTCACACACAAAAACAAGTTAAGAAAAATATCCTCAGCGTTCATTCGTTGTCACTGTAAACTAAGAATAGAGCAATGCAACAATTGGATCAGATCAAAAAATTTTGTCCCGGCTTTGGATTCAAGTTAATCAAACCAATACAAAGAATATAAATCTTCATAACACTAGTGAAGTTCCTCAGGAGGTGGCTGTCAATTTGATAGTAAACCACAGCTGAATAATGTTACCACGTGGCACAAAACTTGTATAAAAATAGCTGATTGCTAGAGCTTGTTTTCACCAATCCTTTCACATTTACTATCATCAGGATTAAAAATAAACTTGAATGTTTTATGACTGATATCATCATTCTTCTTCTAAACAAGATGAGTTGTTATCTTTCTGTTTTGGAAAAGGGACATAAGGCAGTAGCTGTTTTTTGGAATCCTTGTCTTGATACAGGAGCGCTACTTCAATATTGTTAGTATGAAACCCGTTCAGGTATGAATATAGACTGCTACACATTGTGCAGGCCTGCTTTATTTTTCTATTTACATATTTTGAAAAGAAATTTAATTTGGAAGTGGTTAGTGTATTTAATCAATACTCTTTCAGGTAGCTGAAGTAGTGTGTAAAATGTGTATAATTTTAAGTTTTTCACTCAAAGTTACACTATTTATTTTTTCCTACTAAGTAAATCTATAAATAATATTACTTCCTATTATTAAGCTTTAAAAAAGCCCCAAACCCCTAGTAATTGCATGAAAGATAACAGGAAATTAATTAGGCTGCTGCCATGGACCACTTCCCCTGCCACTTGTACTGCTAATACGAACAACTGAGGATGATGTTCCTTCATTTCATAACACTCTTTCATGTACGTTACTTGATTCATACATTTCTTGGCTGCAAAACTCTGTGTGCGGTAATAAATAATACGGTAAGGATACGCACAGAGTGATGAAAGTGAACCGATGAAGTAAATGACAGCATCATGGTGCAAGGTCATGTCTCTGAGGTGTAAGATAATACAGAAAGATCTGAAATACAGAAGAATTTGGAGGCTGAAGGAGAGAGAAAACATCGGCCCTTGCTAATGTACAGACTTACAGCATGAGAGCACAAAGCTTGTGTGGATATATTCGTAATCTGAAGATGAAAGGAGGGACACATGCTCACCTGGGGAGGTGGAAGGTGGGCAAAAAAATACCCTGCAGAGAAAGCGGTGGTGAATATGGACCAGAGCTCACGGGACCCCGGCTGGCTCTTCTGTAGTCCCTGTGGATGGTGTACCCAAGCCGGGACTTCAAGAGAGATTTAAGGACACTGATGGTTAGCAGCGTGAGAGAGAAAGCACAAAGGTGTCTCTGCTAAAGGAAATCAAAGTGTTTCTTTTCTGCAGGAGTTTTGGGATTTGATTTTCCCCCTTATTCTGAATTCCAGCAGACTCTCAAAAACAGTAGGTCCAGCAGACTTGATGGCATCTCTCCAAAACCAAAGCACAAGTCTTACACAGTGCTATAGTATTAAGTATTTGAGGTAAGGGTTGACATCTGGCAGGGTTCCTGCTCAGCCTAGCTGAATGATAATTCTTGGGCATATCATTATACCTTCCTTTTAATGATTTTCATGAAGGTGTAGGCTTAATTTATCTCATACTGGGCTTTTCTGAACTATTACTCTTCATGCAACTTCTATAAATTATTAATGATATTTTCTTTAGCACAGGGATGTCAATGGACTAATTATTCAAAACAATGTGATTAGGAATAGTTTTTTGGACAAAATTTGTATTCTGCAGAGCTACAAGAAATACCATGTCTCAGTTTGATTGGCTTCATGGAACCGATGAACAGTCAGAATTTTTTATTAATTTGGTTATTAAATGTTGCAGGAATGTGACACAGAAGTGAAGCTGTACATCATAATAATTGAAATGTGGGTGTATGTATTGGGTCTTCTAGAGATTTTGCTAAATATGTGGCTAGGCTGTATCTTCAAAATAAACGAGTGAAATGTTAGATGCCTGAGCATTTCAATTTTATTTTTCCTTTTCCCATACTGTACGTGTTGTTGCAGCTGTTTCCATACGTTATGAAATGCAAACCCTCTGTTTTCCTTGCACAACAGGTGAGACTTGGGAAGATTTCCCTCTTGTTGCAAGTTAATTAAAGGACCAAGCTTCATGCTGTGACACACATTTGCACGCGTGCTTCATCTTTGTGAGCTCTCCAGGCTGCGCCCCGTCCAGGTGGGAAGGGCAGTGGGCATCGGGGCAGGCTGGCTCCGGAAAACCTGCGTCCGTGTGCTCGGCTGCGTTTGTCGCGGCGTGCTGGGGGTCCGAAGCAGAGAGTACGTGCTGGGGGCTTTGGGCTGCGGTGCGTCGTGCAGTGGCTTACTGCAGAGGGTTCAGAGAGTAAAATTAAGCAAAAGCCTGAAACTTTTTAAGGGTAAAGAAATTTGCATAGGCTCTGCCTGCTCCATGTGTCACCGAGGGCAGGGGCTGCTCGGCCCCATGTGTGAGATGGGACCACGTGTGCCATGCCAGGATCTGCTCCCCAGCTTTGCTGTAAGGCTTGGGTTCATGCCGGGCAGAACTTCTGCAATTAACAGCTGCTGTGATTGCCCTGCCTTCCCCTCCTGTTTCTCCGTTTTTCATTGTTTCTCATCTTGGCTGTGACTTGGGGAAAAATTTTTGGCAGGTCGGATCAGGGCCGCGTTGTGGCTCCTGTGGGGGCACAGCTTGGGCTGCCCCCGATAACAGCTCAGTGCCAGGCGTTAGGTCCCACCTCAAAGTGGCCAAAGCTTGTCAGGAGAGGCTTCGTAATACTCACACCTGAACAGTGGTTTAGTTGCATCAAGGTCCTTCATTGTTCTTCCATCTCTTGCTATAATCCTGTAGTAGATTAAGCCTTTTCAGGAGTGGTGTGTAATATTTAGTATTTATGAATATTTGGAAGAGCCCCCAGTTCCAAAAGGCTGTTTTTCTTATGCAGATAATCTGCTGGCATAGGTCTGGATGATTTCTGCAATGTTATTCCTGACTTTAAAATGTCTGGAAAAATTGAGGCCAACATATGCTGGGATTTGCACTTTTTTCCTGGTTGGATTATTGCTTCGCTAGACCAAGAAATAATATCTATAAATCCTTTTCTTTCATGAAGAGCAATGTGCAGAATAGCTGTGGTACAGATGGGGAATGAAAGAGGAGGTGAAATATTGAAATCCTGATAGATTTTGCTGTTGTATTTATCTTTTTTTAAAAACATTTTAACAAAAATCCCGTTTCTCCAGGATTAATCACCACTCATCTTCACATGGGGCTTGAAAGGGAGATAATCCTGTTCTAGTCCCAAGGCAATAATACTGTGGACCCTAAAATGCAAAATGCAATGTGACTTTCAAAAATATACTCTTAGTAATTGACTTGCATGAAAAAGATGTGCTTGCTTAGTCTGAAAAAGAATTTGTCTTGTCACTGGAAGTTTGTTTTCTTTGTGGTAGGTCATGCTTCTGGTAAGTTTTTATTAGAGAGGTTACATTACTTCGGGCAAAAGTGTTGAAACCTGGGATCTTGAATTGGCTTTGAAAAAGGAATTTGAACAATTACTTAGACATTGAAAAACTGATTTTAGAAAATGTTGACAAATAACTTTTCTTATCATCTCCCTTGTTCCTGCAGCTTTTTATGAAGGCAAATGCTGAAAGGGAAATTACACCTCTCCTCTTAACTAAGGCTTCGCTGCCTCAGCTGTGACATTTCTCTGCTCACTCTAACCTTATCTGAGCTTGCAGAGTTTTTCCAACATGTTTGTTCAGAAGGGCATGGTTAGTGAATGTGGCCCTTGCCTTCCCCTCTGTTCCTTGTCTTTTACTCCATCGCTCAGATGACACCCACTGTCTGGGGTCTCTTTTGAGCTGGCTGACTCGGCCACTCCTGATTCCATCCCGAGTGAAAATGTTTGCCCCACACATACATGTCCCAGTCATACTCTCTTAACACTTGGTTCATTTCTGTTGCAGTCATATAAGCTCCAGAATACTGGACTAGTAAACCAGCATATTGTGTCCAAAGTCTTGCTATTCTGTTACAAAGCTTTTCAATTTTTTTTTTTTCCTTATCTTAAACCTACAAAGACTCATTAAATGCAAAACAACCTTTAGAAGCAGCAAGAGAGTATATCGGGCATCCAAAAACTGTACAATTATTCAGTTGGAGGCCAAATTTTCCAAATGATTACAGTCCGTGCTAGTCAGATTTATTCCCAATTACTGCCAAAAAAATCTATTTACAGGATGGTTGCTCCCAATCAAGGAAGAGATGAAACGTCAGAAAATGTAAAGAGTGGAGGAGAACAGTCGAGATACACTGATAATTAATGCCTGAAGGGAAGGCAATTCACTTTGCATGGTATTCTCATTCAGTCAACTGCATTTCAACAAATTTAACAAATATGTGTGCTGTACACTGATTGCAACTACAAAGTAGATGCAAATGTCATTTTGCGGTTACTTTTTTTAAAAGCAAGATTGTATAAAGATTGTCCCACCTAAGTTCAGGCTGTTACTACAATATATGTCTTGTGAAAATACCATGAAAGGTTTGGTATCATAGAGACTGCTCACCTAGTTAGCATAAGCTTTAAGGTATTATTAACTGTGAAAAAGAAAATATAACACTAGTTTTCTACAGATAAAAGCACAGAAAATAAGGAGATGTAATTGCTTATACACCAAAAGCAATATTGACTTGGCAGTGCTGAACACAGTGCGTATTTTATATTATGCACAACTTACAATGCGAGCTACAGTGTACTGAGGCATATTTAATTGGAGAAAAATGGAAAAATAGTACCGGTGGTGGTGCCTCCATGTTTATGCTTTCTGCCCTTCTGTGGTTTTATCTTAGCATCAGTAAGTTTCCTGACTCTATCTGTTTGCTTATTTACAAGAAAGTGGGAAGGTCTGTGCCATTTGCTTGCACTTCTTTTCTGCAGTTAGATTCACTCTCTTTTATATGAAGCTAATTAGTAATTTGAATTCCTTGAAGTCTGGAGATAGTTTTGCAGAACCTCAATTTGCAGGATGCCACCTTATCCGTTCGTATTGTCCCGAAAACATTTTTCCCATACCAACTCCCATCCCCAAGATTAAATAAAAATACATGTTTGAGCTAAGCAAGTACTATTTCCCATTTATATTCAATACAAAGTTTTATTTAGATGTTCAAAAATGATTCAGGGGAGATTGAAAATGCGTCAGCTTGACTGCAGAGAGCAGCAGGATTTTATTGTGTTGTCCCAAGAGCCTCTCAGTGAAAGAGCACTAAATTGCACCGTTTCACTTGCTGTTTTTCTTTCTCTGCATTCGAAAAAAAAAAAAACAAACCAGGCCCCCCAAGCCATGGTCGTTCTCGTCTCCAGAAACAAATGGTTTCCGTGTCTGCTGCGGTCGAGGCATTACATGAAGCCCTTACGCTTTCTCCTGGCAGCTGCCGTTAGGGAGGGCTGCGGAGAGTCCCAGCCTCCTGCGGGGGAGTGAAGAGGCCATAGTCCTCCCATCTGTCCTGCCCGGCTGAATACAGGGTGGCACTTTCATCAGCCAGGGAAAAGATGGGAGAATTTTTTCAGCACTTACTGCAACAGACCTGTGATACCCTGGGCTCCTGAAGCCAGGGCTGGGTGCTGGTGCGACACCCATGGGGAACGCTGCAGCCGTCTCCTCCCAAGGCAGAGTGTCTGCTGGAGCATTTACTGGTGCATCAGTGTGTCCAGGGACATGACGTGAGCTTTATGTCAACAAGAGTGTACAAATGCATTACATAAAACATGGGAGAAAGTAAATATTTCTCTTTTATTCAACCTTACTGGATATCATTAGAGACTTGGTAACGTAAGTTTCTATGTAGTTTTGTGTTTTGTATTCTTATTTTTCTGTTGACCCAGGCGCCATCATTTCTTCCCTCTTTTTCACTTCTCTCAGTCTGGGCTGTGAAAGGTGTTTTCAGATATTCATAAATAGTATCCTACTTTTATGAATCTGGAATATTTGAAAACTATTAGAAAGCACCAGACAGACCTACAGTTTCACCAGGGCTTGTACTATGCTGGAGTCTTTGTTTCCTTGATGAATTGGGTAACATAGCCTCCCAAGTTTTATTTATGATTTTTAACTTGTATTTATTGTATTGCTGCTTAATGTGTGGAGCACCTTACAGAAACTCCTTCCATTCAAGGCAGAGTCAGAAAGTGCTGTTTATGCAATAGCAGCCAGCGTTTTCTCATACCGATGCGGTGCAGCAAACACACACGCCCCTCACACCCCCTTTTCCACGTATAGGAAAGTGATATCTGGTGAAATTCGGTTTAAGTACGCAAAAAAGCAGTCCTTTGTCCAGGTCGGTCTGCCCTGCTGGGTTTCAGAGCGGGCTCAGTCCCTGGCCCTCCAGAGCCAGCGGCAGTCTGCAGCTCTGTTCTTCGGAGGCTGCAAACCCCGGCCAGCAGCGCAGCGGGGAGGGATGCAGAGAGTCCCGCGGGTCTTGCAGGAATTAGCAGTGAATTGTTAGGATGCATCTGCAATATTCTTTTCCCCTTATTTTCTGTGTGAAAAGTCGTAAACCTGAAGAGAGACCAAATACATGTTTTTCATAGTGGGAATAGTGGACTAAGTGGCCTGGCCGGTTGTTCCTGTGTGTTGTTGCTGAAACCAATGAATGCTGGTGTGCAACCGTCTCTGAACTGGTGCAGTTTTACGTGCTGTTTGCCTTTGGCTTAGCATCACTGTATATGACTTAAATCAGGTCTATATATTTGCAGGATTGATGCCATGATACTGAGGGTCTCCGAAGTACCTCAGCTTGGTGGGAGCGAAGAGGCAGTCGTACCTTGTCCGGGCAGGGATCTGTTCACAACCGGAGGGGTCTGGGGGCTGGTTCCCCGCTCCCTCCCAGCAGCGTTCTCCCCGTCCTCGGGGTGACCCGCTGCTCGCAGCGCCCAGGCACCGCCTTCTGCAGCTCTATGGATTTATGTCTTCTGTCACAAAATAAACTTTATGCTTGCACATTAAATTGCGGTTACACCTAGGGAGACCTGAAACTGTAATGCTTAACATCGTATTAATGTTTGTGTCCTGTATTGTACCTTCGTTCTTCATGGAAGAGATGAAAGCTTTTATCTCAGCTTATGTGGAGCAGTAATAATAACCTGCGGTAAGCCTGGCTGACCCGAGTGCCACCGTTAGCTCGGGAAGACGAGATAAAGGTATAAATCTGCCCCCCAGAGTTTTTATAGCGAGTGTTGTTTCTGTTTTCTCCTTAACTTTTCTCCTGCATGTCAGCATGCAGCAACTGTGTTTTTCTAATTAATGCCTAACATCTTTTATATTTATCTAATTGATACAGTTTTGGTAACTCTGGAGGCTTATGGAAATTCTTACTTAGTTTAAAATCACGTCCTTTCAGAGCAGGGCAATGTGACTGCTGGTGCAGGTATGTTGCCTTCAAATTCTGCATGTTTATAATCACGGAATTGCTAAGTGTCTGGCTGATCATAGTAAATGCAAGTGGTTTTGTTTGTGCTGTAACCAGTTTCCAAAAATAGTTCTGCTGGTTTGTGCGGTACCATGTCAGAAAAACAGCGATTCAAATAGTTTTTTACAATGTTATGATGCAATCACCTGTAATATAAAAACAAACAACAAATAAGTCAAGAGCATTCAGTAGTATTTTGTAATACGTAGACTAAACCCACGATCCAACAGAAGGACAAGAGCTTCTTATTTCATTATGAAGCCTTTATTATCCTTTTTTTGGAAGTAGTGCATACTCACAAGCTGTGAGTTTTATAGGTCAGCCTGGCTTGTCCCTCGGCTACAGAAGGGTAGTTAATTGCTGTCTGAAACACAAAGTGTTCTGTCAACACTGTGAAGTACAATCACTGTGTAAATTTTCTGCAGATGTTGAGTAGTGCTGTTAGGTGGCTCTACAGCATCAGAGTTGGTTCCTTGCCTTTCTCCTTTCAGGATTTGTTTGTGTCCTGAACGCTTACGGTGCCTGTCGTACGGGCTTCCTCAGTTGGTTAGACTACCTCCCGGAGCCTGGAAATGCAACGCATCGCTGTACTGTCCTTTCACCAGTATACACTGGGGTTTGCATTTTTTCGCTCACAACCAAGTGTAAATGTTGTTGTCCATTGAGTATATCTACGCTAAATCCCATCGATGGGCTGGAGGTGCCGGTGGCCAGCTTTGGACCGTAGTGGGCAGCAGCTTCTGCCTTACTGGAGCTCAGCCTCGCCTGGAGGGTCAGTGTGTGGCATCGCCTACATCGGAGAAAGCATATGGAAGATCGGGGTGGTTTATCATTAAAAAGCAAGAAGTGTTCTGTTGAATTGTTCCTCGCGGGGCGACTGTTCTGGTGCAGTGATGGTTCTAATGACAGCAGATATTTTTTCACTGAGACTCCCCCCAGGAGGGGATGCCAGGGAATAGGTAATTGGACATACTGGAACTGTGTAGAAACTTTTATATTGTTTTATATTTGTTGAAAAAATAATGACTGTTTCTGTCTTGAAGTGACCTAGAAACTGTAGAAAAGCAATATGCAAAAGTACGTTAAAGTTGGATCCTGTCCGCCTCCTGTGTGAGCTGACAGACACTTGTCAGAAGTTTCCATGTAAATTTGGTATAAATTTAAATGTACTCTTAGTTGCATACTAATTTGGTGTATTAATGCCTGTGACAGTCCAGACTGCGTGCAGAATGAAAGCTTATTCTTTATATACAGGAGCATTGCATTTCACCAAAAACGTATTTTTTTTTTAAATTAAAAAAAAAAAAAGTTGAGATCTGGATTGGCTCAAGAACAGCCGGAGGCTCGGTCAGTGGCAAGACCCGCTCTCCCTGGGCACATGGACCTGTGATACAGGACAGTATTGAATATCCCGACTTTGACCCAGGGCTGCGTCAAAACAGTCACCCCCTTTCTCCCAGATGTGTTAATTTTAGACTTGTCTCCTCCTTTCTGGTTGCGGTTATTGAATTAAGAGTTATTTGCAATCTGGCACATTTTTAATTCACTTTCTCGTAGTGTTAATATTTTTAGCAACCAGAAGCACAATGATTTTTCTCTTGTCAATGAGACATGAAGGGCAAGAAGAAGAACGTGCTGCAGAGGACATGGAAGCAAGATCTGAGGAGATCTGAGTCGATCTGCTCCAAAACATTTGATACAATTATTTGCTTTGCTTTGTCTGCAGATTTGTGGACAAATGCCACTTCAGGCAGTGACTGGTTTGCTGGCATTAACCTAGCCTCAAGTGAATATTTTTCCTGTATCTCTAAAATGACATTTTCTTGGAAATGGCAAGAGCTGATTTGTGCAAGACTGGCTGAGATAGCAGACAGCTCTGCAAATCAAAATTCAGGCTCATTAGGCATAGGGTGCCCTTGAATTGCGCCTGTTATTTTGGTAGCCAGGCACTGTGGCGCTTGTGCCTGACGACAGGTTGAGTTACTGTCCCGACTTCTATAAATGCAAGAAATCCACCAGACTGCAAACCTGTCTGTGAAATTTTCTTTGAAGATCCATCATGATCGAAATGTACTGGCTTCATCCCTCAGTCAATTGAAAAATCTTACCATCGGTGTGTGTATATAAATCCCAATTTAGGCTGTGTTTCCAGAACTGTGCAGCTCCACTAATTCCTTTGTGCAAGTGTGGTATTCCTAATGTTGGTGTTCAGCAGGAATTTTTGTACATTTTTTATTTATCTTTAGGGGTTTTTTTACTTATATGTTTATGGGGATGAAAATGTTTTTCATTTATGGTGTAGTTAAATCTCTTGTAAGTGGTATCATGAAACTTTGTAACTCCCTTCAGCTGGGGGGTTTACCGATCATTTGTCTCCAGGAGATGTTAATTGCTGATGAGATTTTCAGTTAAGTAAGATCCTGTCTGTTATGTATCTCAGTTCCAGTGTAGGCTCATCTTTGTTCCCTATTTTCCTGTGTAATTGTAAGGGATTTTTTTCATAAAAAGTCATTTTGTACCTGGGGCACTGAAGCTTGATGATATTTATACATTCTAGCTCTTTTTTTAAAATGCCAACTCAATATATAATGTTTAGTTCTTTTTGTCATTTTTAGATGTTACTTAATAGAAAATCTGATAAAAATATTGCGTAAAAAGCTCGTATAGAAACAGCAATATGTTCTTGAATTTTTTGTGTGTGATACTTAGTGTATATACACACAGATAAATATACGTATATAGAGAGTTGTTTGTCCTCTCAGATTGTGAATTTTTTTTACCCGTTAATCATTAAACATTTGAAGATACCATTACGTCTGCTTGTCTCCTAGTGTGCGCCTCTCCTTTGCCGACTGCTTTGTCTTTGCCCAAGCTATCGATTGAATTAGACTTTAGTAATACCCTGATTATATATTCTGTACCACTATATACTGTGTAGTGTAAGTATATAGTGCTATATATAGTGTGTGTATATAGTACTAAGCTATATGTATTATATATATCAAAAATACGTATTATATTATCTATATTACTATGTTCTGCAGTGTGTATACCGCAAACTTTAGTAATGTCTTGCTCTCTTGTCACTCTGTACACATATATAAGTAACGGTGAACTGAGTAGGAGATCTGCCTGAGCCTCTTCAAAACCTTGTAGCTCTGAGACTGCAGATGATCCGATCACATGAAATAAAGTGAGGTAATGGACTGAAGACGACCAGGAGTGTATCAGAGGGTGTGGAGAGACTTTCCTTCTGCATAGATTTAGCTGAAAGTAGAGACCTTTGTAGCTGATAAAAAGGGCTATGACAAAGGTAATTTTTTTCCTCCGGAGAGAGATTTAAAAGGAAAGAAATTTTATAGAAGATGTGTGGATAATGTCAGTGGATGTCTTTACAAAATGTTATGGAGCCCCTGTAAATAGTTCTGTCAGGGCTTCACAGAAAAATGTGGCTCTCAGCATTTCTAAAATACTTTATAGATTATAGGAACAAATGACTTTGCTGTGGGGGAATTGGCTGGTGATCCATCCCAGCATCCTGTCTTTCACGGTGGTCAGTCCTGATACAGCAGCGGCTGCAGTAACGCATGGCTTTGGGCAGCCGCTTAGAGGTCAGGGAACTGCACAAGTAATTGGGAGCGACTGGTGACAGTAAGTCAGGTTCCCCCCGCTTCTCTAACGTCATTATTATTTCTTTCTCCTCTTCCATATTTGCATGCTTTAATATACAGAGGGATATTGTAAGAAATTCATTCAATTATTTTTTGTAACTGTTTTGTTAGTAATTTTTTTGTAACTTTGAATTCACCTTTGTTTTGGGATGTTGGTTTCCAGTTTTGTTTCCGCCTTGTTTGACTGTGCCCTTATTTCCCTCTCCAGCTCTTCGGGGAATAGACCACGTCTTTCTATCTGTGCCTTACTTAGCATATGGCAGATACAGGGCCGTGTCTCTTCACTTAGGTTTCGGTCATTATGTGGGTAGAAAGGTACGATGAGTAAGGCTACGAATGTGAAGGAATGAATGCTTATTAATTTCTGTATATCCACTGGTGGCTAATGCTGTCATTCTCATTGCTGTAAGTGCAGTTTAATAAGCAAACATGCTAACTTTCTCCATTTTTCTCTTCCATTCTGTCATAGTGTAAGTGGCACATACAAGAGAGGAGAGGAAGAAAAATATGCAAAGTCAAACCAGTATTATTGTACTGAGAGCACTTTTCTTCCTACCTCACATGACAGGAATACGTATATGTGATTTATTGCTATTTTGCATGGAAGAACACCATCTTCCTGTGTAGAATTGCAATTAAAGTAGAAAGAATCTCATCAGTCATCCAGCCATGTTTCCATGACATGTACAACTTGCAAGTCAAACACTGAAATCTTTATTTAAGCAAAATTGTTCTTTGTCACAGTGCAAATTGTGTATGAATAAGGAGTTAATTGCACAGTTGCTAATTCTAATGAGGTGCCATATTAAGGTAGAAGCTGTCACCGTAGGACTGGCATCAGCATGATTTTACATTTTGGTGGGTGTTTAAATCATAGCAAACCTGTTGGTATTCTGCATGTACAGCTATGCAGCCCATTCCACCATGGGTTTGTCACAGTAAATTTGTATTAATAGAAGTCTGAACATTGGAAAAACTTAGGAAAATTCAAATTACAAATGAGATTTATTACTTGCGGACATTAAAAAAAAAAAACCATGACTGGAGCTGCTTCGCCAAGGATGCCAACATTCATCTATCATATGTACTTTCTAATTCAGGTTTTATGTCTTTCTAAAGTTTCTTCAAGCCTTGCTTAATTGCACTTATTTGAACTTAATACAGTGGCTGAAATTCATGCCCGCTGCTGTGTGGGAAGACAGGCAAGAAGGTACTAGCCCTTCTGGCCCTAACTTCCATCAATATATATTAACCTGTTCTTCAGTTTGCTGTTGATGTCCAGAATAAATGATAACCTAATCCTCCCTTACATTGTTGCTCTTAGTACTGAACTATAGCTAACACAACCCCCTAGAATGTCTTTGGCCTGAACACATTCCCTTTTCTCTGCCTTTCTTTCTAATCGTATTCTCTACTCCTTTGCTTGTTTTTTGCTTTACAAGAAAGAGATTCAAATTGGCTTATGTATTTTTTGCTTGGGGGATCAAAACTGCAGAGGACTCCAGGTACATATACAGGGATAGATATGGGTTGCTGAAAATTGACATCTTCCTGAGAACTCACCCTGGCTGTTTTTTATTCACCGTCACCTGCGGTTCTTTTTCCATGACTGCTTTTGTCTCTGAAGTTCCTTGTATCAAATACACAGCATTTTGTAGCAGTCTTTCCCAAATGCTCTGGTATTTTCAAGATATATCAGGGTGTCTGGGGATTATACCATATGGAACATTACGTTTTGGTTTACCTTAAATAATATTAATATAGGAGTGGGATTTGAAAAGCTTTTAGATGTCTTAATTCTGTTGGCTATGTACGCAAGGGGACAGGAATTAGGCCAGTGGTTTATTCTTGAGTCCACTCTTGTGAGATGCCCCATAATCCTCACCTGTGAGGATTTATCCTGTGATAAATTCCAGGACCACAGGATCAGTAAACAAAGTTTTGATAACTCCTGAGCTTTCTGTTGTTCGTTTGTCTTCATACTTTATTAGTTCATAGCCCTTACGGTGACATGCCAAGCCACTGGTGCATGTGCTCTTTTTTACATATCTTAGTCATAGAAACATGTCTTTGTCCCCTTGTGCTCTGTATAGACAGGTGTCAAGACTTGAGCCAGTATTTAATTTTCTTTGTGATCCCATCTCTAATAGATGTGGCATCTTCAAAGAATTACGCTGTTTAGAGACGTAGTTTCTGCTCATTCAGAATTTAGCTACAGGAGATGTTGTCTCATCAGTAGCCACATTATTCTCGAATGGTAAATGGTTCAGGCAGAAATACCTTCCTGTTTATGTATTCATTGGTAGATAAACAAGGAGATTGTTTTCCTTGTGTGTTGACCAATTTGGGTAGCATTACCAAACCCCGGGTCACTATTAATTGGTTTTGCTGTAGAGCAGGTCATGTATAAACCTTGCCATGAAAGACAATGTTTTCTCCCAAAACTTTGCCTGCATAGATGTGGTAAATCCTCAGTAGAAAACAACTGAAATCAGCTTTGTCTTTTTGTTTGTGTGCCAACTGCTTATCTGGAGAGATTAAAGAAAAGAAAGGGGTGAGCACTGGGGAAGCAAAACTGTTGAAGAACACAATCTGTCTAATTTAACAAAAAGATCAAGATGCGATTCGATTGCAGCATATGACTGCACAGGGGAGAGTATTGGATACTAAAGGCTCTTTAATCTAGAGGAGAAAAGTGTAAATCAGTGTACAGAGTGGCTGCAGTTTAAAGCCTCTGTAATTTAACCAAGATGCAGGTTTTAATGGTGGAATGATTAATAACTGAAACAAATTACTAAGGAATGTCGGAAAGTCTCCATTTCTTCATATCTTCTGGTCAAGGCTGGATACTTTCAATGATACTGTTCAAACAAAAACGAGTTAGAGCTATTGGCACAGGGGAGATGAGTAGCAGGTTAAGTATGGTGCTACTGTATGTCAGGTTAGAACGTCTGAAGGTCTCGTATTTCTTTCTGCCTATGGATCAGGGAATCTTCCCGTAAATACTTCTCCAGGACACAGCCCACAGAAGCTCTCCATTCAGCCGAACGCCTCCTTCTGAACAACATGCTGTTCGTTCAGCAAGCGTTGCCCAAACAGCCAAGTGCCTCTTGCCCGGCATCCTCACAGCCTGAGCCGGCGGCTGTGGGTCGCTGCTGAGAGGGAGGGAAGAAGACCCTGAAAGAGCTTGTCACGCACCCTGGAGTTCTATTCTTGAGGTATAAGGTGGAAGAAAAAAAAGGGGATTTCAAGCACAGAGGAGCAGTGATGCAATCGCTTTACATCTCACAGGGACAGGGATAAAACCCATTGTCCAAGATGCTTGAACAACACTGGATGTTGACTCTTTTCTGTATTTAATCCATCTGGAAATTGTCACTAATTTTTCATACTTTGCTCGCTAATAGCAGTTTGACTCCTCTCTTTTCATGCACACTGAGCCTATTTGCGTTGTGTGCTTGGACGACTCAATTTCTACTAAATGGAAAGGTAGTCGTCGTTACGAGACAGCCATGGTTCTTCACCAGCAGAACTTTAGATCATTAATAATATAAGCTCATGCCCCCCATCTATCGATCAGTTAGCTTTTCAAATAAAATGATAAGAAATCTGTTTAGCTCGATGTAGTTGGAGTAAATCAGGGACATGCATGCACTTGCTGAAGATTGAGAGGCTGGAGGTTTTCCAGACTTCATCTTCTGGGTGAATTGCTGAGGGTTTATTTGGTCTTTTATTTCTTGACAGCTATCGCTTTCATTCATGGCAGAGGTCAGAACAACTGCACAGAACTCATTGAAAAATATTAAGATTAATGGTTTTATGTGTAAACTATTTTTCCCCACTCAGAACATTAAGGGATAAGAAAATGAAGAAGCTCTTCTCTTTGAGAAAATGAGACCTTGGAGGTCTTGCCCGTCTCTCTTCAAAAGAAGAATGGAGATGGTTTCCAGAAGAACTGAGGGTCTGCATCGTCTTGTGCTGTAAGAATTGTAAATGGTCGTGGTTTAGGAGCTTCAGAGGACAAGAAGCTCACGTGCTTGTCTCTGGGGTCACAGAAAAGTACATGCAGCAGAAGAAGGTAAAGAAACACTTTGGCTTAAAGGTGTTGGAGAATATTAGGGCTCTTTAGATGAGGGGACCAGAAATATTATTAACCCTTTAGTACCCTTTATTCAGTGGCTTCTGCCACCGAATGCTGATAGTTTCTGTGCAGACTTCAATATATGTATATATAAAAAAGACAACTTGATATTAAATACTAGTAGTCTTGTTTTGCATATGATTTGAATTATTAAATAGCTTTTTGATGATTTGCTGTAGGCAAAATAGTCAAAGTATGTATTTTATCTGTGATGATTGTTTGACTTGTGCTATGGGGCTTCTGTTTGCTTACTGGATCAATGTGAGTGTAGAATCAAGTGAAAGATTTGCGAAGCTGCTCTATTTTCAGCGTGTCAGAACACTGACGTAAGGTCGTGTTCTTTATGCTGGGAATACTAGAGTGTCTTGCTGCGGATCTTTAACAGCGACAAGGTACCAGTCCTTTTTACCACAACAGAGCGAGGAAGGACAGAGCTGTGCCTTTAGCCTGATGCTCACCGATATGGAGTTTACTTTGAAGTAGAATTATGTGCTGTCTTTTACAGGGAATCAGAGTCAATGTGCAGTAGCTGTCCAGTAGTCAAAATACATTTTGATCAAACACAGGAACGGGACAATGAACAGAATTAGGTAGTGGTATAAAAAAATTGTTCACACAACCTTTGTCTGAGACATATTCAGAATGCTTTTATAGAATTTCTTTGCTCAGACTATGAATTTTTATTGTAATTACATTAACAAAAAAGGCTATCAGCATGAGTGAAGTATGGATAATGTTTTCATTTAGCTTTTTGTTTCTACTTGCTAGCCAAAGATCAGCTTAGGCCTTGGCAGGACAATAGTTATTGAACCAATAGGCAATGGTTCATCCCAGTAAAAACAGAATAAATAAGTTGTTTTTTTTTTTAATTTTGAAAAGGGAAGAAAGAAACAGGAGAGGAGAACAGGAAAGGATTAGAAGGAAATAATGTGCACTTGGTATGTGGTTTGTAATGTCTTTTTTTATTATGTTTTCTGCTGTGTTTTTCCTAGTCTCTGTCTATCAAGGCAGTCTCTTACATAAATTCTCAAAGACAGTTCAAGAAGGCTGTGGAAATGAACTATTACCTATAGAAGTAGTAGAGTTCTTATTGACTTTAAGAAGATAAGGATCTGAGACCTTGTGTAAGTTCAATTCATACAATTACATGAAGGAGAATGAATCACTGGGGAAGGCAAACTAACTGAAAACTCTTTTGAGATGGGATTTTCAAATTGTTCCAAAGGAAATTAGGTGTCCAGACTCCATTAAAGTGTAACTGAAGCTGGAGCATAACTCTCCCAGTCTTTTCTCCTAAACTTAGTCCAGAAAAAGTTAATTACGGTTGATAACCTTGAATGTTCATAGTTCCACTATCAGCTTCAGCCTTGACAAGAAAGAACTTGGAAGCCACGGAAACCACTTCTCTAACATTAGTCCCATGTGATGTGTGACAGCAAAACTTCACACTAGGGGAGGATAGGGAGCGGTACAATAACTGCTAACGACATCATTTTCGACAAAACCAATTTTAATCTGCTGTTTAGGGACTTGCAAATGGCCTTAAATAGCTCTTGCCATTGAAGAAGCTCATTGGAAGTGCTTTTCAGCAGGCACTTAAACATCTGCACCTTCATATAATTGTTCTCCAAGATATGTTTAGGTCAATCTTGAAAAGTTGCTGTGTCTAATGTTTCTGCTCCCCCCTTCAGTAGTAGAGGAGGAATAGGGGGGAACAGCTGTGTACTCTCCCGGGCTTCACTCTCAGGCTAAGCATTGTTCAGTAATTATACAAATACAAGGCTGTGCAGATGCTCATACTATGATTTTCCTCCTTTCTTGTGTATTTTGATCAGCAGAATATTAGGCTATGGTTTAATCTGCAGTTTATGTAGATTACAAGACAATCTCCTGGAACGTAGGACTGGGGTTCAACTCTGTTTCCTATGAAAACTGGCACAAGTTTGCTAAAACGGTGATATGAGTCAAACCAGAGAGATGATATTGTCAGTAATAAATTTATTAATGTTTTTTTCTACAAAGCCATGTCAAAACAACCACGTTTTTGTTTCAGTAAAGGAGAGAGAAGCAGTAAAATCGATGATGATCTGCTGTATGTATGTAATCCATTCTGGGGGGATAGAAACAGGTAAGGCAGAGTGGAAGCAGAGCTGTACTCCCACTTGCTTCTTGTTTTTCCTGCCAGCGACTACATGGTGGAAGACATCCCTGTTGCCACTTTCATACATTCTTTTAGTTTCTGCTTATTTCCATCAGAATGGATTCTTGCCTACACACGCAGAGATATCCTCATAAATCCTAAGGGGCTTTATAAAGTGGTTTCAGCCCAATGTTAACATCTGTGTTTCACAAATGGCTATGATGTACCAAGGTGTTGCTGTAGATACTGTTTTGGTTTAGGACCAGCTCCTTGAATAGAAGTTCATTCTTACCCTTAACAAACCTACTGGGGATATCTAGAGTACCTTTCTCGAAATTGGGGAAGATTTCTTCTGGAGACATTTTCTTCCTAGAAATCAGGAGCGTTTTGTTATTCCATTTATGGGACGTTAAATGTTATGTCCACGTTTTGTGACCTTAATCTTCAGCTTATTCCCAGGCTTGCTAGCGTATTGCTTGTGGTGCAGGAGCTACATCCTTCTGGTTAGCTCATCAACAGGGTAATGTTAGCAGTATTCCCATCCCACCCTCATTTAAACAAGAGAAATATCGGTGTTGCTGTGGATTATCCTAGAGGGAGAGTGCCTAGCTGCAGGAGGGAGGACAGAGAAGGGGAGACCGTGACTGGTGGTCTGAGAAGACTTGGATGAAAAGCAACAGGCTGGATAAAGAGACTGGACCTGGGTGCTGGGTGTGGTGGACTCTGACTTGGAGTATTACGAGAGAAGAACAGGAAAAGCTCAGAAAGGACAGGAGTGGTCTGTGGCCAGGGTGGGTGAGTATGTAAAAGTGGTCCCTAAAGCATACTGTGAAGTCCAGAACCTAGCATTGCTGCCTGTTGCTGGGTTTCTGCCTTTTTTGTCTGTGAAACCTGCTGACCAGTGCCCCGTCTCTCTTCGGTGCTTGTCTGCTATTAGCAGGTACTGCATCAGCTTTCATACAAGCGTGGATGTCTCAGTTCTGCTGTGATTCCTGTCAGTGCTGATACGGACGGAAAATCTGTTGTGCAATTTTTTACAAGCCATTGTGTGTTAATTATATATAAACCATGTAGTAGACAGAAATCAAACAAAAAAGAAGAATTATTAAATGATCAAAGTTGCACTGGAAGAAAATGCTAGTGGCAGTCTGTGTAAGCATCGTTTCTCCACCGTTCGCTAATGCACGCATGTTGTATGCGATCATCCCATTACAGCATTGCGTCACAACTTTTTCAGATGGGTTCGTTCCCAGTAGACCTGCCCGAGGTATAAACCAAGGAGAAGGGGACTGCTGTCATGTCAGCTGGGCCTCCGCTTCGTGTCTCAAAGCTGAAAGGTGCGCCGGGAGCGAGGCTGGAAAGCGCGGGACACGGATATTGTGAAGTTTCGGGCGGGTGAATGCTGTTCTCCAGAAATGGACCCTGGCTCCTCTGGGATGTGAGGCAAGTCAGAAAAACTTGGTCTTTATTTATGAACAATATGAATTATATCCTCCTCATTGGCTACCTAGAGGTATCATGGCAACTGTGTTTGAACATAAAATACTCTGGAAAACTCAGGGTCCAGAGAAATGAGATTAGGCACCCAAACCTCTTGGCCTTAATCTACTTATATAGTTCTCCTTTTCCTGCAGTAATATTTTGAAGCGGAATTCAGTTGCATGTTTGCAGAGTGTTTTAATAGTGTACACTGAAGAGCGCCAGCCCCCTGAGGGATGGTTTGCTGCAGATGAGGCACTGGAGAGCTCTGCAGAGCAGCAGGGAGAGAACAAAATATTGAGCAGTTGGCTCCTGAAGTGAACCGGAGCTCCCCAGCGTGGGGACTGTGCCGGTGCATGGATGCAGCAGGTACATCCAGGTTTATTGAAGGCCAAGGGGAGGCCACATCAAGGATGTACGTGACCAGAGGCCCCCTCCACTTGATACCGTGTCGTATGAGGAGTGAGGTGCTGCGCAGCCTTTGCTGTTAGCAGCCTGGCTGCATCCAGCCCTGTTCACAGGGGACTGTCTGGCTGAATTAGTGTGCTCTTCATCAAATTCAGAGGAAATTGGGTAATTCTTCTGTTTTGGTGATACGACAACAAAGGCGAAGGCTGAGGATGTTCGTGTTGCTCTGTTAGGAGCAAGGTCTCTTTCTACCCATGGGAATGCTGAGAGTTGAGGCACTGCTTTGCATGACTGCTTAATTTTAAGCCACTGTGATTTTTAGCAGTTACCAGAGTATTTGGCATCTGGACACAGCACGGATCTCTAAGAGCCAACCCCAAAAAAACTGCTGTACCTTTCAACAGAAATAGGTGACAAGGTGTTTTATTTTTTAGCAAAAGGGTAACACATCCCTAATCTGTTAGTGTGACTTCCGAGGTGCATGGCATGGCAACCTCTATATGTAGCCATGTGAATGATGTGTCGCCATTTAAACCTCAAACGCGTGGATTGGGGTTGTTTCTTCCTAGTCTCACTGCAAGCATTCATTCCAGGCTGCAGCAGCTGGCGGTACGGCTTCTGCATTCTCTGGGTGTGCTTTGAATTGCAGTGAAAGACAAACATGTAATTGAGTATAGGATGTAGAATCCTTTTTTAATTATTATTATATAGAACTCTTCAAATGGAATATGAAGGATAAAAGGATAATTTCATACCTGAAACAAAAAAATATTAGTTACGAACACTTTCTCGTGTTCATGTTTTAGAGCAATGGGTTTGTAAATGACCTGCATTATTAGGTTGCACATAGTCATTAAACACAATGCAGAGTCTTTGGGGTTGTTCACATTGAATGATCTTGTTCAAAACTGAAAGTAGTCAATGCTCCAGTGATCTTTCTTCTTTGTTGCCCACCCTGATCTTTTCTGATACATTCTTGCTTGGAATCAAGTCCAGCAGAATAGGCTGCAGTAGGAAAAGCTACTGGTTAAAAAATCTGCCAAGAACTTTTACTCCAATTGGGAGCAGAAACCTGGAACTTCATTTTTTATAGATGTAGACCGTATTTAGATCACTGCAAATCAGTAACTGAGGATGACAGGATTTAAATCCCATCCCCCTGCCCCCATAACTGAGATCAAAATTATGGTTTCAAGTGATTTTTGAAAAAAAATCCGTGTTATAAAATTCCACAGAAAATGTTTCACAGCTGCTCAGAATTTAAGGAAAGTTAATACTTCCAGATGCACTCGAGAAAAATCTATCTACCTGATTTTGCACCTAACGTACCACTGAAGTTAACGAGATGTAAGCTCTTAAGTCATTAGTTGCTTTTGAAAATTTTACTTAATGATCAGTTCCAGCTTTTCCAAAGTATTTATTTTCATGTATTTAAAAAAGTGTTGTTATGACTCTTTTATTATGATTCAGCATTCCTTTGGTCTACTTGACATAAATATACAATAGTACAAATTTTATGGTAAATCTCCTTTACCTTACTAGAAAGAAAAATTAGTCTTTTGTTGCTTTCATACCAGTAGAAAACATAACACGGGGTCATAATGTGCTCACAAATAAGGGAGAATAGGGAACTGGAGCAGGGAGACATGGGAAGACATGTAGGGTTTTTGCTAAGTGGAAGCCAGAGTCCTGTGCATTAGCAGTAAATGGGGAGGCGGCAAGGTGGCACTGAAACGCTGCCTGCCGGCATCGCATCCTTGATCTGACTCGTACTGACAGTCAACAGCAACTGAGGTCTCCAAACGGAAACGGCTGAAAGAAAAACAGGGTAAGAATTAAGTGGAGGGAGAAAGGTTGGCGGAGGAAACAGGCAGCTGCAAAGTTAAATATAAATTAAAAGTCCTTTAGTGTAATCTTTTGCGATCTCGTGATGACCAAGGCTGTAAAGGATTTGCCCTTGAATGGCAGAGGGTGTGGGGCAGGATGAGACCAGGGAGAGGCTGACTGCAGAGCCAACGTACGAGAGAGTGGGTGGATAAAAGTTCTCAAATGTGAAAAATTGCAATAGTTGGAAAAAGCAGAAAAGGAGAAGATTAAAAGGTTGACAGTTCAAGGGAAACACAAAACATTCACTTCTGTATGACACGGCAAAGAAATGTTACCTAGGGGTTTTGGTAGCGGTAGTATCATTTTTGCAGGGATACAGTGCCGGTATTTTAACAAGGGCTATGTGTAACAGCGTTTGATGTCTCCAGCGCAGGCACTCCGGGTTTTCCTGAAGAAAGAAGTTCAATGGTAGCACGTTCACCTTGCCCTTCAGTCTTGGGGTTTCCATAGCTATGGGCACTGGGGCTGCAGCGGTTGTGCTGTCAGCATGGTGAGCGTGAGAAGGCAAATTCCAGTGGCAGCAGAAATTCATGGCATTCATTTTGGTGGTGGGTCATGGAACAGGATCACAGTGTAACAAACAGCTACTCCTAGGTGTTGGGTGGATTGTGCAACAGCTCCTTCTGGCGCCGGTCCCGTATGCCTGTGTGTTTTTCCGCCACGACTTGCCTGTTGTGCACATGTCCATCATGATGCTTTGCAGGATGGTGAGATGGTTAGGAGGAGATACGCCCCCAGTGAATTCTCCTGTTCCCATACAGGGTGCATGGGCTGTGGTGACGTTGCAGAGGTATCCCCCAGCTGCTTATCACACTTAATTTTGGGAATTTCTCTGCAGTGGTTTGTCCTCAGTCTTGTTTTCAAGGTTGCCAGCACAAAGCAAAAGGAGTTGCCTAATTTGAGCTCAAAAAGATGCTCCTTTTATCACTTACATCCCAGCTTGTCAGTGGCATTAGGGCAAGTTTATGCACTTCTCACCGCACCTCAGATTTGCTGACCTATTTCCCCTTTTAACCCATTTATGAAACCAGTGGTCCAAACTGTTGGCCTTTTCTCTTCATAACCTGGAGAGGTCATGAGACAGGGCTGGAGGGCAGATCGTGGCTCTATGAAAGTATCAGTGTATTTGTGCACTTTATTCCAAGACCACGTCCAGTATGAGTCTTGGTTCATGGGTGAAAATATCCTTTCTGGATTCAATATGATATTATGATTTAGGTGAGGAAAAGTGGATTTAGCTGGAACACTGCATACTGCACTCGAGTGAGCTATTTACTCTTCAGGGGACTGAAATATTTTATTATTGGGCAACAAAGCAGAAGTAACACTGCAGAAGTTTAGTTGGATAAGAAATATCCACTCTTAAACAGCATTCCTAAACTGTTAGCCAAATGAGAGATAGCAATGTTTTCTCCCATACTGTTTTTAAAGTGCCCAGTCTTAATCTCTGATTCTGAGCAAACTGGGGGTGGTTTTTTGTCTTCAGTGAATAGTAGATGCAAATACATTTTGAAGGCAATTAGGCAGAGTATTTTTATTTTTGCTTACAATAAACTGCAAGCACAAAATTGCTAGCACGAAGTTGAAGGTTATTTACTAAGATTATATGCCACATGTGATTAATCTCTTAGTCACTTTTTTCTTTTATTAGCAAAATTTTAAATTTCTAGGGGATCCGTACAGAATTCTAAGGGGCCCAATTACAAGGCTGAAAATACTTATCCCTGGTGGCTGTGCGTGCAGAATATACGGCATTAACTAGGTGCTTCTTGCTGCTCAGCTGCTCTCAGGTAACCCGCATCTCTCTCCTGGAGTCCCAGCAACATCAGCTACCCTGAAATACTGGAGATCAGCACATCGTGGAGAAGTGTATGGCGGTCATTTTCTCCTGCTGTTCTTCAACAGCATTGCTCTAAAAAGATAACCAATGACATAAAACTGCCAAATAGGTCTGCAGGGAACAAAAGGCCCGTTGTTTCCCCAGTGGAAAGGAACATGTTAAACATTGATTTACTTCCCGTACCCCCCCAGCTGCTGTTGGCGATTGCTGGTCAAACTGTTGAGTGCTGCTTCGTCCACCTCCATGGCCGTGTGTCCCTGCCATCTTCTTTTTTGTCAGTCCTTGTGTTTCTGAAACTGCCCGAAGCGCAGAAGACAGCCAGATGAAAACAAATCCAGCCACACACACACACACAGAGCAAATTTCTCACTGTGGTCTGTCTCCACCAGCAGGGACTGGTCGATACGAGCATGTTCAGAAGGCAAGCAGTTCTCAAAGTGGTGTGTAACTGAGGATGGGAGATGGGGACAGGGAGGAGGAGGAGGAGCAGGACCGCTGTTTCGGAGGGCAGCCCCGTGCTTAGGTTAGGTTACGGTGACTGATGAACCAACGTCTTGGACCCAAAGTGATGTGTTCTTCCACAAGTTCAATAGGAGGCTCAGGTAGAGCACCGTGGGCTTTGCGCGGTCGTCATTACTATTTACAGTATAGCTGTTCAGGTGCTGCTGGAAGCCGAGGGGATGATGGAGAAAGGGGCTTGCTCTGCAACATCTGACACGTGTTCAATTAATTATTTTCTAAAGACAATTTTATGATGTCATGCAAGTTGGAAGCCGTAATTTTGCTGTCAACCTTGTCCTCAGTGTGTCCTTTTCTCTGGAAAAAGTAGAGTGAATCTTCACTGCAAAAAAGATCTCAGTTTTAGTTCATCATGCCTGCTATAACAATAGAGGCAGTTTTAAGGTTAGAACAGCATATAGACAAGATGGTAATTATTGCTCTGAAGCTTTTCTGGAGAAGGCGGCAAGAGGAAATTTCCATTAACATCAGAAACAAATACAGGAGAAGGTGACGAATAAATGCTTCCACCATGCTACTTCTCCATGATCAAAAGACACTTACCTCATCCCAATATCTAATTATCACATGATTAAAAATGTATGAGATCTCATGAACATATAAAAGATTGTGTATAGTAGCATAAGTACTTGATTTAAATGCATAATTAATAGCTTCACTCAGCTTTACGTTGAAATGCAAGATCAACAAGGCCTGTATCCAAGGGACATACTGAAGTTTTTGCACCAAAGCAGCTTATTAGTGAAACTATGCTGATAACTTTTCATTTTCAGACAGTTGGCTGCAGGGGAAAAAGAAGTTTGAAGCTATTTGTAAATTTTGGGAGGGGTTTTTGATACATTTGAGAAGCTAGTGAGTTAAAAGACTTCAAACAACTTCAAAACCCAGGCACATCCGTTACTTTAACAATTAACTTTTACTTACCAAGAACGTATTTGATATGTAAAAACATGTAAAAAGTTGAACATTGATAGTGGTCATAAGTGTAGAAAATCCTGTGCTTCTGATTAGGTATCTGTTATAACTGTAGCCACGTACGTCACCAGAAACCCACCCTGCGTGTGACTCGTGCAGTCCCTGCGGAGAACTTTCATGGATTCAGAAAAGACAACGTACAAAGCTTCTGTAGGTTCAACTGTAACTTATGCATTTATATTATACATAGAAACACCACTGCTGCTTTCTGAGTTTTTGCACTTCTAACATATTAATTCAGTAAAATACTTGAGTACCGGTTAACTTTAAGCCTGTAAAAAATACACTTCAGTAGTGGACCCAAACGTATTACTGTCTTGTTAGTTTTAGCTATCTTAACTTCTGCTTTTGAAGGAACATAATCCAATTCACTTTTTTTTTTTTTTTTTAAAGTATATGCCAGGATTCAGCTGTTTTATTTCAGTTTGGTAGCACTGAGTTGTGGGGGGTTTTTTTTGTCCTAACTGATCATAACGACAGCTAAATGTCAGCTTCATTTGTATCTTAGCTCAAAATATAAACAGAAAAGTGTACAAAAAGGAAGATGTTTTGTTACAAACTCAGAGAATTATTTTTGCCGTATACCTTATGCCAAACAGTTTTGATTCTGCATGTGACTTACAGTCCAAAAGCCATACCCATTTTTCTGATTATATTATTTTCAATATTTTGCATCTAGTGCAGAGAAAACACTGCTATTAAAATAAATGCATTTTAAAAAATTGGAACTTTGTTGAAACATAATTCCATTGAGGAAAAAAACACAGTATTTTTATATAACATTTTGGATATATTTTGTGTCAAAACATGATCACCAGTCAAACTAGTGACATCTAAACCCAATACATTATTGTGGCTTCTAAAATAAAAAATCAGAACAAAACTAAATCACCATGTGTCGGTGATTTAAACACAACAAAACTCTAGTATTCTTCCAAAGTGTCTACTAAATATAATAAAAAGAATAAGAGAACAATTAACATTTAGTTTGTTACATTAAAAAATTGGATGTACATATTTCTATTGCCTGTTAGCTTTACCTAAGCCTTCTCAACTACTACAAAAATAAAAAGAAAAAACTCATTGTTCAAAGCCAAAACCATTCAAATCAGTTGATACAACATTACAGTACAGTCAACTAACATCATTCAAGGTCTCCTTTTCTCAGTGTACGAGTCCTCAGACCAGCGTTACAAACCTAGTTCAATGCAGTTTCAAAACTGTATGTTAGCTTTGCAAGATACTGTACTCTAGTGATGGCTTCAGAAGAATGGGGTTGTGCTACTTCTGAATCACAGGGTAACCCCAGCCTCTCATTAATTTTATTCAGCACTGTAGTTAGAACAGCATTAAGTTTAGCACAATAACTAAAAAAGGGGAAAAAAAAAAAAAAGAATTGGAAGCTAGGTGAAGCTGCCATTTGTGTCAAACAATTGCGATACGCTATACTAAAAAATTCTGAAATATCCACCTGTCCTCACCGCTCTGCCACAAACTAGCAAAGTCAAAAATACAAAAGTCTTCAACTTCTCATTTTTGCAGAATAAAGCAAAAAAGTCTTTGTGCTCCTTACTACCAGAAGCAAAATATCCTCTGAGTTACCACATGTAATAGCTTCTGGATGTGTCGACTTGGGTTGGCTTGGTCTCTGCAGAACCATCCTTGTCTTTTTCACTGTCACCTTCCCAGAGATTAATAAGTGGAGGGTAGAGCTCATTCAGTGGGATTGAAGAGGTCTTTTGCATATATTTTTTCAATGAGTGGTGGTAGTTTTTTCTCTTAAATCTTTTTGCAATATAAACAGAAATGGAGGCGAGGCTAATGACAGCAAACATGGATCCCATTACTGCTGCGAGGGCAGTGCTGGTTTCTTGGTCTGAAATATCTAGCGCAAAAGCTGCGTTTTTTGTTGTAACATTAACACAGGACTTCTGTGTTTGCTGATGGATATTTGACACCGTTAGACACACTTCATAATCCGTAGACGGTTGTAAATGCGTGAGGTTATATTCATGTACATCAACCGGGACCCTCGCAGTGTATGTAATGTGAGGGTTGTCAATCTTCATAGTGGCCGATGACCATTTTAAATTGGAAGTCATGACGTTGGAATTAACTTTCCAAGAAACTAAGATTGAATGTGATTCAGCTTGCTTAACGTAGATTTTCAGAACCTGGGTACCATCCAAAAGCGTTCCGTTCACCCGGATAGTAGCAACCCTCGTGTCAGCCCCTTCTATGTTCTGAGCAACACAGGTGTACCTCCCGGAGTCTTCAACCTGGATGTTAGAGATCTCCAAGGTGCCTTCACTACTCAGCTTGTATTTGTCAGAGAGACTTTCAACAGTTACTTTATTGCCGAGAGGAGTGACCCAGTAAATTTCTGGCTCAGGTTCTGCCATGGCCCGACAATCTAAAAACACTGTCATGCCGATGTCCAAGTTTAAGTGATTTGGAAAGGTCTCATGAGAGATCATTGGAAGACATTGTTCATTTGAATCCTGTATTAACACTTCCTTCACCTGCTGTCCCCTGTATTCTGGAGGCATAGCGCAAAACATGGATAGAGGTTCCATGAAACGGATATTGGTTTTGTTTGAGTTGATCCAGTGAATGACACAGTCGCACCTGAGTGGGTTACTGTGGATACTGATCTCACGCAGGTTTGGAAGGGATTCCACTGTCTTTTGGTAGACTGCATTCAAGGCATTGTTGTTCAGCATCAAGCTCTCCAAGGCAGGAACGTTGCGAAATGCCAAACGATGTATGTAAGACAGCTTTGGATTGTTGGTGGCTTCAAGCTTTGTAAGTTCAGGCAGGTTGTCCAGCGCATACCTATCAACAGAAACAAGTTCTCCCATATTATTGATTCCAAGCTCTTTCAATCTGAGCATGTTTTTAAAATCACCTTCTTGAATTTTATGAATCGGATTTTTGTTGAGATCCAGGAATTTTAAATTTGGAACTTTCTCAAGTGCAAGCTGAGGAACTTTTACCAATTTGTTGTCATAGAAGGAAAGACTTTCAAGGCTATCCAAGCCTACCAAGGCATTGCCGGGAATGTCTGTGAGATACATACCTGCCAAAACTAGACTCCTCAAATTTGAGAGCGGTTTGAAATTCATATCTAGTATTCCAATCACTGGATTTTCTCCAATCATGAGAATCTCTAAGTTAGGAGTAGAATCAAACCAACGGCTGTCAATAACCTTTAGTTTGTTGGAGTTGAGATGTAATCTTAAAAGATTCTTCAGGCCGGAGAACGCATTTGCAGAAATGCTGCTGATCTGGTTGTGATTTATATACAGCTCCTGAAGATTGCAAAGGTCTTGCAAGCAGTAGTCAGTCATCTCCGTTATCTGGTTTTCCTCCAGGTGCAAAGTAGTAAGTTGAGTGAGATTTGAGAGCCCCACATCTTTGATACTTGTGAAGTTATTTTGTGAAAAATCCAATTCTGTTAAATTAAACAGCTGTTGGAGTTCATCTGTGGTCTTTGCAATGTTGTTGCTTTGTAACAGAAGGACTTGAGTGTCACTGGAAAGATTGCTGGGGATTTTTGTTAATCGAAGGTCATTGCAGTCAACTGTTGTGGCCTCCCTGTACGTTGACTGTGGTGTAAACCATGGCCTGATTTCACATACACAAAGCTGTGGACATTCGTTACTCTGTATGGAAGACTCAGTTAATGAATTCATTAACAAGTCTAGCACCAACTGGCAAACAGTTAAAACGACTCTAACCTTTGCCATGCTGGTCAGCTAGTGAGTTCAGCTCTCCAGCCCCTTAAAATAACAACAGATTGAGAGGGTAATTTGTTATCAGGCAGAAAATGTAAAGCTTAAAGTTTAAGGTGAAAGGCTTGGACATCCAGAAGGTGAAAGATGATTTTCTGAGTTTAGAGAAGACAAGAAATGGTCTGAAGACTCTCAGCTGCTCCTCTGTGTTCCAGAATCTTCTGCAAATCAGTGTCTGAAGAAGTTCCTGAAAACAGATTAGGGTATATGTTATGCTCATCTCATATACAGTTCATATATTATTTAATTTCCTCATCCTTTAAAGAAAAGCATGTGAAAACAATCATTATTTTAACATCTCCCTTACGAAAATCCTCATCTGGTATAGTTATGTAGGATTTGGAACTCTCTTCTACTTGGGATTTATATGAGAAAACTCTCTGATAGTTCCCAAGTGAGTGACTGTAACGATGTATGCAATCATCTGAAAATAAAACTGTTGGGTACCTTTCAGTTTTACTCTGCAATATTTGTTTGAATGGCTTGAGATCAGGGATATGCTTGCGAGTGCAGCGAGGTCTCGAATGAGTGTACAGAGCATAATCCCGGTGGGAGTCAGGGTGCCAGAGCTGTCCCCAGGGCTCGGGTTTCAGCTGCGTGGAATTAAGGCTCAGGAAGGTGTTGATTTATAAGTTTCAAGCTAAATGCATACGAACTTCGCCAAAATTCGTCTGAGTTAATCAAATAGGTTCCAGATAACAGCTTAGATTTAATCCAGCTAAGCACCAAACAATAACAGTAAATTTGATTAAATGAATGTACTGTCCTTGATTCACAGTGCAGTACAAACAGCCAAAATAAGGAGTCATCATATGTGAATTGTTTACCACAATTCCAAATTACTGTGTAAACCACACAATTTATATCTTTTTATATAGTTGCTCATGCAAGAGTATGTTTAAATTAACCCAACAGTGTCCAATGTACCTCAGAAAATCTGTTGTGCCGTGGGTCTTTAAATACACACTCAAGAAAAATCTAAGCTCTTAGTAAAATCTTTCTCATTCTCACTTTATTGAAAAAGTAAACTCTGCGAAACCGTTCATTATCTGCAAACCTATGTATTACTGCTGCTGTAAAAAGCACGGATGCAGTTTTGAGAGTTTCTGTAAGTGTACGTGTAAAAACGTGCAATCTGGGCCCTGTGGTGCTGAACACCACAGCTGCCTGTCTCCCAGGTCGGAGGTACGTTGTGTCAGTGATGGTGATGCTGCATGAACTGATTTTCTCCAACTAGTGCTTGTGGTGGAGATTTCACATGCCTAGCGGTATTCCTCTTGGCTCGTTGTGCACATCAATATTGGCAGATAAAATACATCTTTGCAGTATTTCACGGTGAAGGTTCAACAGGTTAGTGCATGTGTTCAACAAGCTTTGAATTAAATACAAAGCATACGCGAGCAAGGCATGTGACAAATCTGAATAAGGATTTAAAGAGCAGATCTCTTGAAATTCCGAGGCGACGCTGTAAATCTCATGCTCTAATGATTGCAGTTGAGACTTCTCAAACAAAAGTTTTGTCTTTTTATGTAACTAAAATAATTGAGTTCTGCTCTGAGACAGAGTACATAACAATGATAAAATGCAATAGCAGAAAGCAGGAAATAGCATCTTTTTCAATTACAAGGTAGTGAAGCTATTCAAAGTCCACAAAAGATATTACTGTATAAAATAATAAAACTAAATACAGCTTTTAAAAATAGTTTTAAAATGTTAATCTAGATAATGGTGACAGGAATACCACTTACACAGTGCTTTTACTTCAAAATCTGGTCAGCATATTAAATAATGAAATTATAATATTTTATTTCAGATTATGATATAATGCTGTAAGTAGAACACACCAAGTAGCATTTTTATTTTGGCATGCTGTTTTTTGTTCTGTGGTTGTATTTTGGAGGAAGGGAGACAGGAATGTTAGCCAGAAAGCATTTGAACCTGTTGAGCTAAATATTTCTCTTTGGTAGCTGAGACTTGAATGAGAGATGAGAAGACCATGGTGGCGGGGGAAAAACCAGATGCAGAACAAACATTCCTTCTCAAATAACTTTCAACTGGATGGAAGAACTGAATAAGACATTAACTGCATTAACAAAAATAAATCCTAATGGCACCATAGTAGTAAGGAATATATTAACACAGAGTGATGAGGAGGCTGGCATGAATTGAGTTATGCTGACTTTAATGGATGCTTCTCTCAATTACAATCCATTTGCAGCTGACCCAACCTAGACAGTTCTAGGAATACTGATGACGTCCGAAGTTTAATTGATTTCATTCCAGATTTTTCAAATGATAGTAGTTGCCAGTTAATAATGCAGGCAGTGATTTCATCTGGTAACAATTTTAGACAGGTACGGGAGGTGCTTTGAGCTGCCATTACACGTGGGCTGTTGCCTTGCGCAGGGAGATGTCTCCGGTCCAGCTCTGCAGCCTTGGCTCAGCGAGGCACGACAGGGAGCGGCACGACCGGGGGCAACAGCCTGCATCAAACCAGATGCCACAAGAGGCAGTATTGCTCCAAATATTCATGCCTTCAGAGTCTTTCCTGGAAGTTTTTTCTAAGTAGATAAAGAGAAAGGCCCCACTAGTGGGCCCTAGTGATGGTTTAGTACTGATTTAGTTCTGATGTAGTTATACAAATTATGTAATACTTTAAAAATGAAACTGCCCAAAAAAGACTTCAAAGCGTCTTTAAAAATATGTTGGAGCACATCTAGATTTTGAAAAAAAATTCAAATTTGATCCTTCCTTTGTTGAATATTTATATCCTCTTACTTGCACATTACATTTACTGTTCATCCTTGGTAAGAAGGCATTTCTGGTTTTATTGAATAGAGTTCTGGGTTTATGATCACTGTAGATATATAATTTTACAAGTTACTAGTGACACTTTCTCTTCTCTAGCTATTTTCTACTGCAAATTTAATTTTCTTTAACTGGAAGGTGTTCTTTAGAAATGACCTGCACATTACTGTCTCCAATCTCACCCAGCCCAGGGCAGCTTGGATGAAGCTATAAATGAAAATCCAGTGTAATCAAAAAGTAAATTCTGATCGGCTGCACATGCCCCAGTCCATTTCAGTGCTGTGCTTATGTGAATGGCAGCCCAGAGGCCACAGCACGAGGGAGAAGCCAAGTCATGGACTTCTGTTTTAGCTGCTGCTTATGCTGTAAAACCCCATCCATCAGTCTGATAAAAACTAAAGAGGCAGCTCTTAACAATGAAAAAGTGCATTGCAGTTTTTTGTATAACTAAACAGCAATGGCTGCTTTTCTTCTGCCGTTTATATCTATATATGATATGCTTGACCATCTCAGCTCTCACGTTTGTAAGAAGCAGCTGCCAGCTCTCTGAGCAGTCACCGACAGCCGTCCCTTGCCCCTGGATGTCTCGGCTTTCCAGTCTTCGCAGTGTCGGCAGGACTGGTCCCAGACACCTCTGTGACATTTAGTGTCCAAAGGAATAAAATAACACAATGTTTTTCGCTGGAAGACTGGTTCTTGAATGTTAGACTCTTCTTAGGTTCTGAAGTCCTATCTAGAATTACAATCACATCTTTCCAAATAAAAACTAGACAAGATATCTGTGTAGGAAATCTTTCTTTTTTTGGTGGATGAGCTGGAGGACAACCAGGTTTTGAAAACAAAATCTGTGGCAGTATGCGATTCCAAATAGCCACCAATGAATAATCACCAAGCCCGTGTGGATAAACCAGGAATGGCTCCTTTGAAAGTTCCCAACTCTCACTGGAATCAGGGAGACTGAATTGAGAAGTTGGGTGTTAGCGTGAGCCCTTTTCCTGCGAGACATCTCAGCATTCTGCCCAGTGAGATCCTTTTTGTATTAACTGGTATGTCCCTAGTAGCTGAGTGCAGTCCAAGCCAACGGCAAGTCAGGGGATCGGTTCAGAAGATCTTGGCTTTTGAAGGCCGGAGAATGTGTCTTAAAGAAACACCAGTTCCAGAGCAGGGGCAGAGGAGTGGCGCCGGGCTTTCTGGATTAAGGGAGATTATCAGTCCTTAAAATCTCCCTTAGGACAGAGTCATATCACATTTTTTTTTTCCCCCCCTGAAAATGGTATTTAATATGGGTCATGTGATTGATGGCACTTCTTTTAATTCTGTGTTAATTTTTTTTTTTTAAAATACTGGATGGGGAAACTTCCCCTAAACAGTAAGGGGGTATTATACCTTATTTTTTGGGAGATAATGAGCTTGTAAAGGATAGCTTTTAGCATTCTCTGCCTTCCCCCTCATTTATTAAATTCGTATTTTCTAGTGTACTGAACCCCTACAACAGTCATAAGAGCTGTTAACTTGATATCAACAGAAATAATGGTTAATTTTATGGGAGAGATACGGAGGGGCTAAATAGCACACTTGCCATAGCACCTCTCAGTACCCAGTGCATTAAGAAACCACATTTCTGTCAGCAAGCAAACCCACAGCAGCTGTCTGGGATATTAACTTGTTCATGTTTCTTGTGGGCAGAACATGTGAGCATCATTCTTGTGTCTCCCATCCTGGAAAAGCAGTGGGGAGAGTTTGTGTAGGGCTTCCCTTTCCGGCCAGATTGCAGAAACTACTTAATAGTGAGAATTTCTTTGGACCAAGAAATTGTAATCGGGGAGTATTTGGTTATGGAGCAGAAGATCCTTCATTTCAGCATGCCTGTGGGGTGGAAAGAGGTGCGTGCTGGCAGCCGTAGCCTTGCTGATGGCTGTTCGAGTTTGTCTAGTTGTTCAGGTGATCCAAAGAAAAAGTATGTTTAAGTCCACAATGCAGCAAGAAGAAACTATGAAGGGACAATCGTGAAATAAACTGTTCATAAAAAGTGTTCATAGTTAACTTGCTAACTAGAAAAAATAGATGTTAAACATTTTTTCTCAGTAATAGGCAGACGAAGTGTTGCTACTTCCATGACGACTGTATTAAAGCCCACTATTAAAAATTGCTGAAAAAAGAAACAATATAGTTTGCACATGGATATTTGGATGTCTGTTTTGAAACGGCGATACTACCCCAGAAAATCTCTCTCCACAGCTAAGTGGTTCATTCTTGCAAAATTTCTTTTATATTGCAAGTAGCATCAGCACAGATTTTGGTTGGCAGCCATATATACTAGATGTGCCTAGGTAAAAGTCTGAGGGATTAGATACATGACAACAATTACCTCGAGCTAAGGCAAGCAATTTATTTTGCACTTGCTGTGAGCCTGAAGCACATACTGATCCACAGTACCTACCCATCTCTCCACAGAAACATTTTCATATATTGAGCCTAAGTAATGTAGCTAGTCTTTCGGAAAATTGTCTGTTGTACTAATGTTCTGCTAATGATTCGTGCAGCCTTCTTGTTTCCCCATCGCCATTGTTTGTGAAACTACTGCCATATAAACACCCTCCATCATCGGGCAGTTCGGGAGTACTTGTTCTGGGCTGCTGCGTCCTGGATCCAGGTGTCATTAGGAAAATGCACGTTAGACAGCCCAGCACCCATGCCCAGGCATCTGGAGCGTGCTGCAATGACCAAGTGTTAGTGCCACGGCGTAAGAACGGGGGAAGCTTCAGCTAGAACACGATGATCAAGAAAACGGAATTCAGACTGGGATCAATACGAGGTGTTACTCCATAGTCAGGGAAAGAAAGAGCCCGTTTAGACAGGGGACACTGAAAGACGTTGGCTTGGTTGGTCTGGCAAAGATCTAGCCTGAAGAACTGCTTAACGCTGGAAGCAACACTGGAAATGAACTGGCCCATAATGAGCTCAGATTGAGTTCGTTACAGTCAAGTTAAGACAGTTTAACAAGTTTAAGGAAAGGGTATCGTGTGTATGTTGGAGGTAAAAAGTGACTTGCCTTGCTTTGAACTTCAGTAGGGCCTTTGCAGTTCTATATCCACCCATTTTCTGCAGAGAAAAACTGAGCTATTGGTGCCGTACTACAGGTGAAGAATAACCTCTGACTGTGCTTTAGGAGAGAGGCATCTGAGTACTGCCACGTGAATATGTATGTGCACCCACTAAATCACACAAGTAAGCACAACACAAAACCTGGCCTAAATTGTGTTACTAAAATCAGGGCTTACTCCAGTCAAGAACATCAGTGACCTTGTACATCCTAGAGAAAGAGGCTGGACTTGGACTTTGAGTTTAATAACCAGGATATTTGCAGTTAACCTACAGAATGGGCTCCTTTCCCAGGAATCAAATTTACAAGTGCAATCCTGTCTATTTAGAAAAATACTGAGGAGTCATGCCTGATAGTAAGCCTTTTATATTGAGGTTTTTAAAGTCTCCGATGTCATCAGGAATAAGCTATTTACAAGCCTGAACTGTGTAAAATACAGAAAAGTCAAGCTGAAAATGATGTGAGTCAGTTGAAAGAGCATACCAAAATCTGAAAATAGGAGCCTGTTATTAAAAGCAAAGACAAAAACAAGGGCCTATAGGACATGTAATAATGGTATAAAGCTTCAAAACACATCCTCAGGGATTTATAATATTTAAGGTTTGGGGAGTTTTTCCCTGCAAATAATGCCTACTTTTTCTTCTTGTCTGTACACATATTCCATCAAAATAAAGTCAGTGTTTAATTATAGGGAAAACTCTGGTGAGAAAGCGATTTGCTGTATTTCAAGACAACCTTAGCATGCTTTATCTGTATTCTTTTGAAAAATACTAGTCTTATCTCCATGGAAAAAATGCAAAGAGCATCCCATTCGTAATGCCTGCGCTGCAGAAACAGCGTATTAAATCTTTAAATTTTGTAATTTATTGGGGTTTATTCTTACGACTTGCAACTGATACAATGGTTTTCATTAAAATATTGAAGTAAATTTGCAGGAGAGAGAAAAATTATTTTCATTCATATACTGATCTCGACTACAAGGGGCTAGATACCATGCAGAGTACAGCTACTATATGTTGATGGCCCATCAAATCAACCACGGAATTGCAACCCAGCTTCTGTCGTCTGTTTGAAAATCTCTTACAAATTACCATTAACAAGTCATATTAGAAACATCAGGAATAATAAGTGCTTTCCAAACAGTGGGTTATCAAATTATATAGTCTGTTTGTTTTTTCTTTAGGAAAGAAAAAACTCATAAAACCATTTAAAAGCCTTGAAAACCTGAAAGGCAAGATATGTTTGTACAGTAATAATATTCTTACATTAGAAACCCAACTTATTATCTACTTTCATCCTATGCTTATTTTCATAAAATAGATTAATCTTGGGACAATATGGGCTGTTCTTTTCTTGCCCATGACTCTAGTTTTCATGTCCTGCTGCACAGGGTCTGCCCATATTCAATATGAAGACAGTAGAAAAGCTTTTATTTCATTCAATGGAGAAGAATCATGTCTGTGATTATTATCCTCATTCCATGTAATTACCAGATAAAATTATTCGACTAGATCAGCTTTCCTGACAGCCACCAAATAACTTCCACTGTCAGGTTAAAAGCCAGTTTCATGAGACCTTCCTTGGAGCTCTTCCCTCCTGCGCTAAAATGCAGGACAACTACCTGCAGTTGATGGAGGACAAACCGCTGGGGAAAAGCTCATTTCCACCTGTACATGCTGTAATGCATTCATAGCCTTCTGTATATTTTAAACGCGAGGGAGAATTTAAACCTAATTGTTTTTAGCTTGTACAGTGTCTAAAGTTTACGGAGCATAACTAATTTTGGAAGACCTGTTCCAACTATTTTTTGAGTTTAGTGTATCTGCTGGCTGAAGAATGAAAGAGGACCAAAACTAGAGAAATACTGCTTCCTCTTCTAATCATATTTAAAGAATAGAAATGGAATTCAGTCTTGGCATACTTGGGATCTCAGAACCAGATGGAAGGACCTGAACATCTTGTTACCCATGGGGGCACCTACCTCACTAGGGTTTCATACTAGGACAACTCAGATAATCTCTGCTTCTTACTATCTATCAAAATCAGTATAGTTCAAATAAAAATCTTAAAGAGAAAATCTCTAAAAGAGGAACAAAGGCATTAAAAGATTGGGTTGGATTTTGGAGTAGAATTTCCTTTTTGGTTTTTCCCAACTCTTGAGAGCCAAAGCAGCTTGGGTAGTGGTGAAGTGTTAATAATAATGAAATAAGGAGCACATGAGAAATATTTTTAACCACGAGAAATATGGATGCCAGAACTCCACAGGATTTTCACGAAGCAGCAGAAAATCCTCTTCCTCTCTTTTTGCTGACTGGTTTTCTGGCAGCATGATTATTTTGCTTCCTACACAGTTCTAGATCAAACTCCAGTTTTATGAGTCATTCAGGATCCCCCACAGTTGGGAAAGACCCTGGCGTGTAAGTAGTTGTTACTACCATAAAGGATGCCAAAAAATCCTGTGCTAGAAATGGTAGCCAATAAATAAAAACTGAAGTGAGTCAGTATCTCACTATGTATTTATAAAATCAACATAATAGCGCTGGCTGTAGGAAGTGCATAAGACTTGTTATTAAAAAATTATATGTATGCATATGTATATGTAATAAGGCAGCCATCTATAGCTTCAACTGTTTATCTTCAAGCAAGAAAAAAGGGACTTTTTTCCTGGTCCTTGTTACACTCTACTTTGATAATTCCGTTTCCTGTGGCTGTACTATGTATTTAGTTTTCAATTATTAGTGATTAAGTATTAAACTGTATTTTACTGTTAACCTACATCTATATCTACACAGTTTATACATGTAGTGTGCTTACACAGACTTAGAATAAAATAGACTTTTATTGATTTTTTTCCCAGGAGTTATATGCTTGCAAGATCAAATTCTCTATTTCTGAGCTATATTTACATATAAATGTTAACAAAATCATATATTGAATTGACTGATATGGAAACACCTTATTGTTCACTCAAGACTGTGAACATACCAATAACAAAATAAATAGATTTATCATGGGAGATGCTGGGATTAATATAAAGGCTGTTAGCACCAAGACAAAGATTTGGAACTCAACCAAGTCGAGATGGGATAGAAGGAATTCCATTAAGTGGACACAGATTTGGTTTTGGTACTACTCTGAACTAAGGCTTTACTCTGATCTACGAAAAAAGTTCTTTTCCCTCCAGTTAGAGAGCTGTATTACATGACCCTCCCCTATCCCTTTTCACAAGTCTTTCTGCACTTTTGAATGGGCTTCTACATGAAGGGTTTTTTGTTTTTCTGAAGACCTCCTTCTTCCATTCACAACTGATAATCCAACATACTGTTAGACTGTACTGAGAAAATACATGTTTTATGGAGTATATGTTTTCCATCATTATTTCATTCCAAAATTGTTTAAGTAGTATTGCTTGGAACGTAGAGCAGGTCATCTGCCATGTCATTAGGAAGGGAAGGCTTATTCAACCGAGAATGGTGAAAATGCTAATAGCCTATATTTAGCTATTTCTCTTTATCTCACCTAAATTTTGAGTCTAACTTTATTTCATGCAGAAAACAGATCACAATCTTGCTTTGAGATGTTCATGAGATGAATACAGAGAGAGCGAAAATACGTCATATTTAATGCATTTGTATGTTTAAGAATAGACCTATAAATTGTTCCTTTAGCTTTAGTCCTCAGTCTTGTCACGGCAAAGTCAGCAGTTTTCCCACAGATGGGTTTATTTCATAAGTGTTTGCAAAATATAGAGGTACTAAAATTGCTGCCTATTGCAGAAAACATAGGAGAAGCTATTTCTCTCAAAATTTCAAGTTACTGATACTTTATAGATAAAGTCTTTACTTTAAGGCACAGTAATGTTTAATTTGTATATACTAGACTTGTTTCACTTAAAAGGGGCAGAAAGATAAAGGAAAACATTTGCCAATGAATTTATAAAGAACACTTTTTTGGTTTTACTCGGTGCCTTATGCTATGATGAAACCATTTCAAAGACCTGTTTTCAAGCAGCTATTTAAAAACTTTTCTCTTTGCAACTGGTTCACTTCACTGGTTGTTCATCTACGGGTAAAATAAGTAATTTTTGCAATGCATTTACAAGTCGCTGAAATGCCTATTATGAGTGGTGGATCTCCGTAATGATCAATATTTACTCTATTTCTGTTAGAGTGATGGATCATTTGTAATTTAAAAATTTAGCAAGGCCAATCAGTAGCTCATCTGCATCCTAGTAATTATATGCAGCACATTAGCAAGGTATGCATTTACTAGGTATTTCTGGACTTGTTTAATCAAATAAATCATATGATGCATGAAATAACAGAAAATGTAGGAGTCATTATATCAATGATAAACACTTTCAAATTACAAAAAGACAATCCAAGCTTTGATGGATATTTTATAAAAAGCTATTCTACCAAATTTTGGACAAGCTCAATAATTCTTCTGAATAACTTATGTGTTTCTTAGAACTTAGTCTGATTCTTCACCATGTTGCTGACCAACCCCTGAAAACTACAGAAAACCTGGGCTTGGTCCAAGTGGGCCAAACCTTTTGGACCACATGCAAACACGGGAGCTGAGCTGGCATTGCGGCGCGTGTGCGGGAAGCGTAGGTACCTGTGCAGCGCTCGTCGTGCTGCTGCAGTGGGGGGTTAGCGAGGAGTTTAGTGTGAATCCAGTTATTACGTAAAGACAAACTCTAATTGCATTTTGCTTGACGCAACTTACGTTTGACTGTACAAAAGTAGTTATAAATCAAATAAAATGAAGCATTGAGGAGTATATGATATGTGAGACTCCAGTATGGAGGAGAAACCCCGGGAACATGTCCCATGAATTGAAACCGCCCCTAGTCTTCTCCAAACCATTAATGTTATCTTTAAAACCTGCCTCTGATAAAATAAGGACTAGTGACCTCTGGTGAAATACTCCAGTGAAAGGGACCAAGACGGCAGTTACAGAGGAAGAGATCTGGGTTAACTGGGCTGTCAGTGGTGGAGTTTCTCCAGTTTTGAAAGGTATTTATTGAACACAGAGCAATCCGGTTTTGATCTCAGCCTTAACCTTATAACTTCTTTGGTACTGAATATGTGTATATGAAACCAGAACTTGTATTTCTGGAAGATAATATTGAATACACGCACAGGGAGTGTCAAATGGAAATACCAGACTCATCCTTACAAAAGTCGCCTCTGTCCCAGTGTCAGCTATGCCATTTTTCAGTCCTGCACTTGACTTTCAGACCTCCTGCTTGTCTACAAAATCAACTCTTTTGAGATGAAGCAAGTGACGATGCTGGTCTCAGAGGTGGGACGTGCCCAGCCAGGCCTGGGGGCCCTCTGGGACCTCCCCGCTGGTGGTCCCCAGGGAAATGGGGCTGCACTGTCCAGCTGGGACTCAGGCTGCCAGCAGTATGGGGCAGCGATGGCTCCCACCCGCGGCGGTGGAGAAACAAGCTGGTGGGTAGAACCTGCTCTAGTCCTGCTCCTGGAGCATCGTGGCAGGGAGAGCACTGCCCACCCTGACACTGCCTGGGGGTTTGCTCCCTTCCGATGCGAGAAGGGCCCTCTCCACACAAGCCGGCCGCACATCACCCATCCCTGCCTCCTTCCCTGCCTCGTGGGCCCTTGCTGGGTGCAGGCGAGGGGCTGCACCTCACCGAGACTCGCTGAGCCGCCGGTGGGAGCAGCCGCACGGGCCCCCGCAGAGTTCTGCTAATGCTGGAGCAACCCGCGAGAGGCAAACCCTGCCAAATACCTTGAGGGGGGCTTGGCTTCAAAAAGCAGTTGGGACTCCTGCTCTAATCAAAGCTGACAGGTGCATGAATTTCTGGAATCGCCAGAGTTTGTTAAATTAAATACCTGGAAATGAGATGCTGACAAATCTCTAAAATTTCTAAATAAAACCCATAAGTAATCTTTGCCTCCAGTGTTAAATGGACCGCTTCGGTTTGTGAATGGCCAGCGAAAATACTGTCCTGTGTTACCACCAAGGACTAAAGGGCGGCACCTCAGGAGAGAGAATTATGTAGCAAGACCACTGTAGCCAATAAAATAAGGGAAAGAGCTGTTTCTCTATGGCTCTTCTATAACTTCTGTGCATTCCCAATATAGCATCCCAATAAATATTTCAAGACCGTTACTTAAAATTGCCTTGCCCTGTCATTCTTTAAGTTAAAAAGAAAAGAAAAAAGCAATAGGTATCTACTCCATCTCAAATACTTGATCTTTAGAAACTGTGCTCCAGGTAAAAACCAGGTACCGTTCTTTGGATAATTCAGCCAGCTGGAGAGCCAAGAAAATGCTGGCTTGTATCACCAAATTAAGATCTTATGAACTAGAAGGTGAAGTTATAAGAACATTTTGCAGTAGAATTTAAGAGCAGAGACTAATTCTCTTCCCACTGATGCCAAAGACTTCTGCTGTCTTCAACAGGAGGAGAATTTGGCTAACACAAAATAGGCCAATCCAGTATTTTCCTTCAGTGCCGTATGTAGAAAAATGAAAGACGATATCTAAATAGCAGAACAAAACTTGAATCAAGTTGCAGGGCGTTAAGCAGCAATGAATAAGAGAACGTGGTTTAGAAGAACTTTTATCTGGGTACCTCTTAAACCTGTATGGAGCCATGTTCTGTTCCTCACCTTATGAAGTCCATTAGTGGAGGACTTAATTACTCAGCTACAGGAAAAGAATGAGACTGGAAAAGTCATTGACTAACTCAAGCACATCCTCAGTAGGCTGTTTCTTATCAAAGTAGTCCTTTGATTTCTTTTTGCAGAATTTAAGCACTCCAGGTCTTAGAGAAACACCATTATTTACTAGTTTTATGCCACAGCAAATCGGTTTCTAAGCCAACTCCATGATTTTCTTGCCCATCTTTCTTCCCGTAGTAGGTACATCTTAATTGTAGAGACAAAACTGAGTATGGGAATATTTTTCAGAGCGGTTTCTTGGATTTCTGCAGATGCTCCTGATGGAGCAGGCGTGGTGGGGGCTGGCTCCTGCCTGCCTCTCTGCTCCCCCAGGAACCCAACAGGCATTGCCAACCTGCGTAACACAACCGGGGGAAAAACCGTTTAAATGCAAAAGTTCTGGTTTGTGTAGACCTCGCTGTGCTGCAAATTATTTTTAAGAAAGATGTGTTTTGTATTTGTCACAGCATTTAAGGCCTGATCCTGCTAATTACTTAACTGCTCTTGAGTGGAGCCTGGAATTTACACTTTCTGGGAGCATCATCTCCCATGATGGCACTTCCAACTGGGAGAAGATGCAAAAATCAGCTGTCGTGAGGCCGAGATGCAGGTTCCCTGTCAATTAGCATTACATAAACAGATAGGAGGAGAAATGGATTTATGTGCTTCCAAAAACTTCACATAGATTTTCTTCAGTTCTCTGTCTACAAAATGTCTGCCAGCAAAAAATCTGGAGCTTGGCAGGATGAAGCCTCACACGTGTATTGTTCGTGTAACTATGGTAACCTACAAATGCCACCAGTGTTTCCATTTCATACACAAATGAGGGGACAGCTGTGGAGACCACATGTCTGCCAATGGAATAATATATGTGAACTAGGATGGCTTGGTCAGAAAATTACAACTCATTTATATTAATCAGGGCTTCAAAGAACAGTAGTTAGAAAGTGCACAGTAAAAGAAAGTGATTTTTATTTCTGAAAATGTTTGGCTCTTCAGTAAACATTTTCAGCATCTTGCTACTTTGCTGGTTGAAAAAAAAATAAAATAAATGCTGTTAACAACCAGTGCTCTTCTATAAATGTCACTTAACTTTTTTCCTTTGGTTTTGTCTTTTTCTGATGCCTGATCCTAGTCTGAGCCTGACACAAAGCCCGACCTGGGACCAGGCGTGCTCCAAGGCGTTCGCCTGGGGAAGCAGCGGTTCTAAAAGGGGCAGAAATAACGTGGCATAGAGCTCTAACCCATCTACCAAAGTGGAGAAAGCCTTTTTTTACTCATTGATATCATTAACAGAAACAAAAGCTTCAAAACAAGTCAAACAAGAAATTAAAAAAAAATTAAATTATTGTTTAATTGAACTTGGAGTTTATATCATCCCTAACAACAAAAAAAATCCATAGACTCAATACTGCAAATAAATTACCTTTTCAGTAAATATTAAACCATGCAAGCTGCAGTACCAGCAATTCTTGACTGGGGTTATGATTCATCCAAGGTGCTTTAAGTGTCCCTACCAAAAAATTATCAGGAGCTGGTAGCTGCCGCCTGCCTTGGCAGCAGCAGCCTGCCGACAGACGGATGCAGCAGGAATACAGCACGCCGATTAGCAAAAGTTTTCCCTGGCTTCTGCAGTGCCACGATACTGTATCGAAGTAAAACAAAAGGCTGCAGCATTACCTCGGCGTGGGCTGCCGCCTCTGCCACCGAGGCACCGCGCTTCACATCCCAGCGGCAATTAGTACTTCTTCAAATACAGAAGGGTACTTAGTGTGTATTTATGATATGATGATGAAAGCTTTAACTAATGCTTATTGAAGTGATCAGATTTTCTCCAGGAGTTGGAATCAAATGCACCTATAACTGGTTTTAAACCAGAGCTTCCTAGCCTCCAAGCTGGATCTGTGCCTACAGGGTTGTCCGAGCCCTGGTAAATCAGACTCAACAGAAGTTTCTTTTTGCAGCATAAGTTTGGATGTGCTCAGCGTTATTGATGTCAATAAAAAAAAGGTCTTTCACAATTAACATTAAAAAGTTTTTATCCCTTTATAATCTATACAACTTGATGTGAAATCCTATTTCCTTTAATAATCAGTAGTAGTATTCCGGTCTGTTCTAGGTAAATGGAAAATAGTTTATAGTCATCACAGTAACTGGTCTATTAAAGCCCAAAATGCCTACTAGGAGATGTAATTTTATAGGGACTACATAAAATTTTATTCAGGCAACCTTTTAACTGTCAAGGCAAAAGTTAAACTTTAGATCTTGCAAAGCCCAGGTTTCACTCTCTCCAGGCCGCGGTGTGACACAGTGCCGCAGCGCGGGGGGCCAGGGAGGGTGCCCGGGCACCGCGCTTTGCCCTGGCTGAGGAGGTACCAGGTGGAAGAGCCCATAGTCTGAGCAGGCAGAACAAATCCTGTGCTCTTAACTACTCTGTCGCCTGGGAAGCTTCGTGCATTGGTTTCTCTCTCCCTCAGTGTGTCTGTCTTTTAAATTAATTTAAATTCCAACTTGCCAGACTTTTGGACATACTTTGGTAGGACCCTTCAGACAACGTCGGGACTGATGCAGTACGTGACTTTGGTCCTTTGAAGCATACGTGAGATCACCTCACGTACGTCTAAATTATCGTCCATAAAAGGTTTATAGCCTTGTTCAGAAATATCAAGTTCGGTTTACAGGGATCCTTTAAGTCTGTGAGGAAAGGACTTAAAGGTTCACAAACTAGTTTTTATTGAAGAGATTCATTACTTGGGAACTATCATGCAGCTCCAGGACAAAAATATAAGCATCCTGCGCGTGATCTCTCACTTTCAGGCGTTATTATTTTCTACTTTGAGTTTGATTCTGTTACTTTTCCTTCCATCGCCTGGTGGCAAAACGCACCCAACCAGCACTAAATAACTTAGGGAAAGATGTGAAATAGCAGCCCAGCATCTGTCGTGTTTCCGCCGGTCGGGCAGAGCCGCGGGCACAACGCGCTCTCCCGCGCTCGGAGGGGCTGTGGGAGGCGGGGGCGAGCCCCCGGGCTGAGCGGCCCCTCTGGCAGCCCGCAGCCCCGACAAAGCGAGGCGAGCCGGGCCGGCCGCCCTCTGTCCCGCTCCGCGGCCGCGCAGGGAGGGCCCCGCCGCTGCGCCGGGCTGCGCGGGCAGACCGCGGCCGCCTGCGCTTCTGCGCGCATCTTTTAGGCAACCGACTTCCAAAAACAACCCCCAGGCGCCGGTGCAGACGGGAGCTGCGGCTGGAGGCGGCTTCAGCCCCTCTCCGCCGTAGAGCATCCCCGCCGCACGCCGAGTTTCAAACGCCCCCAAAGCGCAGTCACACAGGTGCGAAGCGGCCGCTCCGCCAGCGCGGCCCCGCGGACAATGAATTCGGCCCTCGGAGGAAGGTGGCGGAGCCGCCGGTGCCGGGCAGCCCCGCTCACACTGCGCCTTTATGCCATTTTCTTAAGGGCTATTGTTACACTGAAGACTCCCTGTCTTTTCACATTCCTCCGTGTGAATGGATGAGGCAAGACATCTGCCAGGATACACTCCCATTCGCATGCAAATGGGGGGTCGGGGACGCCGGCAGCCCCGCCGCACAGCCGGCACCGGCTCCGCTCCCCCCCACCCGCGCAGGTACGCGGCCGCCGCCGGGAAACCGGGCCACGCGGTCCGCCAAAAGCCGCGATTAACAGCAAAACTAACCCGGGGGAAAGCCGGGCGCCCGGAGAGGTGGGGGGGAGGCGATGCTGCAGCCCCCGCTATTCCGCGGAAACGCCGCATCCGCCGTCCCCATCGCCCGGAGGTGCGGGGCGAGGCGGCCCCCAACCCCGGGGCGGTCCGAAACCACCGTCCGCACGGGAAACCTTGCTGCCCGCTGGAACTTTCCCGGCGGCGGCCGGGGGGCGCCGGTTCCCCCGGGGGCGCGGCCGCTACCGCAAACTTTCCTCCTTCGCGGCCCCGTGCGGGCCGGGCCGGGCCCCCGGGCACCTCCGCCGGGGCGGGCCGCACCGCACCGCACCGCGGCGGCCCGGAGGCTCCGGCAGGCCCGGCTCCCTCCCTCCCCACAGCTCGGCGGAGGCACTTACCGGCGGCCGGGGGTCGCAGCCCGCGCACCCGCGGTTCTCCCCCAGGGCTGCCCGCCGCGGCCGCTGCGCGGGGGGCGGCACATTCGCTGCTACCGCGGCTCCGGAGCGAAGCGGTTTGAAAACGGGGTAAAGGGGGCAGGATGGCGGGATCCCTCCCTCCCGGAAAGGGGGAGCGGCGGCGGCGGGGGATGCTGTGCCGGTGCCCGCCGCCCGCTCTCTGCCGCCGCCGGCGCGCACCTGGGTAGGCGCCGCCGGTCAGCTGATGGGCTGCGCCCCCATTGGCCGCCCCGGCGCGGCGGCACCATCTGCGCGGGGCGGGGCGGGG
>VZTQ01010762.1:0-124110 GCA_013400755.1 Pelecanoides urinatrix | reverse complement strand
CCCGCGCAGGTACGCGGCCGCCGCCGGGAAACCGGGCCACGCGGTCCGCCAAAAGCCGCGATTAACAGCAAAACTAACCCGGGGGAAAGCCGGGCGCCCGGAGAGGTGGGGGGGAGGCGATGCTGCAGCCCCCGCTATTCCGCGGAAACGCCGCATCCGCCGTCCCCATCGCCCGGAGGTGCGGGGCGAGGCGGCCCCCAACCCCGGGGCGGTCCGAAACCACCGTCCGCACGGGAAACCTTGCTGCCCGCTGGAACTTTCCCGGCGGCGGCCGGGGGGCGCCGGTTCCCCCGGGGGCGCGGCCGCTACCGCAAACTTTCCTCCTTCGCGGCCCCGTGCGGGCCGGGCCGGGCCCCCGGGCACCTCCGCCGGGGCGNCCCCGCGGGGGGCGGGGCCGTTGCAGCTTTGTGCTTCCTCGCCTCCGTGTTGCTAATCGCTTCATCGTTAGGTTTCAGAGTTAACAGCTCCCAGAAGAAGGTTGACTCACATTCCCCTTCCAGTGGCTGTTGATAAGCACTGCAGAAGGTGTGGCATCACTGGTAGCACATACCGCGGGCCGTTTTGGCTGACCTAACGAAGAAAAATGTCACCGTCACTACACATAACGCTAAGGCAGAGCGTGGACCCACCGGGGAATGCTGCCAGGTAACTTTCCACCTACCATCTGAATCCCGTTTTTCATTTCTTTACAAACTTTATTGAAAGTGACACAAAAGATCAAGGTATAATGCCAAAGTACGGTGTGGTGTAGTGGCCTTCCAGGGTTCAAAGATTTGATTTTCTGTCCCCTGTAGAGAAGCAAACCTCCAGCCATGGAGACGCGGCAGTGCAGTGCTGCTTGCGACAGTAACTGCTGTACCGCAGTCGCTCGCTGTGCCCCGAGGCTCAGCACAGGGCATCGCCAATTGAGGCATTTAAAGACAGGGGAAGTTTTCCTATAGGTAAGGAAAGCAGCATTACTCGTTGAAATTACATTTGTGTATCCTCTATGGCTGCTTGAGGAAGAGATTGATGAATTGGCTAGGAGAAAAGCAGGCTACGACTTCAACCTTTAGAGTCATTTGAGCCTGAAATTCAAGGATTTAAAGCTGTCCATGTAAGCCTTTGGATATGTGCAGGTTCCCGTTCACTCCCGGTTTTCTGTCTTGCTCTTTTTTCAGTTATCTTAGTCTGGAATTATTGACTTGCACATTTCCCTACGTTTACTTGTCCTGACCTCGGTCTTTACCCGCTTCGCTGGCCAAGTTCCCCATGTGCGTTGGGGGGGGTCTGCAGCTGGGCATCAGAGTGCTGTCTCTCCAGCCTAAAGCCTTCGGTGGTGATACAAGAAGTGATTCATTGTATTCAGTCAGTGAAAAACCTGCTCTTCTCCACTATCCTGGTGCAGAGGTCGTATATAGGCAGGGATGAACGTGCAGGTCTTAGAGAGGTAGGCTCAACTCGGGTCTTGGAGTTGAATTTGCAGTTCCTTATGAACAGGATGTGAAGTGGTTGTTTCTGTCTCTGGGAGAAAGGTTGGAGTCTCACCGTCTAACTCAAGGACCTGAATAGGTTGACATTTCATTTTATGCAGTCTCAAGCATCTTTGAGATACAGTTCTCCTTTACCAGAATAATAAAATGATTACAAAAGGACTTGCATAGAAAAACCTATTATGGCACTCTGCAGAAATACCAAAATGAAGAGCTGCCTTAGATTTTATCCTCAGCAGAGGACCGGCGTGGAAGAGGAGCGCCCTGACGACGTGTCGTGCACAGCTCTGCTGCTACAACGGGGTGACTGTCATTTCTGAAGAGGGGGTGGCAGTGACCAAGCTCAGGGGACTGGACAGAGAGACACTGTGTTTGAATCCCAGACTAGTAGGTGAGGCATTAAAGGACTAGTAATATTACCCGTGCTGTAAATACACACAGGGCTGATGTTATTCTTCGACTCCGGTTTTGCAATGAGTCTGAGTTGCTTCTGGTTTATGGACGTGAGAACACATGCAAGCCCTGTGCTCGTTCCAGCTCCCGTTAATGCCACTGACTTGGGTTTGCCAGGTCCATCTGCAGCACCACCGTAGCAGAAATGACTTCTGGGTCCATTTCAGAACCGCCTGCAATACCAAATGACATAATTAAGTATTCCTTCCCACCTAGTTCAGCTGCTGCTTTCGGTATGCCCAGCTTAAAAACCACCTTCTTTCCCCCTTTTCTCCCCACCTAGTTCTCTATTAAGAATAGTTTGGCCATGTCAAAGAATTCAGTATTTCTTTTTAAGTGTATTCTTTTTCTATGGCTTGTTTTTTGAAAACCTTCTTCCTGTGAAATTAACTTTGAAACTCATGGACCTGGCAAGGTATTGAACTGACATCTGTAGATCTAAAGACCTGCTCTGTTAGAGAGAAATCCCCAACGAGATGTTACTTGGCCAAAACTAATATCTTTTTTGCTCAGTGTTTCTGTGTATTAACATCAGAATATAGCATCTCAATTACTCGTGGGGGGAGTGTGTTCCGATTCTGTGTGAAATAAATGAAAATACTCTGCAGTATGTAAACTGTAGGGGAACCCTTTAACTTTCAAGTGGGTAGTGATATAAAATCTTGACTGTATGTTTGCTGCATAGTGGCGTATCTAAAAAAAGATGAAAAACACCCTTTATTGCTTTCCATCTAGCTCTGAGACAAAGGTTTCTATTCAGCAAAAAGGAGTTATTTGTGGTTGGTGCTGGCGCCCTGGGCAGAGGGTTGAGCTGGCGTGACGGCTGGGTAGCCGGTGCCCACGGGATGGAGCCGCACAGAGGAGCTGGGTCTGTGCAAGTTGCGTGGGGAAGACTGAGCCCGGTGCCGCCTTCGTGTCTTGCGGGGAGAAGTCGCACGTGTCCATCTGGCACTTTTTAGTAAGACTGAGCACTCCGTCTGCTTGGGAAGAGCGAAGGTGAAGCAGGCCGCTCTGTCCTTCCCACGTGTGGGGAAGGATCTGAAGCTGCTGTAAATTGCAGGCTGCGTTTTACTCGATGAATCAGTGATCCACAACAAACATCTTGTACTCGTGGTCAACTGATACAATGGGAATTTTGGGACCTATACACTATATTAATGAATTATGCTCTTGTGTGTGTGTTTTTGGGGGGTGGGCAGCATTCTTTTATAGCAGGTACAGTGATATTTCTACTTTTAATAGAAAGAATTTTAAATTCAAATATCTGGTTTTAATGTTAAAAGACGTGATTACAAGTACGGTGTAAGGCTGTATGTTCTTTATGATGAAAGGAGAGGAGAGAGATGGGTAGAAATAAAGATGCTGCATTGTTTTTGGTTAAGCATACATTGACTAAACTAAATCCTGGAGATTCAGCTTCCCCCAAAGTCAGGCTGTGATTCTGAGGTGCCTGCAGGGAAGATCACTTATGTTTCAACCTTGAACGTCAAAACGAAAAGAGTGCTCCTGAGATGGTGCTGGTAAAGGTGCTGTGGTTGCATCACTACTCTGCAAAAGATGCACATGAAAGGCGTATAGGTATGAAGTATAAAGCATATAAGGTATAGAAAAGGCCAGTAACGGCATTTCATAGAAAATCTGCTGTCCCTTTGTAGGTAATAGATTTCCATTGCCATTGCTGTGCTGCTTCCGTCTCCACGGCGGAGAGTTTCTCCCTTGTGAATGCAAATGGGCGACAGTTTCTGGTGCTCACGGGAGTGCAGCGATGGATGCTGCACCAAGGGTCACACGCGGCCGCCTCGTGCTCAGACAGGCTGGTGCCTCAGGCTCCGGGGTTGGTAACTGAGCAAAGGATGCGCACGGAGGAAGATGACAGAGGGGTGACCTTGCAGGCTTCCTCCAGAGTTACGATTCAGGAGGCGTCGGTTCAGTTGCTGGGTCTATTACGGACATCTGCAGGGCCTCGGACGAGCTGTTAAACTCTTCCTCTTCTGTGAAATGAAGATTCGCAAACTTCAAATTTCCCTCTCCTGTCTGCTGTGGTTGTAGTCCCAGCAGGCTGGGAGGAAACAGAGAGTCGCCTGAGAACTGCATTTTGCGTGGCTTAGCCTGAACTGTAGCTCTATTAATACTAAGATAAATATAATTTAAATTCAGTTTGACCTTAGGTGGCAGCTGTGACAAAGCATGGTGTGTTTGAGGTCTGGATACAATTATTTGGAATTGCTAAACACCATACTTCAATCATGACCTTTAGATTGCACCGAAGCCAGAGGAGGTCCCTGATTTTAACTGGTGAACTGCAAATCACCCCGTTGGAAAGAGACTTCAGAAGCTATTATAATTACAGAGACTATTTTAAAGTGTGTAGAAGCTATAAGCAAAATATTTATTTTACACACTTGTCTGCATTTAATCCATAACTCTGTCTACTATGATAGTGTTTTACTGGTGTAGATGAGGCAAGTAAGCTGAGATCATAGCAGGCATGTCCTATGAGGGTTTACAGAAAATCATTGCTTTTTAATCCCTTTATCCCTGTTATTTCCTACCACTGTGAAAATCCAGTGGCAGGGAAAGCTGGCGCGGTGTAGGACAGATGCATAATATGTAATGCTAAACAGGCAAAAATCCTTCTGTTTGTATAATACTCCAAACACATTATAAATGTCAATGTTAGTGCTATGTGTCCTACATAAATAAAAATAACTTATCAATACTCAACCAGTATTATGCATCTTTGGGCTAACCTCGTTATACGTGCTGTCTTGATATCAATGACTGATCTTCTAATTAGAGTTAGCCAGAAAAGTTGAACTGGACTAGTTTATGGAGAGCAGGTACCACCCAAGTGGCTACCTGGGTATAAAAATGACTTGTGTACTGCATGTTATGTAGCACCTGATCTCAAGCCTTTAATTTTTTTTTTTGCATTATTTTTTCACTTCATAAACACTGAAAGCATGCTTAGACAGTGGAATTGAGCTCGAATGTCCAGAGGGCATCTAGAAATTTTCAGGTGCATGATTGCTTCCTTGATCTTCACATTAAAGCATCCTCCTGTCTGTAGTAGAAATTTAATCAGCTGAGCTACATCCTCTTATGCTGCAAGGTCCAGGAGCCCTGGAAGTTGGCTGATCATGGCACTGTTGAGACTATTTGTACTACACGGGTGAGAATGGGTTTAGATAAAGTGCGCGGGAAGGGCTTACGGTAGCTGTAGTGAAAGCGAGACGTTGCTGTGTGCCTAATGTTTGGGGAAGGGGCGTACTTTATAAGAATTTCTTATACGTATCTTACACGTGCATTTTGACAGGGAACATTTAAACTTGCACTTGGCAGTAAGTGCAGTGCTGTCTATGAAAGATTTGTGTGGGTAGTAACAGGAACAGTTTTCTCCTGAAGTAAATCAGACCGATTTCAGGTCATCCCGCCCAGCTGATACCGAGCAAGGACAGAACCTCTGCAAAACACCCAACCACTTTTTCATTGCTTTAGGATGTAATTAGAGGCACCCCCAATCCTTTGAATTATAAAGTGTTGAATTATAAAGATCAAAAATTGTGTGTTTCTCTCCTGCTCTCTCACAAGGGAGGAAATTGGAGTGATGGGATTTTCCGACATGCTGAGCGTAATTCAATTCCTGTTGGAATCAGAAGTTTTATCGATAGAAGTCCCGCAAGGCCTGAGCTTTGCTCCACTTGGCCGCCCACGGCCCGTTACACAGCCCGGTCCTTGCGCACCCGCCCCAGCATCGCCCGGGTCCCTCCTCTGCGGCAGGACTCCTGCTCCCCGCCGCTCCTCCTTCGCAAAACAAGGTTGTTGCTATTTATCTATGCAGTTCAGGGCTGCAAATCGTAGCTAATGAAATGCATGCACAACCTCTTCCCCATGTTATTAACCACGGAGGAACAAAGCCTTCTGAACCTCCTTCTTCCTTTCTCGCCCTGTTAAAACGCCGAATGATTTTCGTGGCAGCTTTGCCAGAGCAGCTCACAGGCTGGTGGCAGGCTGGAGCACAGGTCTTCCAAAATGCCAGCTGTAGGGACATATCCCGAATGGATAAATTAGAATATATCTGATCTTTTAATCTAGGGCAAGAGAACATATGGAGCACCAAGGCAGAGTCAATTTAAGATGTTGACAACAAAAACATGGGTTCTCTCAGCCATAGTAATTTAAAACAATGGTTCATTTTTCTGCTGTTCCTGACATTCAGTAGAAATCACGGGAGAATAACAGGTTCTCGGGCTGTTCTCATCCGACTTTAAAAACATCTGCCTTAGGAAATTACATTGTACCTCACCTATGAACAGTTTTCCAATTATTTTACTAAATAAATACAAGTATTCTGTAAAAACAGCTGCTACTCTTAGAAGGTATTTTTCCATCAGGTAAAGTCAATCAAAGAGAATGTGCTGCTTTTAGATAAGTGTTCCAGGAATAAATGCAAAGAGAGAGCTGAAGAGCTGCAGTGCTGCAACGCGGAGCAGGAGGAGCCCTCCGAGCCGCGGCTGGCTGCGACGGGCCCCGGCTCTCCCTCTGCGCCCTGGCTCCTGCAGCGTCCTGTAGCCCCTCAGCTGCTGCAGTTCTTAACGTTTTATTTAAGTTTTTATTGTTTTATTTAAAGGGATAGAGACAGCTTACACTCCAACGGTGACTTTGTGGTTTGCATGTCAGCATCCCACCATGCACACTAGAGGCAGAGGCTGTGGTATTACCTCTGTTCTCTTTGTGGAGGACGAACGCCTCCAGAGTAGAGCAGGTTTTTGGCCAACATCAGAAAAGTTTGTGGCAGGGCAGAGAGTTGAACCCAAAGTGTTTGAGTGCCAATCCAGGACTGGTTAACCACCCAACCCTGCTCATCTTCAAAATACACTTAAAGGGTTTTTTAAGGTCTAAGATGGTACCGTGGAAGCGTACTGGTAATGCTCATGGTGATAGCGAACTGCTCTGTCTATAATGGCTGGCTGTCCATGGCTCCCGCACGGAATCCTTACAAGCCCAGAAGAGACGGCTGCTGGCCAAAGCACACCGCTGTCTTTATGTGCCATGCCGCAGCGCTGTGACTGTCGTCCTGGGGAGAGTCCTCAGGTACCCGCGCATCAGGTGCTGCTGTACTTGTCAAAACCCAGCCGAGTGCTGCCGCAAAACCCCGTACCTTTCTGTTGAAAATCCACGCAAATCCCAACAACAGCCTCCTGGAGACCTGCTTGCCCATGAGGAATGCCAGAGCACAGGCCAGGGTGAAATCCAATAGAATAGTAAAATATAAGTGAAAAGGCTGACTTTCCTGTGGATTTTTTAAGCATATAATAGAACTTAATAGAGCATTATCTCCCTCGCTAAGGAATGATAAGATGGCTGTAAGAGCAGCTTCTGTAAACCCTGCTCCTATAAAACCTAATTGCTTTCATATCTATTAAATTCTAAAGGCCTTTCTTTAAAGTTGTGGGGTTTTTAAAAAATCAAATAATAGATTTATTCTTGATGTCTTGGGCACATTATTGCAGTAACCTCATCCTTGGACCACAGCTTTGGCAGAACACACACATCTGTAATGAGGGACTACGTGTTCTGTGGAGTTTTTATTACAAAAGAAAATGAACAAGTATATTAGGAAGAAGGGGGGAAAATAGAGAGGACTACTTTTTGGCAAAGCTTTGTATTACAGATCTCATTTCTCTGGTTGCAGCTGCCTTTAGGCACCCATTTCAGTGAGCTGCTATATTATGCTTAACTGTAGATGCTTCCCAAATTCGCTCTTTGGTGAAACAGGCATTTGTGCAGGTTCCCCATAGAAATGACTGATGTTGGTTTTACCAAGAACTCTGGCATTTCTCCACTGTAAGAAAGGATTACATTTTTAGAGAGATTTATCAAGATGAGAATAGTGAAACAAACATTTTAAATGTCCAGTTTAATCCTCTCTCTTCCCCCAAACAAGCCTATATGGGCAGGATTTTTAGCCGTTCTGAAATGAAAGCTTCCTGAAAGAAATATATTTCCCTGTGGGACTACCCAGCTTTCAGTCCTGATTCTCTGGGAAGGTAAGAGAGCTCTGTTTTCATTTACTATTTATGAGATGTGCATTCATATTGCCAAGTGACCATAGGATTCTGTGCTCTTAAGAATCTGCAAATGAGATGAAGCTCATTATTTTTTAATGCAAAAAGGATTATTGCGATCTTAGTGCAGGGATATGTAACCTCAGATATGTGTCTTGCTCTGGGATATATATTGAGGCTTTTGCTTTAGGAAGCCAATAAAGTACACACAGTATTTTCCAGTCATTCTGTTCAGCGTATAAAGGTCATATTTATTAGAAATAACACTAAAGGGGATTGTTTTTTTTAATTGCAGACCATGACTTGCAGGAAATTGCCCTCCTCTTTGTATGCATTTTCCTTTACAGTGTTGAGCTAAATGCAGGGGCACGTTTTCAAAATAAAGCTTCTCCTTAATAAGAAAAGCTTCATTATTATCCACTCCTGTCTCCACACACAAGAGTTGGTCTCACAGTCCTAAGGGAAAGCAAAGTCTGGTAATCAAGTAATCCCTTGTTAATTTTTCCCTCAGTAAATTAGGATTTACTTTATAGGATGATGTTATTGGGTGTCAAGCCATGGCCCTGCTCTGCCAGTGACAGGCACTTCGGTGTTTCTGCAGATGAAAGCGTTTGCGTGGGCGTCTGGCTGCCTGGGAGTGGGAGTCTCTGATCTGGGAGATGGGGTGTAGTATCTTAGGGGGAAACTCAAGCAGCGAGAGAGCTGCAAAAAAGACATTAGATCTGCTTGTCGCACCCACAGTTACACTATGCAACACCAAAAGGAAAGCCATTCTCTGTGCCCGTGGTGTTTGCCTGGCACGAAGCCGTCGGTGGCGGTGCCTGGGTTGCTCCCTCTGACGACGGCGGGTCTGGTGCTCGTCCCGTGCTGGCCGGGCGCTGCGTGGGACGTTCGTACTGCCGGGGCGATACCTCCTGCCATGGGACACGCTCTGCTTCTGGTGAAGCAGGTTCATCGCATGGAGTTGTACGAAGAATTGTTGGTGGAGGGCAGCTCAAATACACCCTTAAGTGCCTGCGCTCTTCTGTGTGGGCCCCTTCACTGCTAAAATAGTGCCGCAAAACAAATACGGAAACGGGCAGGACTGAGGAGGTTTAAGAGGGAAGACAGTTTGGACACGTTTATTAACCAGAAAAGCTGGATTTTCACTGCTGCCTGTTAGTATACAGAAACTATACCTTGGTTTTGCGCATTCGTATGGCCCCTATTTAAAATACCCCGTTTATAATGAATGTATTCTCAGGGCAGTTCACAGAATAACTGGAGAAATGGCACATGAGCTTTGCGGTTTTATTTCTGTCTCCCGGGTGTGCTCAGCCCCACACGTTCACAGCCGGGGTGTGCTCCGGGATCGCACGCCTGCAGGGAGCCCCTCGCAAATCCCGTCATTCCCCACTCGTCCCTATAGCCTCACCTTTACAGTACCGGTCCCACCGCTGCCTCGCTGTGCTTCAAACACAAATTCAGCTCTCTCCTCTGATTTTTGGCTACTTTGCCGATGCTGGCTGTGCTCTGAGCCTGGCCTCTGCCACGCAGCCCGGCAGGTCCCACGCAGGGTTTATGCCCAACTTGAACCATTTTCAAGCCTATCGATCTGAATCAGAAGTGTCAACAGAAAAGGCGTTACGCTTTCAGCTGACGGTACCTGATTTAACAACATGCCAAAGGTTCAGGCTATTACAGAAAACAGTAATTTAAAAGGAAAATATCACAGCTTTGCTGTAGGAGAGAAGCATCAAAGGGCATTAAACAAGTACCCCACTGCCGAGCGCATTGCGGAGCCCTGGGGACTGACATCCCAGCTCCACAGCAGCCTGGGATCTGCAGGGAGGAGGCACAGGCCAGCCGAGATACCCCCTGTACGTCACCGTCCTTGCTTTCTCTCCAGGACAAACGGGATAAAGGAAGGCAGCGTTTATCAAAATGCCGTTAGGGAATTAGGTGACCAGCTCCCAGGGAATAGAGGCACTTACAGCCTTAGAGGCACTTAGGCGCCTCTTAAGACCCCAGACTAATTTCCTTCACTGGGTTCTTGCTCTCTTGAGCTCATGCTCCACAAATGCAGTAATTGCAAGCATTTGTTTTGAACCGTAGAAGCCTGAGCTCCAGAGCAAGTTTTATTTACTGCAATTATATCTGGCAGGTAATTTCTAATAAACTCAGGAAAATGATAAACCTCTCACTAAATTCATGAACAGAAAAATAGGGCAAATTGATCAAATAAGCTGTTTCCTACATAATAAAAAAATTATTATGTGCATAACATCCTGGAACAGAAATAGCTCTGGTGAAACCATAAAGACAAGCAGGAACTTGCTGGAGGCATCTGTGCAGAGTTTTTAAATTTGGGTTCACTCCTGGCAAAGCGCCTGGGGATCTGCTCAACTCCCCACAGGGGTGATGACCCGCTGCTGGCGGTGGAGGTGTTGGCACACACGTCCCTACCTTGACCCTGCCCTGCCAGAGAGCGCTGGGTCACGCCAGATGCAGCCCTGGCAAGCCGGAGCCCCGTTTCTGCCCTTCTCGTTGACTGAAGAGCAGTCTTCTTAGGGAGCAGCGCGAGCCTCGCTTCCTTTCCATATTTATAGAAAATGAAACCAGACAAAGTGTTCAACATATAATATGTGAGATTTATTCCACATTTCGTTTAACTGAATGTATGATGTCACTGAATCTACATTTCAAATAGCTGAATTCAGGTATTGGGTTTTTCTAAAATGAGCTTTTAATAATTATTGAGCTTTTTCATCTCTGCTCTGTAGCTTAATTTACATTAAAAATTTGAATTTCATCTTAAATTCTCAATCTAGCAGTGTTAACCTCTCTGAGATAAGTAAACGATTGCTACAAATTAGGTCTGGGCTTGGATGCTGCAGCTGATTAACATCACATAAGGACAATTAACAGCATTTTTAGGAGGGGATAGGAAGAAATTATCATATGCAGTTGAAACTATAAAGAGAATTTTAGGGAGGTATGTAATTAGGCAAATTAGGCTAGGGTAGTGGCTTTAACATTCCTACCGTGATGAAGAGCATTTATAGAGTCCTTAAGGACCATATAGGTTCTTTAAGGACTATATATTTACAAAACAATTTAAATGTCAAATTCATTCCATATTAACATCATACCAGTTCTAAATGGTCTGGCATCATCAAGAAAATTAATGAGAGCTTCCCTGCCTGAACTCTGAAGTTCTTTCTCATTTGAGTTTGAATAAGGGGAAAAGGTAGCTTAGGAAATGAGAGCATACATTTAGACAGGTTAAAGACAGCTTACAGCAGAACTGGATCTTTTCGATTTTCACAGTAATATCTATCTGCATTCCCTTCTGATGCCATTTTTTAAAAGCATTCACAGGGCAGTGGTTGAAGGAGCTGCCATAGGGCTAGGGAGGCCGTGTAAAATAATATGACCATAGCTTTCCCATTTTCCAACCTAAAGCATCATTATGTATGACCTCCTGTCGCTTTATGCTTCATTATCAATCATGATCTGAGGGCTGAGGAAAGCTTTATCTGCAGCCTGGGTTGTGAAGAATGGCAGCAAATGGAAAATTAGAAAGGTTTGCTTATCGTTCATGGGAAATGCTCTCCTTTGAAACCTCCGCTGTGCTCCCCAGACTCCACGCGTAAGCCTAGATAGAGAATAATGTTACCGAGAGGCTCGTATTTTCCTCGTCATTTAGAATAATGGTAACCAGGAGTGACAAGCTGCGAGCTGGAAATTATCTATCATGTGGCATCTCCATCCTCCTCCCAGTGCACCGCTGGTTAGTCTGTGATTCCAGTTGTTGTGGTACTGGTTTCTGCTTGCGTGGATGCAGGGAAAACCCGGAGGTGTGTTGTTTCGGAAGGGTTCACCCATCCTCCAGGACTGCTGGGTTTGCTCTGCCCACCCAGCGTCAGCCTGGCTGCGGAGCGGCTCTTCGTGCCCACGCGGCGTTGGTGGGTACGTGGCAGCAAGTGCCGCTTGCCCAGGCTGGCGGTGTGCAGGTTTGAGGGTTTCGTTCTCCTTTTTGTCATCTCCCCGGCATGGTTTCCTCTCTGAGCTTGACTGATACTTGATCCCTGTGAGTTTCCCAAACAAAGAAGAGCAATTACGGTCTCTGATTAACAAGCCTGGGCAGCATGGTGTGTGCAAATCAAGATAACCATTTATCTGCAACTCTTCCCTCTCTGCCCGCGGCGGCTTAGGCTCAGCCTGCGTTCAGGTTGCAGAAGTATTTGCTTTTGCTGCGATTGCAGCGTGGGACGGTGAGAGGGGCGAGGGGGCGGCAGGGGCAGGGGATGGCTGCGGGTCTGAGGAGGGAGGTAAGGGCTGGGGCACGGGGGGGAGAGCTGCGGCGCTGGCCCGTCACCTGCACATCGTGTGCTTTTGCAGAGCGTCGGCTAACAGTGACAGCCAAAGCCATCAGTTCTCTCTGATGCATTGTTCGGCTTCAGGCTGAGGGCAACCCATGTCCTAGACTGCCCTTCCCCGTGTCCCATCCCACAGGACACCTGCCACCGCTCCTGGTCACACTGGAAGGATAAAACAGATGTAGGTGTTTTATTTCAAGGGGAGCACTCTTAACACAATACTGCTAGAGCTATCAACATTGCTATCAGAAGCTGAAGTATTCCTTCCTTGGGCACTAAAATAAATTTGCGAGCACACTTGGCCTGAAGAAAAATGTCTTCAGTGTCACCCTTAAAAAATGCTGCTCTCCTCTGCCCCTGCAAGAAGGTTTGGAAGGTAGCGTATATTTGTTTAACTCGCATATATACTTCATAGCATTTACATGCCTCAAGAAAGACGTCCAAGAGTAACATAAATGCAATTAACATAAATACAAACCCCTTCTGTTCTCAAGCAAGACGGAGCTCTTGGAGGTGAAGATCAGGGTTCGTAGCGGGAACCCAACAGTGGTTGTGCCATCGGTGCCCCATCCTGAGACAACGCGGTGCTGTTCTGCGTGGTAGGGGCAGTTCTGTGCTTGCTGCTTTCATCTTCCTCGTGTCTGGAGAAGCGATGCTGCTGCTGAGCCTCTGGGGAGGACAACATGAATGCCTGACAAACTCCTCTGCCTCTTCACACCTTCTGGGATCTTGTAGAGGACTACGCTCTCTGTGTTGCAGCAGCCGAGAAGGCTACAGGGTTGGCCAGGTCCCTGCTGGTTGGCCAGGAACCAGTTAGCCCCAGTTAGTTGCTTTCATGGTTTGATCCATCACTTTGAGATTATAACGCCTGAGATGTATGGGCTGTACGTCAGCGTGAGTCCAGAGGCAGTTCTCCTGGTACTCAAATCAAAGCAGCTGTCTCCCATCAAAACAGTAGCCCTTTGGGTTTTTAACTCACCTTGGCAGAACATCATGGCCTTGGGTGATAAATATCATACTGGAGGAAGCTTCCAGAACCACCACTTTAAATCTGTCTTTAATGACTTTTAGGTACTTTACATATTTTCCAGTATTTTTACATCATACTGAATAGTGTTATACAGCATTAAACATATCTCTTACCAGGTTACTACAAGTTCTGCCCTTTTAAATGCTTGACCAAATTGATTTTGAAATAAATTCCATGTATATTGCTGAAGTTTATTCTGCTCTTGAAACATTGTACAGAAATCCTTTATCCATCCTGAAACTTCAAATAAATCTTTGCTTCTTTTAAAATAACCTTTGAAATGTTTTTGATCAAAATGAGTGAAATAGCAAGAATAATAGATGTTGTAGAATTTGTATCCAGTGTAGTTTCTTGCTTCTCCAAATGCTTTTGGAAATGCTGATTGATTTGTAACAAAGCTTGAAATGTCACCAGGAGGAATGAATGAAAAAATACACTACTCTAATGCGTGTTGAAGTTGAAATTGGCTCAAAGTTTTAACCTTTAGAGATGCTTTTTACTTGTTTTTTTGCTTCTTCAACTTTTCACAGCACTTACATAGTTGGAAAGATAACTGGGAACAAAATGCACATAGAGGAGATTAATAAATTATGCTCTTAGTTTTGGCACATTTACAAGAGAGAGGTGTTAAAACTCCGATTCAATGACAAAAGAGAGGATTGCTCTGCTGGAAATAAAGCCTGCTCGTTTTGGTCAAGAGGGATGCTGCACTGCTGTGTTCGGATGTGGATACATGGCCTGGCCGCATTTTGCAGGTCGTTTTCTCAAGCCGGGGAACAATCCCCGACTGCGGCACGAGCAGCCTGCCCTGCATCCAGGGAGCCTGTGGAAAATGCCTCCGCTTCTTGCTGGAGCCTTTACGTTCAACATAGGCAGGATGAGGGGATGGTGAGGCAACTTTTTAGCAGGATGGGATCATTTGTGTCTTGGGTCAGTGGTTGAAACCTAAGTGGGAGAGCGAGAGCAAAGTCCTGGCAGTGTTTCCTACCAGCTGGTTCTGTTGGTTCAACTGTAAATATAGTGTATCAGTGAACTGGATGTATGTTTGTGGATGAAAAATTAAACGGGCTTTGCCTGCTCTAGAATTTGCAGTAATTGAAACTGCAAAATTAGGTAAACATTGTTTGAAATCCGGCCAATTTCTGATACAGCAAGAAGATCCTTCAGTACATTACGGCTGCTCCCAGGCTGCCAGTTCCTCTGCGTCTTGTCCTTGCACCCTTTGCTGGCGGCTGTATTCCAGTCTTCAGAGCACTCAACGTTTTTCACTCCTCAGGTTAGACGTGTGGTGCCTTCTAAGGTCTGCTGCCTTTTTTTTTTTTCCTGATGAATTTACTCACTGGAGTATAAAAAATAATAAAAAAAGCCTCGGGACTGATCTCACTGAAATTAGTCTGTGATTGCTTCTGGCTGGTGGAAGATTTACAGCATCTGGAGCTGCAGCGTTGGGGAGACTATTTGTGACTCCTTGGGCCTCACTTTCCCCTGTCTCCTTCCTCCAGTAACCGCTGATATTTGGGCAGTGCAAAAGCAAAACGGGAACGGAGCAGTAAGCTGTAACCGAGTGCATTTTATAGTCACTTAGAAATAACTTTGCGCAAGCGTAGGTAGGTGTATCATCCTCCCTGCGTCGACAGTGGCCATGAGGTTACATCGCTTGGCATCTTCTCAGTGCTGACCGCAGAATAGTGTAAAAATGCTGTCAAATGTGGTATTACATCTTTTGCACGGGATTTTGTGGGAGGAGACCAGGGCCCTTTTCTTCATCCAGCTCCCTCTCCTGCTGTACCGAGGGCTGTTCCCTGTGCCACGCTGATGGTGTGATGGCGAGGAGAGGAGGGGAAGCAAGAGGTACCGAGCAAAACCACGTCCTCATCTTCACGTGATGGCTTACAGGTAACACCAGGAAAAAAAAAAGCAGGTTCTCAAGTTCCAGTTCATGCCTGTGTGGAAACTTGCTGCCCCATCAGAGGTGCAGTAACCAAACCCCTTACTGCAGGGCCTCTGTGAACACGGAGGTCAGGAGGGAGCTGCACTGCAAATGAATGAAACTCCTGCAAATGATCTGGCTTAATCCTGGGTCTGTAATTATAGGCTCTCTCACCTTGTTTCTAGAATTCTTTTTAGCAGAAAAAGGCTCAGAATGAATCCACCTATCTCATTTCAGCCTCATGATATGTTTGTTCAACATTAAAAAATCAATGTTGAACAAGAATTTTGTGGGGAAGGAGAAGATCCATGGAGATTACATTTCTATTTCAGTGCAATTTCATGTTTTACTGCTGCATAGACTAGCTAGTTAATAAGGTATCCTTGAATATGAGGTTCATATTATATTTATTGCTGTGCTGGTAGGTAAAAATCAATCCCTGTCATGTTTATTGGTGACTACATTCTATCTTCGCTATCATTATAATTGTGTCTGACATTGATTGACAGCAGCCAATAATCAAAAACATTTTTGTAGTTCTGATCCCTCATCAAAATACAGAGGGCAGGGAGTGTCCTTGTGCCTGATGCTCTTCTCTGGCGCTCGGATGGTTCCTCAGAGCCGTTGTCTGCTGGTTTACTTTGATAAGGAAACTTGCTTGGCGTTGAGCGGGGATGCAGCCGGGACGGCAGCGGAAGGGCTGTGCAGTGGCAGAGCATCACCTTTGCCCGAGACTCCTTCTCCACCGCTAAAACCATCCCTTCGGTTTTAATGAAATCCTTTCTCCCTGGAATCTAACACGAGCCCATTGAAGCACCTGACAGTAATTCTTCCCCTGACTTTGTACTGGGATAATGGGCAGTTAATGATAGTTTTGTGCTCGGCTGGGGAAAGGTGATAAGGAGAGGAAAAAAATGCATCCTTTGGTGAAGCAGCACATACGTCTCCTGGATCTCTGTCTAGGCCTTTTATCTGATCTGGAGAATGAAAAGGAGATGACTTAAATGAAATTTGACTGTGATAATCTTCTTGAAAACCTGAGTGGGGAGGAAGCAGGCTGCTGAAAGGAGATCAGTCCCCGGCTTCCCAGACACGTTGGCTCAGAGATTTCGGGAAAAGCCAGGGGAGCTCCTCCAGAAGCCACCAGACTGGCTGCAAGGGCTCGATCCTTCATTTTTTTGAAGTATCTATGAGTTAAGTTAGTTATAACACTTGGTTACCTATTTAGCTTTCAGCATCTGATTGTAAAAGTTTGATTACTGAATTTGAACTCACATTAATTTAGTTAGGGCACCAAAACTAATGACATTTACATGAATTAGCTTTAGATATCAAAATCTAAATATGACACATAATGTCCACCATGCCTGTAGTAAGAAATACCTACTATACATGAGACCTATAGAAACTCAGTTTAGTATGTAGCCCTCATGAAAAAAACAATCTTTTACCTGCATACATTACATTTCTCTTCCCTTGGCTGATAATCCTCTGCATGTTAGTCTCATGACTGCTTTAACGATTTTTGAATTAATGTTGAAATTATTCATTTGGGTAGTAGAAGCATCTGTTTCAGTATTATATCCTTGTCTGGTATTTCTTCATTATATACGGGATGATGCACTAGAACAGCACTTGAGATGCAGGTTATAAAAATACCACAAAGGCGCAGAAAACATTTGGAAGAGCGCTCTGTGAATTCATATGCATTTCTTTTAGAGAAGATCACACATATAGACGGGTAATGTTTATTACTCCTTCTTTCCAGAGCCACAGGGATTAACTGGGGAATGGCTGCAAAGGGAGCGGTTGCCAGTAGCTGGTGCTGACATGGTTACAGCTTTGGTCAGTGGGAGCCTGGGTTCAGAAGATGGGGAGCAGGAAAGCTTGATTCCTCGGGGAGCACAGAGCTGGGCTGAGTAAGCTTGTGCTGTCCAAAGAAGGAAGGTCTTAAATCCGTTGCAGGACGGATGCAGGGCTCACTGGACGGCGGTGGCAGCGGTGGATGGAGTCAGGGTGAGGTACCAGGAGGAGGGGGTGGATGCCGTCAGCTCCCAGCGAGCCCTGGCAGGGCTGGGGGGCACGGAGCGGACTGCACCCCGCCGACCGCTGGTGGATAAACCTCTGCTGTAAGGGAATCCTCCAGTTCAGTGGGACCGCGCTTGTGGTTATGAAATCGGACGGCTGGAGGTGGAGGATTTTGGGTGCAGGTTCAGCGACGTACGAGGGCTGATACCCGTGTGGGTGAGTGGGTTGTGCTCGGTTCTGTGGGGTGGCTGCACTATGGACAATACGATCATCACAGCTCTAGGCTTAGAAACCAGTTTCTTGGCTGACCATGGAAAGCCTTCTGTTAAGATTAAATCTTGTGTCCCTAAAGACAAAAGGCTTATACTGAAATTTTATGTGAGCTGTAAATCACTGGGCTATCGTTAGGGCTAAGGTTAGGTTTCGGGTTAAGGGTTCAGAGTAGCATCCTCAGGAACCCATTTTACTCGTGATCCTCTCAATCCCTGCTGGGGATAAAAGGCTTATAGTTAGTTATCAGATGATAGTGATGGCTCCCTCGGCTGTTTTTAAGCCCAAGTTTGGTGCAGATGTTAGATGAATTTTCAGAGGAACAAAATGCTCAAGAACTTGATTCATGGGAGGATCTTGGCCCATGTTTTATAGGTCTTCAAGGAGCCACCAGAAAACTGTTTTTTCCTGCTCTTTGTTTTGAAGCCTAACTCTATGGTACATGAACTGTTGGCATAAACTCAACTCAGAAGGAAATATTACCCATTTGTCAAGGAAAGTAGCTGCACATATTTTAGCCCTACAGCCCCGTAGGCTTTCAGATATTACCCAATAAAACAAGCTAGTCCACTCTTGCCTTTTGAAACCCCAAACCCAACTTCAAGTCTGTTTTTCCTTAGAGTTCACCCTATACCTTTTTTCCATCTGGAAGACATCCCTAGCCCCAGGAGCCGTGTCTGGCTGGGCAATAGTCCTGCCCGTATTGCCCCTTTCTGAAGTGGAGCCCTAAGCCAACCCGTGGTCCCTGCAGTTCAAGCCTGCCAAGCTCCCCACCGGGAAGGTCTTTCTGCCCACTCCCCCCTGGCTCCTCCTGTGCTGCGGCTTCGCTCCTGCTCATCCTCAGTGCCTCAGAGTAGTTACAGGCTTTGCATTTGTTCGAGGAGAGGTGGTTGGGTGCAGGAAATGGGGAAGAGAAGAAGAAAGAGGGAGGAAATGGGAGAAGTGTGAGAAGAAAGGCTGGAAGGAATTTCTGGGGGGTTTCTCATGTTTCCTGACCTCCTGCGGTTGCTCCACGTCTCCTTGAGGATGCACACTTCACAGCTGAGAGCCACTGGTCTCCACAGCCTGAGGTTTTCTTGGCTTGAAATTCTGATCTGGGCAAAATTCCAAGCATTTACTCATTTAGATTAGTAAATCTAAGAGAAATTAAAGATGAAGATGTATTATCAGAGTCTTTAGGTCCTGTGTAATACTGGTGCATGCCTATGATTTTGTCATTACATCAGTTCTTGAGAAATAGAAATGGCTTTCAGTAATTTAATCCTTACTCTGTTATTGCATTCTTGTGCTGCTTCCTTGACCCCGCGTCTCTTCTCTGAGTTATAATAGGTTTTTACAAATTTTCCTTGGATATCTATGTCTTCAGGAATATCAAATAACTGAATGGCATATCCATTCTCTTGCACTCGTAACCGAACATGAAAACTGGGTTTGCATGTACAGTTCATAGAGCTTAAGGACAGGACCAAAGGCCGTCTGTTCTGACCTCGCCTGTGTCCCTGGCTATACATTTCTGCCTCCTGCCCTTGTATTGACTGCAGTAGCTTATATTTGACTAAAACAAATCTTAAGTGAAGGCATCCGGATTTCATTTGGAGTCTGCAAAAGATGGACAACGCTCTGCTTTCCAAAGTGATTTCTTAGTTACTAACATTGACAAGTAGTTATGCTTTATTTTTGGTTTGAGTTTATCCATCATCTAGTATCTTCAGAAATTGTTTTCTGTTACTCCTTCATTCGGTGTTTTCTCCAGGAAACTTTGGTAACGGAGACCTCTCGTTCTCTCCACGCAGAGCCAGGCTCTTCTCTCCTCACCTGGAAGATGCTCTCTCCAGCCACATTGACAACGCTGTGCCAGGTTTCTGCGCTTCCTCTAGTTTTCTCGTTTGTTTTGAAACGTGTGGATAGGAGACCCGTGGGGAGCGTGCCGGTGCTGCGGCCGGCGGCGTGCTGCTGCCTGCGGGTCAGCGCTGCAGGGGTCCGTCCTGGGACAGTGCCTGGGGCGAAGCACAGGCAGGGTGACTGGGGCAGTCGCTCCTGTAGAGCATCTTTTAAAGTAAATGGGATTTTTTACCCAGCAAGCACTAACTTTCATTCATTTGGTTTATCCCAAGCCAGTTTGGTTTGGTTAAAAGCAAAATAGTCTCAACAATTTTTTTTTGGGGGGGGGAGTGATGTTTTAATGATCTTGAAAGTTGGTTTCTGATGTATGGATGATAGAAAAGGGCCTGGCTCATATACTGTCCTTAAATAGCTTTTTCTGTTGCCACCATCAAAGGCAGAACAGCATCTGATCTAATCCAGAAGAATTTTTCTTGTACTCTTATTTTAGGATCTAAAACTTGCATTCTAATAACTTTCTGGTGACTCTTCACACAGTACTGTGGCTTCCTCTGCAACAGCTTGTTCCAGCTTGCCCAAGGACTACGACTTTCATTTCGGGCTTGCTCAGGGCCTGCTTTGCACTCTGCCTTTCCTCAAGTGTAACGTAGCACTGCACTTAATTAAAAATACACACTCCACTGCCAGTGTTCGAGCGGAGCTGAGTTCATACCCGGCGTTCCGCTTCAAAGGAAATCATCATGGGAAATCATGTATTTTGTATCATCATCCTTCATGTAATGGTTCATACCAGTGATTATAATAGAGCAGCAAAACATCTTTTATATTCTTTCCTTTAAACAAAAGTATTTAAAGGTTACCAGCCCATTAAAAATCATCATCCCTTTTAGGAAATAAATAAAGGCTCATACCTCTTGCTGTGCAATTCGGAATGGGATATTTGATGCTTCAGAGTCTTTCAAGAAATGATACTGTAACGTGTCATTAAGCACTTCTCCATCATGAGTAAGAGTATCATCAACATGAATGTTACCCAGGATTACCCCGTAATCCCTATGGACAGAGTGCCGTGCCTGCAGAAATCCCGATGCCGCATCGAGTCTTAAAGGTATTGATTTAGTGAAGGCAATTGTGATTGTTTTTAATACAATGTGTTAGGGCGTCCTTTTTAGCGCGGAATTAAATCCCAGCGGTTTGTTGTAAGTCTGACCCAGCTCACGCTCTTCTTCAACCCAGGCAGCGTCCATGTTCCTGCAGAACCAGACCCACCTCCTGCCCCCAGAGTCCCCGTCAGTCTGAGAGTCACCAGTATAGATTTCCTTCTGTACTGGATAGGTGAGGTGCCCGTGTCTGGCAGGTCAGTAACGCTTGCATATTTTCCATTTTTGTACCTGAAGACTACGTGGGCAACGTCATACCTGGCAGCTGGCATCGCAGCCAGTCACGTAGTAAAAAGGATTATGCATTTGCATTTGTTTCTGAAAGGTATCTGATTCTCTGCGGCGCAGCTTTGCAGGGTGAACACCCGTCAGCTGCACAGCTGGCATCCTCTTCTGCCACTAACGCTGCCTCTTCTCTGGCTGCGTGGAAACGTCTCCCATGCGGCAAGGGCAGGGAAGTGACTACCTGGGAATGTAATGGCATCCCTGAGCAAGTCAGACATGCAGGATTCTCCGGGGTTTTTCAATGGCCACGTTTCTTGTGAAAAGTAACTTTTTTCTGATTGTTTCCAAATGATTTTTAGATGATAGGAAGACTAGATGTGTTTAAATGCAATTTGTAAAAATGGTCCTGGTGGCATCTACATTTACGATGTCTGTGAGGTTTCCTCCCAAGTGCTCAGAGTGCGGTCCTGCTGGTGTGGTTTTTAGCCTGAAACCCCAAGCGATCCGAGGGCTGGGCTGCGTTCTTGACTTCTCACATCTGATCCACATTAATCGAACCCTTAATGCTGCCCAGGCTGAGGCACAGGGGCAGCCCCTTACAGCTCTGTGGCCCAGCAGAGCAGACCCGCAGCTGGGCTGAATTAAAACCCCAGCAGCTTCTTCTGCATCCTCAGCTTCAGCTGGGTGTGGGAGGGTGCTTGACCCTGATATCTGCTGGTGTCTGGCCAAGTGATGATGTGGGTGAGAGACATCATGGAGCCTCTTTGTCCTTCCCCTCCTGTGTTGAGGTGCTGGCTCTTCAGAAGCAGCTAGCTGATAATGCACTTCAGGTAAGTCTTGAAGGTTACTGTAATTTCACTGTGTGGTCTTGCTGATAATAAGCAAAACAAGTTTGGGGTTTTTCCTGGTGGTGGAAGGGGTGCCTAGAAAGAACAAGAGCATGGCATTAAAAATAGCTACAGGGAATCTGCTGTGCTCCTTGCAGCCTCTGTATTGTTATGCTATTAATAATGTGCTTCAGACATCCATAGAACTTCCACTCCTTCCTCCAGCAGGTGCCAAGAAGCAATAGATAATCCAGAGTCATTAAACTTGTGCTGCCATGCAAAACTTTAATAGGGACCCACGCATTTATATGTCAACAGATAAGTATATTACTACCAAACACTTTATGCAAATGGAGGGTTATTCTGCTGTAGCATTGTCAGATCAGTACAATTTTCTGTGTTAATAACTCCTTACAGGGGCTTTAAAATCCTAAGTTGAATTTCAGGCTGTTTTTCTCTAGTCTGTATTTGCCCCCCCCCTCAGCCAACAAACCCCTGTTGGGTAAGGTGGGGTTGTGTCCTGCCAGGCTGCGCCTTTAAAAGTCTGCAGCAATCATTTTGGAGATGTCTTGGCGAGCTGTCCCCAAGTGTAAAATCACAGTGTACTCTCTGCAGCGCTGTTCTTGGTCTGTGTGTACGTAATCATTTTGGTTAAGTAGAAAAAGTAATATTCTATTCATTTAAATATTGTAACATCTGACATAGCTGCAACGCTCCAATATTAATGGCTCACTTGAGGCCAATTCTTCTACTCGAAGGGCTTTTTCCATTGCAAATTCATCATGCAGGCATCAGGCAAAGAGTTATCATTCACTTTTTTTTTCCTGAAGGACAGATATTGATATTCTCCCAAGATGTGAAAATGGATCCCCTTATCAGCACTGCTTAGCATACAGGCTGTGTGCGGAGGCTTGTTTCAGTGGCAATACCATACGATTGAGGGGCCCTGCGTAGCCTCAGAGATCTCTGCTTCCCATGGAGCAGTCATGGGAATGCTCCGATGTACATCTTCAGACTAAAAAGCTGGATTTTTGTTGAGTTTTGCGTTCTTCACTCCCCGTGTCTAGCAGGATACGTATTTTGGTCTGGGTAGTGTGAGCTCCCATGCTTTGAAATCCCGTGAATGTTAACTGGAGACAAGGACAGATGTCTTTGAGTAGCCCAAGGCATTGCTTGTGGGGGAGGAGGACCAGAACAAGGGCTGCTCCTGGGCCACAGAGCTGGGCTTAACTTCCAGCTCTTCTCCACTCTCCCATGAGGTTTTGAGCAAAGTTGCTGAGACTCATGCTTCCATTTTTCATTGCTGAAATGCACAAAATAGCCTCTTTCTTTGCATGTGCAATTCTCTCATGTGCGAACAATGACTGTTGTGGGACAGAAATCCTTCTTAGCTCATGTTGACATGCGTAGCACAACAGGCGCTTCCCCTTGGTTGAGATCTCAGTTGCAGCTCGGCAGCACTGAGGTCCTGCAGCCCCACTGCCGGCCTCCGAGGACTTGTGAACAGCACAGATGCGGATGAAAACACAGACTGAAATGCTGCTGTTCCTGCTCAGCTGTGCTGAAATTGCCAATGGAATGTGAAAACCACCTAGGCTGGCAGCTTCTCGCAGGCTTCGGGAGCCGAACATGGCAGAGGCGATGCTCTCCTGAAGCATCCCAGCCTTACAGAAAATGCAAGGCAAAGTATCATTAAAAACCCAAGCCTGTACGGTTTTGGGAAGTCCAAGAATGTTCTTCTATGGTAGCGTCCCAGGTTTGCTTAAGGAAGTATTTAGTAAATGCCAGTAAAATTAATGAACTGCTTTTGGCTGGTGGGTCTCCAGCGATGGGTGATTTGGAGTAGCAGTGAACAGGCGGTCTTGGTGCTGCCAGCTGAGGTCTGAGTGTTATTATGCAGGGCAGAATTGATTGATTTCCTTGTCTAAATTATTCGCAAGCTTAGTCATTACTTTTGTAGCTGATAATTTCACTGGAGCTTGGGACCTGCTGTATTATGGCTTATAAAAGTTTAACCATCAATGAACTCTTGGGCAGTAAATCACTGTGGTGCTGTATTGCTCTTAAAACTCCATTGAAGCTGAAACGCCAGGAGAAGGGTGGAGGATAGCAGGGTATGGCATTTAACGCTGAGACATCACAGCAAGTTTCAGGATTTGTGTCTTGATCCAGTACAACCCCTACGCATGGGTCTGATTTTAAACTTGCCCTCTTGAAGTCGCATCCCGTAGTGCTCTGTGAGGTTCAAATCCCACTTTGCAGATGATCTGGTGGTTACTTTTCTCCAGGCGTTCTTCTGCTGGTCCCAAGCGTTTATGGCGAGGCCCCTGTTGATTCTCTTGGGTGAGAGCATTTGACCGATGGTGGTTGCCCTCAACAAGCACGAGCAGCATCAGGGACCATCTCCTCGGGGGCACAGATGGGCTTCGGGTTGGGTTTCAACAGAGCTGTACCAAGGCAAGCTTTTTTTAATTTATACTTGGCTACTCTTGTCCTTTTCACTTCAGAAAGCCATGTAGCTGTCTGCAGAGAGTGTTGTGAAATTATTTGAAACATCTGAGACAACAGAGCCTGGACTGGTCCAGAGGTGATATATTTCTTTAGTAATACATGTATATTTGTAATTCCAGCGACTGCAGTTTTGTACTGAGCACTATACTGCGAAGCACATACCTGCTGTGCTGGGGTTTGGGCTGGCTTTTGGGGGGGTTTTGTTTAGTTTTGATTTTTGGTTTTAGTATCTTAGCTAGGCTTTAACTAGCGGTGGGTAAGGTTACATATTCATTTAAATGCAAGGCGTACTGAAGTCTAGAATTACCTGAAATAGCTTTCATCTGGTGTGACTGTAAGCTGATTAGATCACAGTTGATTTCTGCGGTTTTAAGAAGCTCGCTTTAAATGCAATTAAACTACTTGGCAGAAAAATGGAAATTTAAAATATCGTTGAACAATGTAACTGGGTTCCCTAATTTAGTAGAGCATTGGAGGTGCATTAATGTGCACAGTCCCTTGTGGTGACCTACCTTCTCGTTAATGGAAATGCTGATGATACTGCACATTTCATCTTGGGCAAAGCAGAGTGGTCCAGGGCCCTTCATCACACAGCCCCTGCGACACTCTCCTGACCCTCTTACTGTGCTCAACAGATTTTTTTTTTTTATTAGTTTTAGTTGTTGAGAGGAAGGAGCAGAAATAAAACACAACTAAAGTGTATTCTGTAGACTGGTAAATAGTTTTTGCGCTTGGGTTGGTAATTTTTGGTTACAGTTTTACAAACCTACATTTCAGAGGTGCTTACCTACGTAGATAACACAAGAAAGCATCATTACTTTTAAGAAATCGGGTTTCCTTCCGACAGCTGATGTGGAATCGGCGCCTCGCAGGCTGGTAGGAGCGAAGCGGGGATGCCGTTCATTTCTTCAGAAGTTACTGCAGTGTGTCAAAAAAATGCTATTTTTTCATAGCATACAGAGTGGTATGTGCCTGCCTTTACAATATGACCTATATAAGGACAGTGTCAAAGCTATCATTGTTACATGCTGGAGATTCTGGGTTTATTCAGAAAAAAAAATCCAGTTTTTTAATAACAGACTTGCAGGAACATGGAGTGCAGAATCCGGCCCCATAAGCCTTCCTTGCTCTCTGAGGACGCGGATCAACTCTTCTCGGTAATGCCCGGTAAATGAGATTCCGTGCCATGATAATTGTAAGAGCTGAACTAATTTTTTTCATAGCAAAAATAATCATAATAATTTAAAAAAAGACTAAGAAAAAGAAAAATAGTAGCTGTTAAAATTCTGCTGTTATTGTTCATTTATCGTCTCCGCGCTGTCTCCCCTACCCATCTTTCCTATTTCTCCATTCTGATTAGAGCTGTAAGACCCAATTTATTAAACCGCAAGTCCATAGTAAACATCTTGATAATCGCCTCCTGCCAATGCCAGCTGAAAGCTGCTAATGGTTCAAAACCTCCTGACTTTATAGAGCAATTTTCCAGATGTAGTACATCCTGCCCGCTCCTTAAGGAGCGTGCAGATTTATACCAGCGTACGGTCATCGGGAAAGCAACTTTTTGATTGTAAGAGTCTGCGATGGGAACCTGGTGGTAGCGTTTCTGCAGGACGTTCTCTGACACCGGCACTTAATTGCCGAGGGGCTCGAGTCCGAGGTGTGCTGGAGGTGGATGTGGCATAGGAGTCTCGTTTGGGATGTTGCTTCAGCAAATGCTTCGCCTCCAGCTCTTTTGTGCATAAACTAGGTCCTCTCCGAGGGCCAGGACGGGCTGGAGAGGCAGGAACGGCACTTCGGGTTGGTGAAGTGGCTGTTAATTGTGTACGTGCTTGTGCACACCCGCGCACCTAACGCACACAGGCAACGGGTGGTTAAAAATGGCTTTCTGTTATCGCCAAGTCCATCAAGTAATCGAAATCTCTGTGCAGTAGCTCTTGTGAATGTGATACGACACGGAGCGGTGTGGAAAGGTAACGGTGGGCTCGAGGGGCAGCCCGGGCACCGACAGGGAGAGAGGAGGAGGAGTTGCAACAGCTGTGCGTGAATAATAATAATACTAATAAATTAGTGTCGGCCGCAGGTTGCAGAACAGCCTTCCTGCCTCTTCTGGGGTTGAAGAAGGATGATTCCGTTCTCATCCGTCCTGCTTGCGATGCCATCCTTCCTCGGCAGTGCCGGGTTAAGGGCATCCTGTGCCTTGGTCTCGTAAGACCTGATGCTCTGCGCCGGCGCTGCAGGCTGCAGCGTGTCACTTTGGGCGTTAGGTACCACTTGATTTGCAGCTTACAACTGCATCTCTGCAGTTGCAATATGTTTATTAGCATAGGGGATTTCTCCTGACAATTTAATGATGCTGATTCAGCTCTGTAGTCCAGAGGAAGCCTGTTTGTTCTCTATCCAGAGCAGAGCTACTCACTGGGATGTGGGGAAGACAAAGACTATTTCTGGTCAGGAACCGATTTCCAGAGAGCTTTGCTGGGCCTGCCAAAGCACTGGGAAATGCGCTAGGAATGTAAAGGGTATTTTCTCGCATTTATTTCTGTGTGCTCAAAGGGAGGGAAAAATCATTAGAAACTTGAAAGTTGGCATGTTTTCTTTCTACCCTTGGAATTACTCTTTTATATTAGAGCTTATTGTGTAAATTACCAGCACAAGAGATGACTGGGGAACCTGCAGCTAAACTCCCTCACGAGGCTTTCCAGCCATCCATAAGTCTTTTGAATTGTACTCTCCAAGCTTATGATGTATTTAAAGCCCCATGAGCAAATTGCAGATTTGCATTAATTTCCTATATAAGCACACAGTTGTTGTTCGCTCTGTTTTATAATAAAAAGTCTTACATATATATATATAGAGAGAGAATTAAACGGCACTAATTAACCTCAGTTCTGGGTGGGTCTAATTTCACTTACGTTGAGAAATCCTACCCTTCCGTTCCCATTCCCGATTACCATTTAACCACACGCATAGGGTTCGCACCAAATCTGTCACCATTCGTCTGCCTTAACTCCTTCAGTTCCGTCTTGGTCCCCGTGATGGTTTGTGCATCTTTGTGTTAGTTGGAGTTATTGGAGGCACTTACCATTTGTCCTGGCACGACATATTTATACAGAGCCTTGAAATACTTTTAGCTCTTTCTCTGCTCTTTCTGTTCTGTCTACATAATTAAAGAAGCTGAAATCTGCAAAGATAGACACCGAATCAACCCAGAGAGATAAAGATGTCTACTCATATTTGTTTCTCCTGCAAGATATATTCTTTATAAATCCTTCATGGCACATTAAAAATTGACTCTTCCTTGTCTCAGTGAACAAAATAATTGTGCATCACCGAATTTCTCCTTCAAAAGCACAGAATGGATTGCTGTGGCACTTTACTCAATATTTAATTAAATTAAGTTTAAAAAAAAAAATTGAGAAAAACTCATTCTGATATATGAGGAACCCAGGAACCTCAAACTGCAGTTGGTTTAACGGCAGCAAGCAGTTTCTGCGAGGATGCTCTATGAAGCATGGCTAACACAGGCTATTAGGAAAGATAGTTAGGAAATGCATCAATATTTAGAAACCATGACTGGAGAGTCTCATTAAAAAAAAAAAAAACTACCTATAGACAATAAAAGTGTATTGTTGAAGTTAACAAGTCTGGATCTTAAGGAAGCATTAACCTTGCTTTGATTGCAAGCGCTTGTTAGCCATGGCACAGCCCTTGGTTTATGGGCTGGCACTTGGCATGCGATGAATGCTTCACGCTTCCCTGCGGAAATTCCCTCGGACGGCCGGGAAGCGCCAGCCTCTCTCAGCAGGATGTTTGTTGAACGCAGAATCTTTCAGAAGGAAGGAGAAGGTGATTTTCTAGTGTTTGAAGGAAAATATGAAAGCATATCTCATGCTGTAGCTCTAAGTCACCTCAAATTTTCCTTTAATTTTTTTTGAGTGCAGGTTGAAATATGGTCTGGAGAAAATGCAGAATTCTAATGAAGCTTCAGCAAGTGTAGTATATTTAGAGAAAAGTTAAGTAACCTGCACTTGTAATAGAAAGTTTGCCACTTTGGGGTGTTCTGCTAGTGTTCATGAGGACTTGTTCGTAGATGTACCTTCTCCCAGTGTCCTTGGAGAGGGTAAGCCAAGAAGAGCCCCATACTTGGAGCAGAAGATGTTAATATTTGCGGTAGTATCTGGCTCTGGAGATGACGGTCTGCCAGCAGAGGCAGCTTTATCCTTGTAGGCAGAGCTTACGTGCTGCAGTTTGGAGGCTCGGGTGGTCGTTGGGTTATCCTAACGCAGTGCCAGGCAGTGAAAGGGGGGCAAGACTCTTCTCATCACCTGAAGCACCGCAGTACAAGTTCCCTCGCGCCGCTCGCTGCAATTTGATGAAAGCACGTTGCGGATAGTGTGCTGGTAATGGAGCTATTTCGTGTGGGTTCATTATGACCATCTGTTCAGTATGAAGGTAAAAAGGTCAAGCAACATAATTTCTGCATAGACCATAAAACGCCATCAAGGTGTAACATTTAGTGTCTTCCAGTGGAGAATCCAACCGATACTTCAGAAACGCTGTGTTGGCGTGAGGGTGTGCGTGGGGCTGTGGAGAGAGAAATGGCAGCTTTAAAATTCTCGTGATAAATGCTTGCCATTGTACGCTTAGCTTTTACCGCATATAAATAAGGTCAGTCTTTTTGTGGTAGATTTAACACAAGATTGAAAAAGAAATGAAATGTGTCAGTTTTGTCATATCACAACACGTTTCTGGGAGTGTTTAAACAGAGTGAAATATATAATAAGGTATAATATTGAATGAAAATGGGGTTTTTCTTTCTTATTCTTTTTTCAAGTGAGAGTCTTGAATTAAAATAAAATTAATAAAAAAAGGGAGAAATATTACTAGTATTGAGTCTTTTGAAAATCATGTCTCGAGACCTTACAAAACACAAGATTAACTTAAGTCTCAATATTTTAGAATTTAATTAAGTTTTGTCTTGGGAAGAGGTGGGGATCAGCCTCTGGGGTATACCTAGGTAGTGCTTTGAAACGTCTTTCTTCCACTGCAGGAGCTTTAAATATGTGTATTTATGCAAAGAGAGAGTTAAGACTGTGTAGAAATAAAATCCCCTGGGGGCCAGGACCCGGCGGACGTCACTGCCATCCAAAGCTGGGAGGCAGCAGCGTGGGGACCGTGTTGGGTCCTGTTAAAACTGAGATCTCTATTGTGGCTAAACGCGATTAATCGTTCAGGATAGTTGTTCCTGTATCTGGCGGAGGTGTTTGGGAGCACCGGTAATGCACAGCCTCTGTGCTCGGCGGCGTGCAGGGGTAGGTCAAAGAGGTGGGCAAAGGTCCTGAGGAGGAGCAGCACAGCCCTTGCCTTACTTCTCCGAAGCCTTCTCCTGCTTTACAGATGTTTCCAAGAGGGGACGTAGTGGCCGGGAGGGCTCCGGTGGCTTCCCCGCAGCCTGGGGCCGGCACTGCTCCCGCCTCTCCGTGCCGCGCCGTCATGCGGGCTGACAAGAAACACAAAGGTTTTGTGCCAAAACATCACATGTCGTGACTCACGTCGCTGTGATTTGACGCGATGTGGTGCACGCTGTGTACGGCTCCTGTGAACGCTGGTGACGAAGGCATCAATGACACAAAATACTGAATGAATTTAAAAAAAAAAAAATCACTTTAAAAAGAAACTGGGATTTGTTTTGAGAATACTGTTTTGAAATGAGGGAGACTACTTAGGCAAGAGACACCATCAACGTTTCGTCCCAAAAAAGCTTTGTCAAAGCAGCACTTCTTAGATTAAAAAAACGCCCCCCTCTTTCAACAAAGGTGTTAGCCAGCTCTGCCTTACGTCCTTGTTCTCTACCTAGGACCCAGCGTGCTTTTTTTGACAGCTAAATCTGTAGGGCACAGGCTCTCTATACGGTCTGTGTGTATAATGCAGAACTGGTTGTGTTGAGACTCAGCTTCCCCCCGCAGCCGATGGTGTGTTTGACCCCCAGAGCCCGGCCGGGGCTCTCGGACCAGCCGCGGGGCGAGTGCGTCCCCCGGCCGCGGGCAGCTCTGCCCCTCGCCTGGGGAGCGTCGCTGCGCGGAGCCGTCGGCACTCGGTCGCGCGTTTACGGAGAGCAGGGAATGCCATTTTTAATAAATAATCATACTTCCCCTGCGTATTAAATTGTTAAATGAATTAACCTAACTTTCTGCAAAATGTGTTTTTTAAAACAAATTTTATGCCTGCGATACTGGCATATACTGAAATCTATGGGGAGGAACTCAATAAAATGCTGGCAGCCTGGGGATTTATTATTTATGTAATTTTTGAAGGTTTTCATCTTTCTGGAGCCTGTAAGCAGATGGGCTTATAACATTTGATTTCCCTGGATCCTAATTAAAGCCGGGAACATTGAAGTTAAGGAATTAAGTGACCATTACTTAATTTTTCTCCCATTAAGATTTTTTTTTTGTCTTTTTTCAGTCTCTCCAAGACTGCGCTGACTTTTCATTTATTTTGACAGCATTTTGCAGTCGTAGCGTGGTTCGGAGAGAGTCTGAAGCAGCGTTTGGATTGACACGCCATTTCTGAAAACGTACATGTCAAATTGCCTTGTGCAGTATATTTGCACTGGCCGCGGCCCCGATGGCTCGGTGTCGGTGGGCGCTGGGACTGCTGGCGTGACGGCAGCGTCGGGCGCTTCACGAGCATGAGTTCTTCTGTCCTCATCACCCCTGGGAGGCAGAAAGGGCCATCGCACCTGTGGGTGGAAGAGATGGAAGGGTAGGATGGATGCTTTAACGAGGTTGGCAGAGATGCGTCCCTCGTGTCTCCATGCTTCCTCCTGCCGTTGGTGTACGCAGACCTCATCACCGCGCTGGATGTTCACCACCACCGCTCACCGGGGACACTGGGTGTCCGTTGAAACAAATGGCAAATGAAACAAACAACAAACCCCACACCAACAACCCAACGGATCAATCCCGTTGCTTCTACAGGTAACACAACCTTGGACGGGGCACTGCGTTTCAGATCCCACCAGTCTTGCAGAGTAACCTGCTCATCGCGCCGTCCCTTAGCAGATGGCGACCCGCAGCCCTGTACGATGATGTTAAGTTAAATTGTGAGTTACAAATATAGCTTGGGGTTCAATGCTTTATGTTTAAATTTATGACATTGATTTTTTTTTTTGCTGGATCATCATTGCCAAGGTTTGAAATGTTAATAATTACAGTGTGGCTGTTTCAACTGCTTCTGCTGTTCTTCTGGAGAAAGGCTTGCAGGTGTGGGTCTAGACCCAGCTGCATCACTGGCTTATGCCGCACTTTTAAAGTCCCAAATCCACATCTGCTAATCGGCTCAAGCTAATAGAACAACAGAGGCTTGGATAATATAAATAAATGTGATGCTAAAAAATAAAATAGGCAAACCAGATCTCCCCAGTACAGAAGGCAGGGCAGATTACAGCGGAGAAATGACTCATGGAGAGGGTGTTTACCGAGTGCTGTGTCTCGCTCTCTAGCAGCACGGTGCTCATATTGCCGTGTGTGAGTGTATAGCCTGACAAACAAGTATTTCTATGAGTCTGCAAGGACTCCTGGAGAAGTATTCTTAAAATTAAGTGGCAAAAAAGTAATTGTTTGTGTTTCCAGCTGTTTTTCCTAGCGAGGAGTTTTTGAACTGGCACAAAGCATTTCCCTGAGCGTTAGGAATGGCCTGGGGTTTTCTAATGAGGTCGTTAGGTACATCTGCTCCCAGTCTGATCCCACTCAGATACACGGCTACTGTGCTTAGACATTTCTTCGCTTCTGTTAAATTGTTCTAGGCTTCTAATGGCTGCAGACGTGGTCATGGTTATGGCTCTGGTTGAAACTGGAGCAACACAAGATCAAGATGTGGGCTGTGAGGCAGAGACCGCACTGCAAACTGGGATGAATTAATTGCTAACATTAAGAAAGGGAATTATACAACCACACTAATCAAACTTATGGTTCAGGCCACAGACTGATTGCTTAAGAAGGTCAAAAGAAAATGCCTTATCCAGGTACTTCATTGCTCAACTGGCTGACTGGCCCCAGGGTAAGGTGCTTGGCTGTGCTGGAGTCGTTACGATATGGGGATTAGACTAGAACAATTGTGCCTGGAGTTGTTGAGTGAGTGGTAGATACAATATATTGTTTGCTGGGTCTCTGCCATCCCTCTTGCTTTTTAAACCATCATGGTTTAAAGCTCCGTGTCCCAGCGTGGTGGTTGCCCACCGGCTGGTGGACAGCAGCTGCCTCGAATCGCCCGGGACCGAGGCTCCTGGGCTGGACGCTGCCACAGCTTCAAAACCTAATCGAGGCATGCTGGGATGGCCGAAATCATTGCTGTTAGTTAGGCAGGTTCTGTTCAGATACACGGCAACAGGCATAAATAAAGGCACTTTTGTCATTGGTATGGTAAGATGACTGAGACGAGGCGGTTGGTTACAAAGGCATAAAGCAAGCTTGGCAATGCGCTGTCACCTTCTTGGAGATTTAGAGTTTATCTGAGTATTTCCCATCTGCCTCAGGAGTGATCTGCTTTTTAAAAAAAAATTCATATGTTAGAAACAGAAGAATTTGGGGACTTTTCTTTAAAGGAAAAAATGACCTGCTAAGCATTTGGACAGTAAGAGAGAAAGTGTGAATCTTTTAAGGAGCTACAGTAAGTTGTATATAGTAAGTGAGTAGTCCCATGCAGTTTTGTAATATATTTTAGTGCTTCAAAATGGCTAATTTCCCAAAGATAACGAAAATGGCAAGCAAAATTGACTGAGACAAAAACTGTAGAGGTAAACATGTGAATGAGATTTAGAAGTCTTTTACAAAGAGTTTTATTAGATGATTTAAAAGATTGTGATTCACAGCCCAGAAACATGATGGCTTTTGCTAGAAGTCTTCTCTAGCTCAGAGCATGAAAAAAGCAATTATTAGATATAAAAATAACAAGGGGGAAAAAGAGGAAATTAGAAATTGATACAAATTCAATTTCCAAGTATGGAAAAGAAGGGAAGCAAAATAAACCAGTTCTGGCTCCTCTGTTAAGGAACTCTCCAGGAGCTGTTGAGTGTTTTGGCTGGGCATGATGATTTTGAACAAGTTTACTAAAGCTAACAAGCTTTCCGAAGGCTCTAACCCCTGTAAATATTGTTGCGTGTTCAAAGGGGCAGGTGGGTGGCCCAGCCTGTGCCTGCCACTTACCCTTCTGTGAATCATTTCAAGTTGATATGAATTTGGTTGATGAAGAAGACAGGAATTGAATAAATTTCACCATCAGAGGTGATTTCTGGTGTGTTTAGTTGTGTGCTGTGTATGGAGTTTTGTTTTTTTGGTTTTGGGGTTTTTTTTAAGGCCTTTAACTCAGCGTGATGTTTTGGTAATATGGGTGTTGCTATATTCAAGTAGTTCTACCATGTGATCTGCCCTTCAGCTGTTTGAATTCCCAATATCTTGATCGTGTTTTCTACATCTTTTTCCTACTTTCTGGCTGCCTCGTAACTGCTCAAATATAGCGAGCGGCTCCCAGCGCTTCCAGAGCAGATCTGACGCCCTTTGGTACCAGCTCTCTAAACAAGAGCTAATGTCAATACTCAGAGATCTGCATCTCAGGTGCTGGGAGTTCAGCTGAAATACTCAGAAGTGAGGAAAGTGAAGGAAAAAACCTCTTCCCTGTCCTTAGCCTGGCTGTTCATCTTTGGATGCCCAGTGCTGCTCTGTGCACTGTTTTTATGGTGGAATATTGGAGGCAGAAATTCTGCCATGGGGCAGAGAAAGGTCTTTCTTTAGATGTCTTTGTACTTAACCAGCTGCTCCTGCATGCTAAATTATCAGCTGTCCGAAACATCGCTCAGAGAGAAGAGCGAGCCCTTCAAGACCCGTCTCCACACAAGGCTCTACCTGCAGCGATGGGTGGCAAAGGCAGGCAGAGCTGTGGGCTTTTATGTGTGAGCCGATGCATGACAGCCATCGTTTGGAGAGGGCTAACGGAGCCACCTCTAATTATAGTCTTACCATAGCCGCTTGTCAGTGCATCTTCTGTTTCAATCTTGAAGCAAATGCGACCGGCCTGTTGGGAGAGCAGCGATCTCGTGCTGCCCAGCCGGTGTGTCCAGGGATGCTCAAGTTTGGAGGAGGGAACCCGACGGTACCAGGAGTCTTCTCTGCAGCAGCTTCCCGGTTTCTTTTTCTCCTCAGCAAGGAAGAAAACCAAGATATGTAAGATCTGTGTTAGGCTGCCAGGAAACAGAGCAGATCTGTCATCTCCCAACTCGTCTGTGTTTCTCAGCATGGCACGTGTGGTCCTCCGTAGGTCAAACAACAAATTACTTTAGCACTAAGGTGTTTGATGGGAGCGGTGACCCCCTGCAAGCCTTGCCTACCAAGAAGAATTATTTCTAATATATCCCCCTCTCTGTGAGAGAAGGCCTCTCAAATATTTTTTTTATTTAAAATTCTTAAAATGTGTAAGTCTTTGCAGCAGAGAAAGTTCAGTTCTGATATCCCTGCTCCCCACGGGCAGCGTTGGGGTGGAGGCACTGGAAGATGCTGAGCTGAAGCAGCGGTTAGGGACAGACTGCAAATACTGATCCTCTCCCAGGAAAATGTAACGTGAGTCTGTGTGGCTTTGGAAAATGGCACAGGCTTTTTGTTGTCGCAGAGGAGTACGGTGAGGGCCGGGCTGCGCTGTCGGGAGTGAGGGAGTTCTGCTTCCTTGTGGCTGAGGATGAATATTTCAAAGTTTCTGAATGTGCTCGTAGAGTTTTCAGCTGTGAGTGGAAAAAAACAGGAATCCTTTGGCCTGTGCAAGCAGAGGGACCAGCAGGTCTCAGTGGCGTGCATCCCTTTGGGATGCAGGTGCTGATGTTCCCAGTCCCTTGGCATTTCCAGTTCTGCAAAACCAGCGAGTTTTGGTGTGAATATACAGCTCAGCTCAGGTCTTCTGCTCCTTGGTGTTGGCCGTAATTCGTCGTGTTGTGTACAACGTGTGCCGGGTAGGGAGAGGAGCGGGTAAAGCAGAGGCTGTTTGAAAACAGTTCCTTGGGGCACGGGGTCAGCCTGGGCAGCCCAGCCGGGCGCTAACGGTGGGCAGGTCATTTACCAGCTTGGAGCTTAATTAGGGCAGTGGTGTGACGGGTGCTGGCAGGCTGCGTGATTGCTTTACTGTTTGGGTTTTCTCTCTCTTGTGTCTTATCCCAGTCTTTAGGAAATATGTGCTTTCTTGGGCTGTTAGCAGCTTGTGTTCGTTGGCCTTCGAGGGACAGAGCATCAGATTATTATTAATTATAACATCATTTCTGTAGGTTACCTTCCAGTATTCATTTCAGCACTGTTCCAGAGTAATACGACACAACCAGTGTTATTCCTGCCCCAGGACAGTCTGTTCTGCTGCAGAAGAAAATGCACGTGCCCTGGCAGGACGCGGGGGCATCGCAGACCTCTCCTGCAGCGGGGAGAGGTTTGTTACTTGCCACCGCTGGTAGGACCGGTGAATTGGTGAGCGGATGTGTTCAAAGTCTTCGGTAGTTTCTTGGGGAGTTGGAAGAGTGGTAGGGAGGGCCTCAAAATTGATGTCTGCGTACCCCTAAAACGGCTTAGCGGGGTGCTGCCGTGGGGCTGGCCAGGACGCGGCGATCGCCCGGACAGCGTGCGTCAGCCTGCGAGACCCATGTGCGCTTCCCACGGGGAGCGAAAGTGGCTCCCCTCCACCTTGCGCTGGTTGAAGTCTCTGCTGGTTTTGTTTGGGGTTTGTTATCTATATAATGCTGCCTCCGCATGTTTAAAAACGAACAAGCGAAGGCAAAGCCCCAGGCAAACCCCCTCGAGAGCAAGGCAGGCTGCAGAGGCAACCGGACCTGAAAGATGGCTCATCCCGGCCACTGCCGTCCCTGCAGGGAGGGAGGGTGGTTTGGAATGGAAAACGTTAAATAAAGTTTAATCCGCTAAAGATGTACTCAGTCTTGGTTGATTTGCAAACAGCCAGAGAAATGTAAAAGCAAATAACAGTACCCTAGCAGGCCTATTGCTGCTTAAATGTTTTGGGGTTTTTTCCCAAGTAGCACAGTGCTGGGGGTTTTTCATGCCCTGTTTCAGGTGCTGGGTGCGCACACGAGCACTGGCTGCTTCCAAGTGAAATTCCCATCAGAATCCCGTTTTGAAGAGATGCTGCCGGTACTTCAGTGCTCAGATACTGCCCGTGCTTGTAACATCCGAGCCATCTGCAGCAGATTAACTTCCTCGGGCTTCTCTAAATCTCTCCTTCCTGTCATCTCCCAGCATCATTTACAAAACCCCAATTTATGCCCTCCAGGTTGACCTTTAAGCCTTTCTTACCTTAGTTGAACTTGCAGCATATGAATCTATTTACAAGGCTTTGCTTTCAACATAGCCGGGTATTATAGACTGAATTTTCACCATATGGCACTTCTTTCACAGCTACATCTTCAAGAAATTGCTTACAGGTGCAGGGATCTCAGTCTGAGGCTTTTTCCAACATCATTGTGACCCCAGTGAATGTTTTTATTGACTGTTTTTCTTTTTTTCTCTGCAGCTATCGGCTGTTGTGCTGACTTCCTCTTTTTAATTTTTTTTTCTGCTGATGTACATTCAGAGACTCACCTTACTATTACAGAAAAATCAAATAGTTACAATAACGGCTCAGGTCAGAAATATTCTCTTATGACCTTTGCAAATCCTCTTTACTCGTGGGTTTTATGTGATAAATTAATGCTTTAGTGAGAAATGCTCTCAAAGCAGACACATTAAATAGCACTTGTTTTTGACCTGTGGCATCCTCAAGTCAAGAGTCTTCCAGATCTTCTTGCACAAGTTTCTGGTTATTCATCGGGTTTGTAGCTGATACGTTTCTATTCATTTGGGTCCGTTAAGGAAGCAGCTCATGAGATTCAGCCTTCGCTTTCCTTTTCTGAATGCAGATGATCTGTGGTCGGCAGGAGCGGGGTACCAGCCCGTTAGGTGTGTGGCTGCCGTGGACGGAGCTGTCTCTGCTTCGCTGGCGGCTCCGCTGGCCGCAGCCTCTGCTGCCATCGAGGTGTGGGGTGGGTTTTCCCCCATTATTACTCGATATCTAGATGTCTGTATTCCCTTTCTTCTCTAGAGATGTGCTTCCACGTGAATTCGAAAGCCAAGTTAGACTGTCTGTTTTGCGATACTAATAATTGTGCTTTGCCATATATATATATATATATATCTCTCTCCTTACTCCCCAACCCAGGCAGTGAGAATAGCCTCTCGGTCCTTATCGAGGATGAAGATGCACGTGAGGGTGATGACAGGCTGCTCCATGGAAATGAGCACAGGGCAATGGAAATTACAATACCCAAGGCAGGAGAAGGGCCTCGAGTGCTTAATATGACATTATCAGGCAGCCCAGGCAATCCCAGCTGTGGATTATTGAGAGTTGTCCCATGAATTTTAAGTGTAATTCCAGGGATTTTTAATGAATCCACATCTGTTGGAGGTGCTACCCTCTAACCAGAGAGTTATCACGCGTAATACTTTCCTTTTAAAAAGGGAGAAGTGGCAACTTCAGGTCAGTGCTCTGCAAAGTGTTAGAGAGGCAGGAGGAGAGAGTTGTCGTGGTCACAGAGGCAAAAGGAGAGTGACGTGAAATACGTTATTATTGTCATTGTGTTGCAATCTAATTTAATATCTTTCTTCCTGTAAAAGATCTTTTTTTTTTTTTAAGACAATGATAATGGTTGGATGTGATCTGTCTAGATTTAAGCAGAGCATCTGACACACAGGAAATTATTATTTGAAGTTGATATGATGGCTATTAAAGCTAAAATTGTAAAAGCAAGAAGGAGCTGGCTGAAGGGGGGACTCTGTTATATATGCCAGGGAGTTACTGGTGTGGATGGCAGCCGTGGAGTTAGGGTGTGTGCTCACTAAGCCTGCAAAAGTAAAATTGGCAATACTAAGGAGGTGTAGATGTGATATGGGGAGAATTAGATGACAATATTGCTCAGGGTAACAGAAGTGAGAGGAAACTGGATAGCAGAAAATGCGAAATAATGCTTTTATAGCAACACTTTGCTATCACCTGGGGACTTGTCATCTGGAAATGATGGGGAGGAGAAAAGATCTGACTTACCTCACTCATCCTACAAAAAAACTATTGTATCTGAGCTGCCTGTGAAAAGACTATGTGATTTATTTATTTTTTTAGGATGCATTAGGTAAGGCAGCCTTTAGTAAAGACTCTGCGAGGTTACAGCTGCTGTGCGAGGCCTTGCTGTGACCTCATTTGGAATATTCTGTGCAGTTCCAGGGATTATGTTTCAAAAGATGAAATTATTTGGATCGGGTGCAGAAAAGGGGTTCTGGGATGATAAGAAAGAGTGTAGGATCTTCCTTATCGAAGAGTATTACAGGAGCTTGTCTGGTTCAGCCCGATAACATGGCGGTCGAGGGGGTAGGCTGACTCTCTGGAAGTGCGTTTGGGCGTAAGAGCGAGGAAGAGTATTTTCTTAGATTAAAGGAAAACATGAGTTCACTATTAAATGAGCTATAAGTTGAAAATTAGTACGTTTGGATGGAAAATTAGCAGATGATAAGGTGATTGCTAGCCATTTGAGGAGTAAAGCTTTTCAAACTAGCGGTAGGGAAGAGGGAGCGTAGCACATGTCCTGAACAGTTGAGAGCATGAGCTTTGTTAGCGTCTCATCGTCATATTCGTGGGATCTGTGTCTGTCTCCCTGCCAGTTCCTGATCATTTTTCATCTTCCATTCCCACTGGATTTATTCTTGCAGTCCTTTCTCTGCTCCTTTCCTTTCTGCAAAGCGTAATATAAATGCTATCATACTCTTGAGTCAGAGCTTTGGAAACCGAGCACTTCAGTAAATGTAGAATTAAAGCAGAATTCATTTATTTTGCCCTAAATGTTATATTAACATTTCATTTATTTATGTATTACAGCAAAGGGACACAAACTGGAGATTTATGTGCCTCCTGAAAGACCGTTTTGCTACAGTTTATTGAAATAAACTGGAAACATTAGAGATGCCTCTTTCAACTTGTGGCCCGAAATTAAAATGAAATGATCAGCGTATTGGCTAATTAAGAGAAGACATTTGTAATTTAAGTTTCAGTATTCAGTGTAGCTGTAAGTCGCAGGGTAACGATGATAGTTAAAACAATATTATGAGAAACTGACGTTTTCATTCTGGTGATGAACTTGTGAAATGGATCAACCGGTTTAAAGTTTAACGATGTCGTTAGTGTGGCTGAGTGCGCACGCTCTCCACCGGCAGCGTGCTGCGGTCCGAGTGCAAAGCTGCTTTAAACAGGAGTGGGTTTGGGCTTTTATTCAGCAATTTGGTTGAAAGGGGCTATTATTTGATATCACTTCAACCTGAAATGAGTGCCAGTTCAACTAGCAGGGAGTGAATTAAATTTGATTGCAACAATGCACATAAAAAGCCTGTGTAAAACCAAAAGTTAAATGCCCTTTTATTGAGGTGAGAACTGTTAGTTTTGCAGAAGGAATTGTAAAATCGTGCAGAAAAGCGGGGTGAGGGGAAGTTTTCTTCACAGACAGGCGCCGATGGGGCTGGTGGCTTTTCTGGGCCGGTAGCTGCAGTTTCGCTCCAGCCGGTCCCTGTGGGTGCCCCTCGGGGTGACCGGCCCCGTGGGCATCGGGCCAAGCTCAGCACCAGCCCGACAGGACTGTTGGGCTTTGGCTACCCCGGAGCACGTACGTCTGCCCAGGAAGGGCTGTGCACGGTGCCCTGCGCACAAGGACCCCTCGGTTTGCGTGACAGGCTGCTGCGCTCTCCGGGAGATGGAAATGGAGGTATTGATCGGTGGGGAAAAGAGGTGGCTTTTCATTTGGTTGGGTTTTGGCAGAGTTAGGGGCATCATTGTGGAGACAAACCTTACCGCTTGAAGGGAGCGTGAGCTGGTGGCACGTGCGATGCAGATTTGCTGTCTGACTCAGTGGCACGTCTGGTTGGGCACTTCATTGGGTCACGCTGCCGGAGGATGAGTGGAAAAGCAGGAGCCGTGCTCCTTCTTGTCGGGGGGAGGTTACGGGACAGCTTTGCACGTCTGACGAGGCCGTCCTCGGAGCAGCGTACCGTGAAGCACGCTTCCATGGGCTGCGCTGTCACTGAAGATGCATCTCCAAGCTGCAGGAGATTTTCGTGGTAGAAGTAACGCGTATGTCCTTGCTCCACACCCAGTGGAGATGTGACTTTAACGCTTGTAGACCAGGCGATGAGAACCCAGAGGTGATCGCGGAGATGCTCACATTGCCCACGGCTCCCTTGGCAGCTGAAGCTCTCCTTGGTGCTCCCGCTGGAGACCCTCCCCGTTGTCCTCTGCTGCCTTACCTGGTCTAAAGCTTTTAACCCAAGTACCGCCATTTCCAAGCTTTTTACTGAAAAAGCGCAGTCAGCATCTTCCTTAAAGCAAAACCACGGGCTAATGACAAGATGCTTCAGAGCCCTAATGAGCTTTGTCTTCCCCAAGATCTGACTCGACACGGGAAATGGCAAAGAGAGGCCCGAAGCGTCCCTGTGTCAGTGTAACCCCATGGCATGTGAGCCCGTGTCCACACGGAATTCCCTCTGCTTCGGTCTGTCTCATCGGGAGAGGTGGTGTTTGAGCAGTAGCACTGGTTTTTTTTCTAGTCGAATTAAACCACGAGACATGGTTTCACTGGAGGACACTCACAGTTCATCGCTGGAGCTGTTGTTTTTAATAGAATGAAATTATTGAATTAAGTCAAGTAACTAAAAGGAAAACAAGGAAATCGCGGTTTGTTTATAAATGACTTGTGAGCATAAAAAGAGGCTACATTTGTTGACCGAATTATTTATGATGAATTATTTGCTCAGCCCTAGTTAGTAAAAAATTTCCAGTAATTCCTGCTCTCTTTTTTGTGTTACTTCATTCAGCCAGATAGCTGTTTCCTCTGTGGATATTATATTAAAATCTTTATGTACAGTAAACACCATTTCTTATTGCAGGCATCTATCTTGAAAGCAAAAATAAAAAAAAATAAATAAAAAAGGAATGGAAAATGCACCATGAAGATTGATTTCTTTTATATTTATTGAGTTAAAGCTTGCATACCTGATTTGAAACGGGGTCTCATTTGTCATCAGACTTGGTTGCATCTTTAAATAACCTCCTTTTTATCGAAATATGTTCACAACATAATTTATGAAAGTAGCAATTTGGCAGATTGAACTATATTTTTCTGTATTGAATCTCTGCTCTCTCTGATTTAATATTTAATAACTAAAGCATATCTGCTAGTGAACTAGATAGAAATGACAACTCTTCTATGTGGGCTGATTAGGGGAAGAAAATCCTGCAGGCAAGTAATACCGTAGTTTTCAAAGGATGCTTTTAAGCTATTCAATTCTTATTCCTCTTTGAAATTTTTATAATAGTTTGAACAACCTTGAATTAACAAATGTAAATTAGTGTTTTAAATCGTACTTCTTAAATACTTACCTAGATAACTTCACAGAAGTGAGTTCTGACTTCTTACAAATAGATATTTATAGAGAAGATCCACAACTTAATGATCTTTTTAGCATTGCAATAAATGTATAAAATATTTTGTTTGAAATAAAATATTTGTACTGCAGAAGTAAGGCCCAAGTTTGGCTTGTTATTTAAAGATGTGTCTAACTCTAAATATATGTGTATCACCATTGGGTTGAATCAGACTGAAGTCAAGAATCACCTGATTTTAAAAAAGGGGAAAAGTCTCTCTAATGAAGCTCACAAATTACTTTTTTTTTTTTTTTTTTTGAGAAAATATGTTCCTTATCTCTTACAGATTTGATGGGTTAAGGGACTTTGATGTGGTTACTGAGCTGGATAGCTACGTACACGAAAGTTAAAACAAGACACAATTGCTGCCCGAAACAAACCAAAATGGATCTCGTCAGAGGTCTCACTGACTTTGACCAAGTTGATACTCAGTATTTGCGGTTTGTGTGTCCGTACTGTCAGGCTGCGGTGGGACTGCCGCTGCACGAGAAGCCCTACGGCTCCGGCGTGATGCTGTACAAATACCGAAGGGACATGGAGGGAACAAACCAGGAGAAGGATTTTTTTTTGGTGCTATTTCTGGCTGGTTGAACATTCGTAGCCCTGGCTGTAAAAGCATGGCTTGATATTTATGGCTGCCACTTTGGCCTCATGCCTTAAAAAGAATATTCTGGTTTTGTGGTAGTGCAAGTCTGAAGGAGTAAACCTTCGGCCGAGACCTTACCCCGTCTGCTCGGCTACTCGGTGCTCATGGTGCTTCCGTGGGGGGAGATGCGGCTGTGGCCAGGAGCTGCCCATCCTTTGCAGGCACATCCATCCGCTTTTCACCGCCACTGCCGTATAAGTAAATAGAAAAGTCTCACGTGGCTTTAATCTTCCTCCGCTCGGGTTTTCGCAGGGTCACTGCGGGCACCCGGTGTGCTGCGTGCTGGCGGTTCCTCTTGGCCTGCTGGTTTCTGCTGCAGGAGATCTGGTCTGGGAGAAGGGAATTGCGGCCGTGCGTGAAGCTGCTGGGCGGGTTTGGACATGTATTACCTGCCTGCTTTCTGCCAGCTTGAGCCCAATTCAAACTGCAAGATGAAATGTGCCTACTTACATAATTATATAGCATTTTAAAATATAGAAAGAGTCACAGTGTAGGAAGAGTCATAGCAGCATTAAAGAGTAAAAAGCCCTTTGGCTTTTCCATTAAGCTGACAAAAAAACCCTGAAACAAACAAACAAAAATTTCGATTTGCTTAATGCACAGTTACCACCTGCCCAACACTCACGCCTTCCCGGCTGGGCATGTTCGGGTAGCAGTTAAACAGCTTTCATCTTTCCTTTTATTGTTAGTGTATTGGCAGCTTGCAGGTTGGGCATAAATATTTGGATGCAATTAGAATAAAGCAATATTGAATTGTTGTAGTGGGGAACCGAAATCCTTCACTTAAGGAGAAAGCTCTCCCTTCAAAAGCAGCTCCTCTTGCCCTCCTCCTCCAGCCTTGACGTGAGGTTCAATTGCAGTCTGCTGGGAAATGACAAATAGCTTTTAAATTTTGTTGGGGATTCCCCCCCCGCCTTAATTGTGCTTACTCCTGTCTTCCTCCAGCACTTAATTGATTTCTGCATCCTTGCAGCATCTTCTTCCAGGCCTGAAGGGCACCAGGGTGGCATCTCCCCCTCGTCATGGCTTAGATCGAGTCCTAATAGACGAGAGCGGTTCGGCTTAAAGAGAGGCAGAGCTGCGTCTTGAAAAACGTGAAGAATAATTAACTGGTAATTTATAATGTGTTAATTAAATGTAGTGATCATTTCACACTACTGCAATCTGTAATAACGCGTGTGTGCCTTGGTAGGCAGAGATTTACGGCCACTTTGGAAAGGGCCCCAGACCCTCTCCTGAATGCCGTAGATGACTGGGGTTTGGCTCGCTTTTGAGAGCGATTGAAAGGTTTTGGCTGGTGGGAAACTGGAGGATTGATGGGTGCGTGCATGGGGGAAGCCCGGCCAGCTCCTGCCGGTTTTTTAATTTTTAGTCTTTTAAATAGGTTTAGCCCAAGGGGCAGGTGCCGAGCTTGCAGCTCTTGGGAGGGGTCCCTGCGGCACGGCTGCGGCCCCGCTCGCTCCCCGGCATCCCGGCGCTGCCGAGGAGGGGGAACAGGCCGGCCTGCGTCCCAGCAGGTTTTCCAGGCGGTGTGGAGGTATTTCCTCGCTGGCTCTCTGGCACGGTCGTGCAGCGAGCCGGTCGGCGTCGGTGAGTCTCGGAGGCCGTGAGTCCTCCAGGCTCAGCACAGTGTGTCCTGCAGGTAGAAACGAAGGGTTCAGGCTGGCATCCAAGGAGCTGCACCCGTCTAAGACTAGTATAAATAAAGCAAGGACAAGAAAGGAGCAGACACACGTATGGAAGACGGGACAGCATAAACAGGGTCTCCTGCGTCTGCAGACCACCAGTGCGGCTCTGGCAGCTGACACCATTACGCAGCCTATTTTTGCTCTTCCCCAGAATCCTGGGACAGGTGAAAAATATAATCCCCAGACCAAATGGCTGACAAAGATGTCTGGTGAGGGAAAGCTTAAAATAAAACTGTTGCTGGGGAGAAATGAAAGCTTAGGGTTGGGAAGTGTAACAAGACTTGTAATATTTAATTAAAATCAAATTTATCAAGACTAGCACTCATTACATGGGGTTTGGGTTTTTTTTCCCCAAACTCCAGGAACTGTGAAGTTCTTTGAGAACTTCAGTGATCAATAACCCATTACAATAGTGACACAAACTCTGAACCTAATTACCAGCAACAGCGCAGTAGAGCTTACCTAATGAATTACAAGAATTATTGGAATGGGTAAAAGTGTGTGGGGTTAATATCCTCTTTTTTAATATATTTTTCTCTATATACCTTGATCTCTTCAGTGCAACAGAATTCAGACTAAAAAGGAGGATAATTAAACTTGTCTTTTATCAAAGCTCAGATTGCAAGCACAGCATTTGTTTTGCACTGCTTGGATAAAATTCTGATTTTCTGGAATACAAGCAGCCCTCTTGTTTTACTAGCACAGTTCCTAAACCTTGCTGCATTTCATTCTTAATGAAGTATACAGATGTACAATATTTATTTTTTCTTCTTAAAATGTTTGTGTGAATAGGTACTTTTTTTTTCTCTCGCATTCGGTGAATCTGTTTGTACTGCTGGAATCTGAAAATTCCAGAATTAAAACTTGCTTATGTCCCTTTCTAAAGAAGAGGGTGGTCACACTGGTAACTTTGTTGTCTCATGAACATTAGGTGTTTTTATTTCTTTTTAGAAATATTTTGCTTATGGATGTCTTGTCTTTCTTAGCATTCTTCAGTATATTTAAGTCATATATGTGTTTGGGGAGAACGCAAACACAAGTTTGGGCTTACTGTGACTTAGTGGTCAAAAACCAGATACAATAAATGTCTGGCTATTGGCAGCTTACTTGTAATTTGCTGGCTGATACTTACTGGAGTCTTCTGCTCTAATCAAGGTTGTCTCTGCACTCACCAACTCAGTAGCCAGTTGGTTATCTCTGGGCAAAGGATGGAAAATCAGCAGTTTTACTGGTTTTACTAACCATTTTCACGAGGGCTGAATGGCCCGCTGGAAAAGAGGGGAGCGTGAGCTCTCCCGGACGAGCATCTCCTGTCGTGGCTGTCAGAGGCGGAACAGGCACCTGAGGGACCGCTCGGCTCTGTCCTGCTCTTGCCTGCAAATGCAAGAGACACCGACCCTTTCTTTCCTCATTTAGCTGTATTCAATACCTGTATGTATAAATACATTTCTTCCCATGAGGCATCCAGTCTTGATTCCGAAACGTGTAGTGGTGGTGGGCTCACTGCTTCTCAGCTTGGTGTTATCCGCACTGATTAAGTTCGTTTGGACGTCTTCATTTGAATTTTTTGACATCCAGTCATTTATTCCTCTTGCACCTTTCAGTGCAAGATTGAAGAACCCTCCAGTGCTCTTTTTTCCTGAAAATAATCAAGGCGATATACTGTAATCAAGCCATCCCTCAGTCGTCGTCTTGCTAAACTAGTTGAAGCTTTTTCCAGTTTCCTTCTTTTTTTGTACCTTCAGTTGTTCTTCAGGTTTTTCTTGAACAGTGAGGAAGAGGAATGAACGCTACACTGTGGTGGCGTTGGTCTCCTTGGTGCTACGTACGGTCCCCATCGCTGCTCCCCGCGGTGCCTGTCCCTGAGGGACGCTCCAGCGCGCGGCCGGTGGCCTCGCCGTGGAGATGCGCTGCCCTGGGAGGTGGCTTGGCTGGGAGACAGGGAGGCCTCGACGGGTCATCCATGGCAATATATTTATATATACGTGTATATATATAATGATATTTAGAAATGCATATGTAAATTGTCCAGTTACCTGCTATACATGACTGAGTCCATTAAAATGAGCACGTAGCTAACTTCCCCGAAATGCTAAACCAGGGAAATTTCTTTAATTCAGCCCTTTATACCAGGAAGTTGCAAGCTTTGTATTTATAAAAAGACAAAAAATTCCACCCAATTCTAGCTATCAAAGCTGAATTTGGCTTCTAAGGTTCATTTAATCACTACAATGGCTTAGTTAGAAAGAATGCAGCAGAGGGGTAATTTATCTTTATTTGTCAGCTCCCCAGGGCTGAGTTCTTTTGAAGGACAAAAGTGAATAGGAGGTAAGAATAAATTCTAAGCTGTCTAGTTTTTTGACTTGTGATTTCTTTCAGACATTATGTTTAGGGAGTTTTCAAACAGTGGCATCAGGAGACCATCGGTGAAACCTGTAAGATGTGCCAGCCTGTGATTTGGCTGAGCCTGTGAAATGCCGTCGCGGTTTACACTTTTTAACCAAGGAAAAAGTGTACAAGGTTTAAAGGAGACAGGAAGGAGTGGAGTTCTCTGTAGATCTACATAGTTACGGTGGGGCAAATTAATTTAAGCAATATTAATTGGTTCAATGAAACTGCGTTTTCACTGTGTTTTGGTGTAGCAGCAGTGGCACGAGCCTCATCCAACGCCCACCAAAGTCAATAGAAAGACTCCTGTTGCTTTTGAAGGGACTTGAATCTTATTTAATGAAAACTTCACTAAAGACAACTTGCACATGTCCTGACTAATGTTGTTGTAAGGGAAACTGCTTCCTGCTGTGCATTTAAAAATGGGTCACTTTTGTGATTAGTGCTGATTCCTAGGAAAGCTATCCTTGCGCTAGGTCATCTGCGCACGTGGACAGAGCGCCTCATCTCAAAGGGTCATAAAATCGTCCGTCAATTATAAGAGTTAATTGATGTGTAAAACCCCACTAATAAAATTATATGATTGCAAAAATAAAATTACATTTGGGAATGGACTTTTTAACATTTCTAACAATAAGTTTGCTCGTTTGCATTGTGCTCCAGGTTTGGTTTTGTTGTTGCATTGTCCTGCTCTGGTGCCTCTTTTCAGGTTCTGATCCAAGCACTTAACTCATAACCTTTTTCCTATTTGGCTCTTAAATTGAAACTACCTTTATCCACAGTTTAAAAAGTGCATTTTTCCAGTCCTGCTGTAGACAAAGCTAAAACCTTTCTAGGCCAATGGTGGAAGTCTTCCAAGAACAGTCATTCTCTACAGGGCTAGGTGTTGGCTGTCAGAGAGAGATAACTAATGAACATCAGCAGTTTGGCTAGAAACTGGTCTTGTGGAGATGAAAATCAGGTAGGTTTTACCATGCTGTTGGCTGATGAAATCATGCATGTTCACAGGATACGTGTGGCATGATTTAGCCTCCATCAAAGCTGCTGGACTTCATGTCACAGTTGGATTTAGCAGCGAGATGGTAAATGCACTTCAGTTATCTCGCCCTAAAACTTTCTACCTTTATTCATAGTGAAGCCAGACAATTCCAAATTTCGCATACAAAGTCAAATGCCACCTACATCCCGTCTCCTACAAAAATCAGAAGTCATCTTAAAGAATTAACTATATAGCATAAAAATTGATGTCGGAGCTCTCAGTGTTTTGGGTAGCTTGTATTTGACACTGTTTCATTATAAAATGATTGCAACAATAAATTTTGGGTGCCCCATGAGGTGTATCTAGATATATGTGTGGGAAAACTTAATCTTAAAATTTACCTGTATTATGACTTGACAAAATGCAGTGAACTAATGCTTACTAGTGAAATTAGCTTAAATACAAACTCCTAAACTTAGGCTTATTTTTGATAAATATCATTGATCACATATGGAAGATCTTTGATTGTCCTTAACAGAAATTGTTAAAGATGCATAAGCAAAAATTGTTTTTCCAAAACAGTAGGAGAAACTTGGTTGTAATAATAATAATAATACTTTGAATTAGAATATTAGGCTTTGATTAGAGGCAATGTCTTGCAGTTAGGGTTCGCACGTTTTGCTCTACCATAGTACGGCATTTACTTTATATTCTTTCATTGCTCTTTGAACAGTTCAGTTTGGTTAATGGGGTTTAAGAGGTAAAAGTCATCTTGAATCTGTTTCCTTGAAGAAGAATATTCGGAAGGTAAATCTGACTTTTTAGCTATTATAATTGCTGTGGATCCTTTAGTTCCATTTTTCATTTTTCTCTTTGTATTTCATACTCTCCTACCCATGTTAACTTTTTGCCAAGGTATCTTGATTTACTAGGGATGTAGCTAAGTGAGTTGACCTCATGTATATGGTGACGAGAGGATACAAGCAGAAAAGGGCAGGCAGTGTGCAGCAGCATTTGTTTCTAGTACGTGATCAATGACAAATTTATGGTGGATGCTGGGTTTTATTTTGCCCGTTAAAGCGGTATTCATCCACGGTGGTGAGCCGGCAGCACATGCAATTTTCCAGTTTGACGAGGTTCAACTTCATTCACTTTTATGTGAATTCTCTGTTCCTTCTGCTGCAGCCTGGAGGTGTCGGGGAGCTTCTGCAGCCACCACCACGCACGACAGAGCAGCAACGAACTAGTAGGGATGAGATGTGAAAACTGAGACAGGTTACAAGCCCTTTGGGAAGCTGGGACAATAATTAAAGCTGGCAGTAATTAAGCATATCCTAGCTCAGGCAAGAGGAAGATCCACTGCAGTCAGCAGAGGCTCTCTACCTGGTGGGTAAGGCAGGACGGGACCCGGAGGGAGCTGGTGGTCATGCCTAGGTGCAAGATGTGTGACTGTCCTTCTCCCTTCTTCTGGTGGAGGAAGAGGCTGGAGCGGAGCTGGGCACAGCTGGAGGTGCACAGCAGTCATACCTTTCAGTTGATTTTGTCTTGGGTATTTTCAGTTCTCATCCATAAACTTGGATTATGGATGAGAGAGCCTGCTGGAACAGGAGGTACCAGCAAAACCCCGTGCCAGGACTGCCCCGTCAGGCTCCTCCACCTGCAAATACTCAGCAGGATCTTCTGCTCTGTACTTGGGCACTGCCACAGAAGTAGAGTCCTGAAGAGATTCGAGGATGTTCTGTAAAAGGAGGAATAGCTGATAGGTTCTATATGTATACACATAAAGTGAGCTGTTCTCTGCTTTTACCAGTCTCCTGACTTTAAGCAGACTATAGTAAATTAGCTAAAACACAGACACAAAATAATACCAATTGGCTGTCTTTTTATTAAATTTTCTTTCTGTCCTTCCTACTCCTTACCATAAGTTGATGAGTTTTAAGTGAGGGTTAAACTCTGCAGACACCGAGGCAGCCCTGTGTACAGCCCCGGAGAGGATCGGCAGCGAGAGGGGTTCGGGCTCGCGCTGTCCCCGAACACCTCAGCCTTCATCAGCCACCGCTATTCAATGGTTCCAGAAATAAAGATCTTTGTTCCAAAACCCATTTTAGGTTGCCAAGTGACAGCACCGTGCTTGCCTTTCGCATTACTTACTAAACCCAGCTCCTAAAAGCAAGGAAACGAGTAGTTAAAGGCACAATAAAATTCAGAATACCAGGTATTAAATGCATTATTCTTACTTGGGGGAAAGCAATGAGCATTTCAGCTGACGTAAAAGCGAGACCTCCATCTCGGTGCAGGGATGGAGTTGAAGTTAAGCCCTTCAAAGCTGCATGTGTGGATCATGTCCCTTCCAGCAAGGGGATGCTCTGGAGGGGAGAGCTGGGAGATCACACTTTTATCAGGCTGTGCACTTGTCTTTTCCTTCTGAAAATCTACGGCCTGTGGTGGAAAACATTTTTCAGCATCCTGCTGCTGTTTCTCACTTTTGCTTCACTCCTAGAAAACCAGGTATCTGCTATAAACGATGGCACTTCGAAGTGATGCACCTATTTCTCCCTTTAAAGTGCCTCTTGAACATCAAAATCTAGGTATGTTTCATTTTCTTTCTCTAGTATGACGTTAAAACAATGTGCCATCATTCCTGTGGTCCCTACCAAGGAGAGGAGGAATTCAGGGCTGAACTATTTTGCCTTTGGGAACACCCTGGTTGTAGCATATGGTCCTTAGGTCTGGAGAGAGAAAATCAAGTGGGTGATACCTCAGCTTTTGCCTTGAATTTGGTACGGTGATTTAATTATCTTAGTGTGTAGGAGAAAATAAGTGGTGCCAGATAAGCATCTAGAGCCGCACGCTGCCTCCCGGGGGGAAGGGACTAGAGTTGAGAGGGACTAAAATAGGATTTCTTAATAAAAGCTGGTTAACATGCCTGCGTCGCTGGTCCCAGCATTAACTATGACAAATATGTATCTTTCATGATCGCAGGAAAGTGCTATTCAAATATAAATAATTCCTTCTGTATAGCATACTTGAAATTGTGAGATATTTTTGGTCAACAGCATTTGGCTTTGCAAAACTCCTCATCAGCTGTGATAAGCTATTAGGGGAATGTTTATGGGCACATCAAAAATAAGCTCCAAAAAGCATCCATCACCTTTATTGCCCCTTTCCAAAGTGAAAGGGTTTATTTTGTTGCTGGAAGAGTTTGCAAAGGACTGATTGAAACTGGGGAAGATGGAGAGAACTGACAGGGTTTAGTTTTTTCCACACACGACATCAGATTTGATACAAGAAATGAGAGAGAATTCATAATTCGTGTTCCTCTAGTACTGAAAATGCTCTGGCAAGTCTCCAAAACACAGAATTCTTCAAACTGCAGGAATAATCTGATGCTTTATGGTACTTTGGTTTAATATAGGTCTTCACACCCTACTCCTCCCCAGAAAGATAAATTTTAGCACCCCTAAGGTCAATGCGCCTCAAAACCATTGGCAAAGGGAAGGGGCTTTGTCATTTCAGTAGCGGTTGGGATATTCTGGGTTGGTTTCCAGAAGTTTACGGAGTTTGTTTGTGGCCGCAGGCAGAGATGCTCAGCGGTGTGGGAGGGCGTGAGGGACCTCTGCTTAATCTCTCTCTTTACACAACGTCTGAAACATTCCTAGCTGCTGCCAACCTCAAGGTGTGCCCAGATGGGTTTTAATTCAATCACTTTGTCTATTATAACTAGTTCCCTTCAAACAACTGTATTTTATAAAAATACTGTCGATCTGTTCTCTGCAGTTCATTGTTAAGTGCTCTGGAGTGTAGGAACAGCAAAGGTAATGAAAATACCGATATATTCTGCGCAGGTGCTTGGGCTGTGCTGTTGTGCCTCGTACTGCTTTAAAAATTCATGTGCCACAGGCTGTAGGAAGTTGCTTAAAATCTGCAAAAGCTACAAAAATTGAAATGAAACTTTTAAATAACAGTCAAATTGTAGGTATGCGCTGCAATCCATTGTGCCTTACCTGATGTGGTAATTACTACTGTTACAGAACATTTTAATTACAACCGTGAGTCAAACTTCTGCATCTCATGGAAGCGCCTGACTACAAAAACTATATTATATATGCACAGATACAGTTTTTCAACTAATATTTTCCTTCCTTTTTAGGACCGACTGCTGCTGTCATATCTTCTACTTGTTCAAAAATGTCAAGGTTTTTCCAGCATTGTGTGGAAAACAAAACATTTTCTTTATAGACTTATTAGATTGTCGATGGACCTTTGTTTTACAAACTTGCTTTTAAAATCTAGCTGGGCAGAGAAACTATTTGGCATAGTGATTCTGCATGCTGCATGTGAGAAGACTGCAAATTCAAGTTTGAGTCATTTAGCAGTTTTACAAACGTTTTCTCAGGGTGAGATTAGAACTAATGCAGGTCTTTAAAGGCGAACTTGGAGAACATGGGTGTAAACAGCTTTTTAAAGCTAGGGAGTGCTGGCCTGAAACAGTGGATTCTTAAATGAAATTATACACCCCCCTCTGTTCTTCAGTTGGTTCTAAAAACAACAATGTAGAAGATAAATCAAAATTAATTTTGCACACTGTGGGAAATTCTTAATGGGAAGCTTATGTAAAGCCTTGTGCAGTCAAGATTCACTCTTTCAGGTTTTCTTATTTTGCTGAACGTTTTGCTGAGAAATTAAGTGCTAATAACCATTTTCAATAACTGTCCTTTTTGGTTTCATCCTGGGCTACTGATAATTTTTGCTGCGAGTATCTTGCCCTTGCTCACAGCCTCAGTCTCCCTCAGCCTCACACACCCAGCGCTACCTTTAAAAGCCCATCACCACCCTAAAATCACATGTAAATGTGATTTCACAGCTCAGTCTTAACTCGGCAGCAAAATTGCAGGTAGACACAGAAAGAAGCCACTGGATGAGACACGACCTGGAGCAGTTAATTGAACGTCAGCTTCGGCCTGGGGCGTCGTGAAGCCCAAGGTCTGATGGTAGCGAGCGTCTGGGGGGGCTGCGAGGTGAGAAGAGCAGGGGTAAGGTGAACGATTAGCGTAGCCTGCACGGAGGTGGTACGATATTTATACTGAATATTTATAAGCTGGTATTCATGAGCCTGTGCTTGTTCTAAGAGCGGTAGCATATACCCGCGGGTATTTCCCTTTGATGTTTCTTTAGTCTTCAAGATCAAAATCAGCCATGTGGCTAAGAACATTCTTTGCAAAAAGTACTCGGCCATCTGTGAAAAATAGTTGGATTTCTCTAATCTGCTCTGTGGGTGCTCAGCCACCCCCAAACCAGGCGTCCTGTGTGACCACCTTTCCCAATTAAAAACCCTGCCCAAGAAGGATGTGATGGGCACCTGGTTTGCATTTGAAAAAGCCGGGGTTTTTTGCATGAAAACCAAGGAGCTGTTGCTCCATTTGCCTCACTGGTGTGCGGGCATTTAGGTGGATCCGTAGCGAAGATGAGGGAGCCCGTACACGAGCGTGTTGCCATCCGCTGTGTGTACAACCTGCGTGTGTTTTGGGAGCCCCCCGCAGAAAATGAGGCCATGGATGATGATGATGATGGCAGCATTTGTGCCTGGGCAGGGGCTGTTGCGTGTAAGAAATTGGAGGACACCACTTTCAGGAAGCAGGTGATGAAAGGAGAGGGAGATGCTAGCATGTATGCGGGAAGGAACAAAGCCTAAATGTTATGGACAATAATTCCAGCAGATTGGAGAAAAGCAGGGACACTTCTGGCCATTGTGCATTATTACTTATTTATGACTTGCTACTTTATTGACATGGAAAACAGTTTTGGAGAGCAGCTGATACGGGTTTTGCAATTTAATTTTTAGCTGCATGAGGTTGGTGTGTGATGAGAATCTCACCTGATGGGCGGTAAAAGATGCCTTTGTTGTTCTTTTTTTTTTTTTTTGTTATCTCTCTGGAAGGTTCAAATTGTGCTTGAGAAAATGAAGAACAAAAAATATGCACAATGACTAGATTAACTACCTGGCAATTACGCTATAGCTCTTTTCAGGATTGCTAAGGCAAAATTAGTTCCTTAAAACATGCCTCAAACCCAGAAATTTCTTTACTAAGAAATTAATGAAATGGTTGACAAAAAGGAATTGTTAAACCCATCCTCCTGTTAAATCCATCACTCCACCATGAAATAAAGACTTCAGTCATGCAGTTACGTTGTGTGAACCAGATTCCATGCTCTCATGGCTTTACTAGCGAAAGCGTTGTGTTTAAAATCCATAGCAGAGGGGGCTGTATAGTGGACCTATTTTCTGTGAAAATAAGGTGCAGCATGAGTGTTTGTTTGAAAGCAGACCACTTCCATTAAATGTTATCGTCTGCTTTAATGGAAAAGCAGCAAATAATTATTTTGGTTTGGGCTTTACATTTCTGTTCTTTGTATCAGTGAAAAATAAAGGTTTTGGGTTTGGGGTCTTTTAAGTGAAAATTGACTGTTTATTGCTATCTGTTTCTTACTTGTTCTGTGTATTCTTGCAGTTGTTCTTGGAAGTAGAAAAGACTTGGGGTGTGAGAATGAGGCACAGATGCGGATGAGTTCATGATATGTGTAAGTCACTGACTTTTTCTTCCTGCCTCCTGATGTGGAGCAGTGGAACCTGATTCTTTCCTTTCTGAAAGCAAACCTGGCTGTGGCCCTGCCTTCGGCAGCACAAACCGGCACGGAGCTGGGCATTCCCCTCCCCGCTGTACAGCGCTCGGCTCCTGCAGCATCTCCAGCCCCGCCAGCGTTCACCCCGAGGTCGGGAATCTGCTACCAAAGTGCTGGGCGCTGCTGGTGGCACGAGGGGCAACGAAGTGTCGCTTGAATTTTTATTTTTGGCTGGAAGTTTTGAAGCTGCGTAAGGAGCTTGTCCAATTCTGAGCATCTGCGTAGCCTAGGTGCCTTCGGCAATCACATTAGTAAAAATTAAGGAGGATGTCTCTGGAGCGTAGGAAAAAACTGAGAGTAAATGGCTCTAGAGGCTGTATTATTGTAATCTTTTCCCAGAGCGAAAACCTCACTTAAAGTTTCATGGGAACATCCTTTTCTCAAACACAAATTCTTTAGGTTTTACTGATGGTATTAAAAACGTGTAGAGGCGGTAACACATTGCAATTGTATAATAGCTGTTAACCAGAAGAATCTTGATTGGAATGTTTATCATTTGCAGATACAGAAATCGTACCACCTGCCGCTGAATAAAATGAAGCATCAATGAATATTATGGGAACTGCTCTATGACAGCTTCTAGCAGGGGAGGGCTTTTCAGCAGTTGGTTACTAAGCAATCAGAATACTGAGAATACCATCAAGTCATTTAAGATCCCTAGGAGACAGAACCACAGTTTTGCACCTTGATAGACACATGTCCAAAAGTATGTTTAAAAACTGCAGAAAACAAATCTTACTGCCATTTTTCTATGAACAGGACGCTTGCCAAGCTCATGTACACGCTGCTGCCGTTGTGTTGTTCGGGTTTTTTTTTTTTGTAAGCAGTTGCTTTTATCTCGCTCGTCTTCAACTGTCCTATTTAAATAACTCGCGCAGGTTTCTGCACCTTCGCGGTGTCCGGGCAGTATGTGCCTGTTGTGCCAAACAGAAATTCCCGGGATGGCAACTCCCCGTGCGCTCCCTTCGCGTCTCCGGTTGCTCTTAGGGCTTCCCATTTTCTTCTGCGGCAGCGCTGGCCTGCGGCAGCCTGAGACGTGCTCGGGGGTTGTCAAGTGAACTGGTTCTTAGAGCGCTTTAATGCGTTTTCAAAGTAATACACTGCTAATTAACGCGTAAACTCCTTGCCACCATTAATAAGATAAATCGGTGTTTTCTTGATTCTTATGCACAGTTTATGGTAATTTTAAGTCCTACAGAAAGTGGCTGTTTCCGTGAACAAATGTGGATAATTAGTCATAGATAGTTATTATGCAAATTTAGTAATCTACACCTTTAAATGGAAGTGGATGAGCAGGTTGAGCATAATGCCCAGATTTTGGATGCAAATGGAAAAGCTGTTTCAGTATAACCTTGCCCAGGCTGCCCACGCGTAAGATCAGCTGCAGAAATTAATTTGGGAAACCAAAGCCAGAAATGGGCCCAACCTTTCCTCCATCTCCAGGTTGACCGTGGCTGGGGTTGAGAGGCTTGTGAGCGAGCCCGGCCGTTTCCAACAAGCACTTCCCCGCTTGCCGTTATAAATGAGCAAGCCACGCTTCCAGAGGGGAGATAACTGCGCGGCGCTGCCAGTATTAGGGTTAATGTTCTGTGTAATTATGGAGACGAGCTCTCTAACTAGCTGTACGGCACAGCTCTCGCAGCTGCAGGCTCTGCCGCAGAGCTCGACTCCTACCTTTTAATTTAAGAGCATGGATGGGGCAATAAATGGATCAAACCTGCCGCAGGGCTGCGATAGCAGCTCGCAGGGCGTGCTCGTTCCAGGCGGCTTGGCTAATTAACGGCTTCAGCTGAGGGGCTGAGAGATCGTGGGGGCTCTCACGCTGTGCCACCCTGATTTTGGAGGCCTGTCTCGGGTTTGTCAGAGTCTCTTTGTGCTCAGAGACCAATTCTTTAAGCAGAGCACCGAGAGTGGTGTGGCTGGGCTGGGAGAAGAGTTTGCGTCTCGCGGGGAGGCTGTGTCTGAAATAACCGCGTTGAAGTTCAGAGCGTTGGCTTTGGCCTCGCTGCTTGCTCTCGCAGCCGAGGAAGGGCTGGTGGGAAGGTCCCGGTGTGGCAAGTTTTTGACCAAAACCTCACTTCAGTGAAATGGAAAGGTTTGGGCAAGTATCAATATCTCGAGGTTTGTTTTGAAAAATCCTGACTGTTTAGGTGATACTGAATTTTAACTCTTTCACTACCACATCTTTTCATTTAGGTTTGTTTTAAAATATTTTTTTAAAACTAATATGTAAATACTGTCAACAGGCTGAAATGCAAAGGAATGTTTTAGGTTACAAGACCGAAACATTCAAACAAACCCCAAACTTTTTTTTTTTCTGCCGAGTTCAGCACAGGACACCTCATGTACATCTGCTCCGTTTTGAAACTAAACTTCCTGTCAAACGTAAAATTGGGTTCCTGAACATCGTGCTGGTGCTGTCAGGACCTGGGGAGCGGCTGGGGGGGTGAGCGCGGCGGCTCACGGTGCAGCTGTGCTGGTCGCCCTGTGCCGCTTCTGGGGCCCCGGCCGTGCCGGGAGCCCGCCGGGCCGGTGAGCCCTTCCAGGAGAGCTCTGAGCCGGTGCCCTTCATCTGTGTTCTCAGAGACTCACTGCTTTTGTATCGGTCGGAACTCTGTTCATCCGGGCTATCTGGTCAGGCCTTGGCACAGGCTGCCCAGGGCAGTGGTGGAGTCCCCATCCCTGGAGGGATTTAAAAGGCGTGTAGATGAGGCGCTTGGGGCCATGGTTTAGTGGGCATGGGGGGGCTGGGTTGATGTTGGACTCGATGATCTTGCAGGTCTTTTCCAACCTCAATGATTCTGTGATCTCGGCTTCATGATTGCTCTAAGTAATGAGGAGCTGGCTATCAGTTAACATCGAACAGAGTAGCAGATAGCAACATGCTTTAGGTATATTTTTCCTACAAGAGACTTCAGCTCTACTCCTGTTCCACACTGTTTGTGATTTACGGTGATTTAGGTTTTCTATTCCTACGTCTCAGCTTCTGCTGCTCAAAAGTCATAGAATCATTAAGGTTGGAAAAGACCTCTAAGGTCATTGAGTCCAACCGTCAACCCAACCCCCCCACGCCCAATAAACCATGTCCCCAAGCACCTCATCTACACGTCTTTTAAATCCTTCCAGGGATGGGGACTCCACCACTGCCCTGGGCCGCCTGTGCCAAGGCCTGACCACTCTTGCAGGAAAGAATTTTTTCCTAACATCCAGCCTAAACTTCCCTTGGCGCAACTTCAGGCCATTGCCTCTCGTCCTATCACTGGTTACTTGGGAGGAGAGACCAAAGTCCTCTCAAAGCGCACCGGCAATTGCCCGTCGGTACCAAACCCTGCGTGGCTTGTGCAGTTGTGGTCGTTAGGGGTGTGTAATTGCACACCCGCTCTGCTGGAAGGAGGGTCATGCCTGCAGGCTTTCTGATGGCTGCGTTGTTACGGGAATATTTTGTAAATATTTTTGCAGTGGACATCCCTTGGTATTCAGGGAAATCCTTGACATCCCCAAAACTCAGAGGTCTGGCTACTGCGTCCCGAGGAGGGATGAATTGCTGGGCCCAGCTCGGTCACCCCGTCCCCCCCCGACCCCCGTGCGGGGACGCTGGCAGCCCTTGCACCAGCCCTGCCGCTCGGCCGGAGGCCCGGTGCCAGGCTCCGAGCCGAGCGATGGGTATGAACCACACACACGTGCTCTTCACTTGGGGAGACTCGTACGCGGGGAAGGTTTGTTGCGTTGTCCACAAGAATAAATATAACAAATGGAGATTTGATGTTAAGGGAAAGGAGGCTTTGTCCTCGGCAGGCTGGCTGAGGCTTGGCTTCCCCGCAGTGCAGTACTGAGGAGGACACGTAGCCCCGGATCCGCTCGGCTTTCCTGGCAAACCTCAGGAGCATCCCGGGGCGCACGGGTGAGCTCCTGGATTGCTCCTACCTCCACTCAGGGCTTGGGGGAGAGCGGCTCCTCCGCTCGTGCCCCGCTCCCCCCGCTGCAAATCAGGGTCCATGCTGGCGCCGACTTCGTGAATACTGAATAAAAATGCCTTATGATGTTTTCTTTTGAAACGAAAGGGAAATCAGATGGATGTAGGATACAAATGAGGGCAGCACATCATAGGCTCTTGTTTCTCTGAAGGAGGACAGAGCAAGTTATATTTACATTATGCGACACGTGCCCTGACTATCAATATTTTGAAGCTTCTACACAGATGCGCTGAAATCTCCACCTGAACTGTGTAGAACTATATTATCACTCAATCTTTTGATTACCATTGGAGGAAAATAAACACATTTCCATAACAGTAGCACTTAATGACCAGAGATGGTGAAAATTCAAGGTCTAATTTTATACATGGAAATAAAGATACGACTTCTCTGCCAAAATATTTGAAACTTGTTTTAAGAAAAGATGTTGGTGGAGAACAGATGGCCGCCTCCTGCCATACATATTCATGAGTGCATTTATTTCATTATGTCTTCCCCTAGGAAACTCGGCGCTTCAGCTTTTATAAGTTTGCCTGGCCATCAAATTGAGCAGTCAGAAGCCCTCTGTCAAAGCTCTGTTGCTGTAGAAATTGGAGAAAGTATGCGAAAGGCTTTAGCACTTTTGTCTTGACTTTTATCACCGAAACACCTGTTGTTTCGGGATCGAGAGCAGGGATTTTTAATAGGTGTTACATATGTTGTCTTTGGGTGGATATAGTGGCACGTTGATTTTAACTAAATCACTTTTACCTTAATTTTGTGACATCCTTGGGCAGTGCTGCTTCATAACTTTTAGAGGGCTGAGACCTACGGGCTCAGCGTGTGGCAGGAGCTCCCACTGCCACCCAGAGCTGCCAAAACCTCTTCTGGAGGAATAAGTCGTGCGATTCTCTGCTTGATATATATATTGTCCAGGATAACTTTTACAAAGCAGCAATCACTTAGACCACAAAGGGAAATAAAACATACAGCTAGAACTACAAATATAATTTAAAGTGTCTTTTCACAGAGGAAAACATGTTGTTAAGCACTAGTGAAAGCTAAAAACATTTTGAGGATTATTTTTAATCTACTTTTAAAGCTTCTATGTGAAATTTTGGATTTTTAAAAGTTTTACCCAAGGAGAAAATTCTTCCCCCCCCCCCCATTTTGTCCCTTTCCCAGTAACATCTAATTTCCTATGAGGATACACACTGCTTTCTCTAAGCACCGACTGCCTTTGGCTTTTTTGCTACGACGCGGCGTGTGCAGCCCCAGCCGTGGCTCTGACGGACACCAGTGGTGCTCCCTGGGTCTCTGCTGGTTGCAAGCTGCCCGCGGGCAGAGCATCCTCTGGCAAGGCCGAGGCGAGGGGCAGGGGCCCGGCGGGCAGCGGTGCCTCCTGGGCAGAGCTGGGCTCCGTCACTGATCCCGTTAGGGGGGACCGTCCGCGGGCACCAGAGCTCCGGGTCGGTCCAGGGACGGGGAGACTCTTGGTCTGAGCGAGAGGACACGAGGGACTGATTGATAGCGGGGCCGGCGTCCCTTGGACTTTCTTCGCCTGGCATTCAAGACCTACCTCTTTTTTTTTAAGGCAAGTTTAGCAGCTGCTCCTTTGATTTGCAAAACGAGGTTTAGTTCTAAAGAATAGGCCAAGATTGAGGGGATTCTGTAGGTTTGGGACTTGAAATTGCTTTTATCTTCCTCTTTTTGTAACTCCATTCCTTTCTTTTGGGCCAGAAGTATTTTTGTGCACTCTTCAAAAGCGGGACTGCTGCTGTTACTCCGGCTCCGAAGAGACAGAAAACTGAGTGCCTTAAATGTGCCATTTAAATTCAGATCTTTTGCAAAGCTTAAAGGGAGAAAAGTTTTTAAAAAGTTTCCCACTTGGACATAATCGATCATTAGCAGGGCAAAACTCGGAAATGTTATTTCGGGACCTTTGCGGAAGCCGAATAAAATTACAGCTGGCGTAACGCGGCAGCTTAAGCTGTCAACTGTTTGAATACAGACAAAATTTGACCATGACAACAAAGAGTCTCCAGTATTCTATTTTTCTAGAAGTAAAAAATATGGTTAATATTCTCCCATTTGGCTTACGTGATAAAGAGTACAGTTTAATTAAATAAAACGAGCACAACTGCAATTTTTTTGCATTATGGAAATGTCAGTTTAGCATACAGTTCCCGAAGGGTACTCGAAGGATCATTTAATTTAAAAATGATTGTAGCCTTGAAATAACTTAAAAGGCAGTAATATATTTAATTAAAGGAGGTAACTGGTAACAGAAAAATAAATCTTTCATGCATATAAATAGCAGGGCTCCAGCGAGCGTGTAAAGCCAACAGGGAAAATATTTAGGACTAAATTGTTTCCTCTGGCCCCTTTTAGCTCCACTGACATGGGCAGAAAGAGCTGATCTGTTTTGTCAAAGGCGAAATTTGGCCTTTATGTGTATATAGTATATCAAAATGTACTGTCAAATATCTATATGTCTATCCTCATGCATAATTTGTGCATATATTATCTACACAGATTACGTATTAAGTGTTTCCCGATAAAAGAAGTTCACGGCCTCTCTAAATGTCAGAATTCAGGTTGCCTGAACAGCCTTAATTTTACCCTTTCATCTTACTAACTGAGAAATAACGAAGAAGAAAGTCATATGTGGTTGTGCGATTAAAATGTCTTTGCCGAGACTGAGTGGAAGAAGTTATTTTATTTTTGGTATTTCTTAATTTATGAGGTTACCTGACTTTGCTGTATAAATAATGTACGTTTAGCAGTGCCTTTTGTGTTTTGTTTTGGTTTTTTTTAAGGTGTGGAAAAGCACCGTTTAGCATGTGCAGTAGCAGGAACGTGCTTGGTTTGGATCCTGGGGGTCTGGCGCTGGGCGCAGGGGCTGGTACCGCTGCCGCATCCCCGCGAGCCCTGGGGATGGCACCGCTCTGTCCGCCCGCGAGCGCTGGGGTGGGACTCGGCAAAACCTGTCTCCTTTGAACTAACTTCTAGTCGCTGCAGAAATACGTATTTCTGTTGGTTCTTTGCAATTGTTTTATTTTTTTACTTGTGGTTTTATTTTTTAATATAAATATACAACAGGCTTTTTCCCAGCGGTCTGTCACGAACAAGTGGGGCTTGTGCTGCGCTCCCAGCGATTCCGAGGCAGTTGAAGTTCACGTCAAGTGCTCTTTACCTGCACTTAAACACCTGAAATGCTCAAAACCTATAAATCTTTTGACGAAGCACCCACCACAGACTTGAATTTTGTGCTCTGAAGTATTATATTATCTGTAATTTGCAAAACCTCTTGGGGTGCAGCAGCACTGGTGCATCTCAGCTGGGTTACGGCTGGGAAAAACCTCTCTCCTGGGGTCAGGAGTTTCCCCAGGCTCCGTGGCCACAAGCAGAACCACCAATTTCTTGGCAATACGCCTCAGGGGGTCACAATCCCTGGGATATTCCGCTTTTTGCTGACATACCTTCCCTGTGACAGCCAGTATCTTTTTTTTTTCTAATATTTGTGGTTATAAACTATCTGTAGCAGTTCACGTAAAATGAGGCAGTGGGGTGATGCTCCCCGCAGAAGAAAGCAGAGAGAAGGAAAACTAATTTGATAAAAAGTGGTAATGCCACATCTGCCTTGGATATTTTTTTCACTCTCTGGCTGTCATGCGTTGTTTATTATCCGGAGGGTCTAATGTGCTAATTGGTTGAGCACAGGTAGTCAACCCTGTTGTGGTTTTCTTAGAAACTGCCTGTTCTAAGTTATCTTCCCTCCTTGAATGAAGTTATTAAGTTAATTCAAAGATTTTCAAAGTGATTTAATGAAAAATTAGTTTCTAGGGAAAAAAAAGCTGGCAGGTCATAAATAAAAGATACTTTCCATCTGTTCGTGGTGCCTGACTCGGTGCTACTCGCATACACCTGGATAAAAGATGAATAACCTGAAAATAGTGCCAGAAGAGCTTTTTAGCTGGTTGGGATCAGGCAGGCGGGCCAAGGTCGTTTAGGATTCCCATATAATATCAGCTTGTTAGAAATGACATTTTAGTGTTATAACTATATCCCTGGGAGTGTTAATATGAAGGAGAAGACTGAGGAAAAAGCTCCGGTGACCTGAAATACCTACTCATCAAATGCACTGGGAATTAAGGATTTTGATGTTCTGTTGGTGCTGCTGGGGGGAATCGGGGTTTAATGTGCTCGGGGGGGGGTGTGTTGGGGCTTTTCCCCAGCCGCGCGTCCGCCGGGATCCTCGCTGGAGCCAGGCGCCCGCCCAGCCCCACGTCCCGGGATCAGCACCCATGTCCCGGCATCAGCACCCATCTGCTAGAACAGGCGCTTTCATCGTTCAATGTATTGTTTTTTTTATAATTCAGTTTTGTTGCAGACAGGGATGTTTCGGGGGTTCTGGTGTTTATTCTGAGCACAGGTTTGAGTGGGGCGGTGGGGTGGTATGAGGAACCCGGGGAGTTCCAGGTGCTGCTGAAATAGGTGCCAAAGTGCCGTAGAAAAGCAGAAGAACGGGTCGTGGAGAAGCAGCACTTTCCGCTGGTACCCAGCGAGGTGTAGTTCTGCCTTTCGTGTCTTTGGAAAGCAGAAATCTATGATGATATTATTAGATAGAAAAAGATTTTGGGAAAGTGCCACTAAGACATTTTAGGAAAAAAGCGAAGAATCAAGTAACTACCGGTGCTATAGAGTGCAGCTTTTATTTTACTGCCTTGTGTGACATGCAGGTAATATCCAGTAAGAGGCTATAAAAACCTTGCCTTTGGCTGCAAAGAGATTTTTAAGTAATAATTTTGCAAGGAGTTACCACCAATTTCAGTGGGTGTCAAAAAATAAAAGAGCTATCAGCTTTCAAATTCATTACTTCCTATATTTTAGTTTTCCTTTATTTCCTCAGATTGTTAGGGAATCAGTGCTGGTTTGTATCCTGCACTAGGTTTTGCAATCTCTGTATCCCTTCAGGTTACAGTTACAGCTGTGATCACCGCGCTTAGTTTTGCACTTTGGCTTAGCTGTGTCCGGGATGATTGCAGGGCAAGCGGCGTCCGCCTCTGCCCGGCTTTCAGAGCAAGAGGCTGCTAACCTGGGAAATGGCCTTGAAAAATCCCAACCCCGTATGAATTGAGGCTGGTTAAGTGCTTCTGAGGGGCAGCAAGTTCCATATTAGTCGCATTGAAAAGCTTTCCTGGCACTCTCTTATGGAGAAGAAAATCTTTTTGTCTGTCCCTCAGCTGGGAAGGGAAATTACCTTGAGAAATGTGGATTTTAGTGGTTGTAAGTAATAGTAATAATAATAATAATAATAGTGATGGGAGTAATAATAATAATAATGATAGTAATGGGAATTGTGGGGAAAATCATTATAAAGGTATGCAAGACATTGGTACGCAATACAGGCTGTGGGTGCCATGGAGAGAGCTGGGTTTCGGCTTTCTCTTCTCTGCTAAAGCTCTGCAATATCTCTCTGGTTTTTTTTAATCTGTGGTGGCACTCCTTTAGAGAGAAAGTACAATTCTACAGTCTCTTATTTTTAAATACACAGCAGTTGGTTTAATGAGAAAGCAATTTCATAGGTAGAAATAAACTCATTCCATAAAAGAGCTGAAGAAAGTTGTTTCCTGCATATCCATCACATTCTTAAAGTAGCATTCCCAAATTTGGGGATGTTTTTATAAAACCTCAAGGCTGTGGATGCCACGACAACCTGGTCTTGACGATCAGCCCATTTTCTGGGCTCTCCGGTACGTGAATCATGTTTACTCGCTGCGCAGCAAACAAAACCAACGCAAACCCGTCTCACAAACCTTTTGCTAGACTTTATCTCTGTATTTGAAGATGAGTGTGTAGCAGGTCCTGTGCTGTGGCCCTCGGAGGTGTGGGAAGATGTTATTCCTGCTGGCATACTGTGTGTGGGAGAGTGGGGAAAAAAACAGCAGAAAAGCTGAAATGATATTTCAAGCTAACGAAGCTTTAAAAAGGCATCTATGATTAAACAGATGTGGTTTAAATAATTTAAATTCACTGCATCCCTTAACATAGAAATGGTAAAAAGTACCATGAGTTTTCCAAAAGTCTGGAAGAAAGGTGACTTTAAGGTAACAGCAGAAACGGTGCTGGCTGCTTCTGTCAAGGGTTGATCTGAAAAACGAGTATTGGTGTTGTGTGTTGGCAGTCACCAGGAAAAAGTTATGCTATGTAAATTTTAAGAGTTTTTAATTTAGTTTGTTGGTTTGCCACTCGCGTTCCTCTCTCTCGAGACAAAAAGGAAAAGCACGTGGAGGGAAGTGACTTTTTCAGCGTGGTGGGATTTAATTGAAAACGGTTTTGTGCATCTTTGTTAAATTTCTAGATGCCATAGAGTTACGTTAACATCTCTTGTAAGGGAAAAGATGATCAAAATCCTGTTAGCCCTGCAATGCAACACCCTGGGCACTCCTGCAGGGATCGTCCTGCCCTTGGGCTCGGGAGGAGATTTGGATGTCGCAGGGATGTTTTATCTCTGGTCCTCATGACTGCCAGAAAAAATGGTAGGTGTGCACTATCACGGTGGAAAACTAAGTGAATGTACGTTTTATGTCAGGTTCTGAAGAGCTTGACTAGCACAAGTGTTCGTTGCTAAACATTGCTTCTGCTTTCTCTGCAAGAAATAGAGCCATTTACCAGGGTCACCTGGTTTAACGCATAAGCGTTAACAGTGTAATATGTAATTGCTTGAACTGTCCCTCCTTACAGCATCAGCCTTTGAAGTCAGTGTCAAGTGCAGAGAGTTTAAATGCCTGAGGTGAGATGTACGACCAAGGTTGGGAAATAAGTACCGATCTCTTGATTTGCCTGTTCGGCGCCTCCAAATACGCAATTCCCACAGCTCTTCAGGCAGCAGGCACCGTTTACTGGGATCCCGGCACTTTCTTGGCTCTGGGACTGGGGTGGCTCTGCCCAGTGCCTTGCCGGCAGCTTCTGACTGTGGTTTCTCCATCGTTTGAGGGAACGGCTTCTACAAACTTTCCATGCCTCATCCCAGGAAATTAGTAAATTAAATCATCTGATCAGTAAAGTTTTCAGTAAGGAAAGCTTTTAAAGAGACACTATTGAGTGTTTCTGTATGGAGAATAAGAAAGGGTGAGTGCCTCGCCGTTGGCTTTATTACCACTGCTGTTTCAGCTCTGCCACAGTGAAAATAAAAGCAGGCTTTCGACACTGGATCCTCATTTACAGAGCAATGAAATTTCAGGGAAAAGTAGCGATGCTTCATAGGTACAAACAAAGCAAATACCTTTCATAGGATATGTCCAGCAACTGGGGATTATTTGAAAGGTGGTAAGCAGAAGTGCAGGATGGTTACTTTCCAACTGGTAAAACAAAAATCAATGGACATGAAATGAGTTAATACAGGTGGAAATTTTTCGCCCACGGCACTGCAGACGGCTTTCAGTGCAGAATTTTCTGAAGGAACTATTTATCTAACACTGATTATGCTTTTTCCCTTCTTGTTAATTTAGCTTTTGGTAATGCCGGTGTTTAACCGTACTCACATTTTTTCATTAGACAGCTAACGGGCACTTTTTACGGAGCACTATCAAGCACTTTTTATATCAGTTCAGGTTATGCTCTTCAGCAGAGTGTGGCTGTGGCTGAGCTCGGGTGGAGACCCAGCTCCGTCCACAAAGTCCTGCAGCCCAGCCTGGATGAAAAACGGAGGAATTGCTGCTGGCAGGTATAATTTCTGCTAACGTTGACGCTGCTGCGGCCTCACGGGGGATGGAAACGCGGAGGGTGTGGGCTCTGCAGATCGGGTACCCGGGAAGGACCGTGCAGGCAAGAGCAAACTTCTGCTCAGAAGGGTGTGAACTGGGTGTTTCCCGTGCGCTGGGGCTTGCAAACCGCAACTCCTGTTCGATCACCCGGACACGGCGCGGCCAGATTTCACAACTGAAGAATTCAGGTCTTAGAAATGGTGTCCTGCCCCGTGGAGCGACGCACGGCTGAGCTGAGGGGGCCCTTCGGAGCAGGCGGCACGTGGGGGCCATGGCACAGACGTTCCCCACGGGGTGTGGGTTAGATCTGACTGGGGATCTTACCGGCTGCAGCAGGTGGGGTTTTGCAAGTTCTTTTGGATCCCTGATAATTTCCTTTTTTTTTTTTTTTTTTTTAAAGGCAATACGGTAGAAAAAAATTGAGTAAAAAAAAGTAATCAATTTATAATATTACATAACAGTGTAGTATGGATTTGCTTTGCAGGAATACAGATGAAGTAAAAACCAGCATAAAATCATGGAAATATAAACAAATACAGACTTTAGTATGTCAATGATGTGGTATCCGTGAGAGAAATGATCCTAAAATGTAAGCACTCACAGAACCCATCAGTCAGCTTCCCACGAAGCCTCCGCGTTTTATCGTCCATTTTCATGATGTTGCTCCCATCAAACGGGAGGGTTTCAGCTAAAGCTGCATTAGCCGTTTCATTCTGCGCGAGTCCAGCAAGGCTTTTCCACAGTTTTAACGCAAACTTCTTATTGATAATAAAGTCAAGCAAGTTATGTTTACGTATGATAGGCTGTATTTTATCTAGTATTACTTTGATCCTTAGATTAAAACCTCTTCTCGAAAATCACGATGACAAAGGTGTTTAAGGAGAAACAGAAAGAGGGTCTCATGCCCTAATTCTTTGGGGCTTGAGCCTCTCCCTGTTTCTCCTGCGGGTTATTTCTGTAGCACTTGGAGATGTGCGAGCGAGTCGGGATGCTTAGGTAAGAGATTGAGTGTTTCCTTGCTGAAATTTGCCTGGGCGATTACAGGTCGGTGACGCAATTTTGCATACCCAGCTTTGAAATCAGTTTTCTGTTCATTAAAGCTGCACAACAATAAATGTTGTACAAGATGCCACCACGCTAACAAAACGTGCTTTCTGACATATTTTGGCAAAAAATATCTGATGGCAAAATTGCGTCTCCATCACCGTCCCACCACGACCAGATCTTGCCAGGTGACCGCGGGTCACCAGATTGTGGCATCTCTCATGTCCTGTGGCCACGGGGAGCCCTGCACGTCCCGTGGTGTCACCCGGCGGTGGCTGATGACAGCCGAAGTCGGTTTTGGCTGTAATTTGGCTGTTGGGGTAGGCTGTACCTCCAAGCCCTGTCGGACCACGCCAAGTGCCATGCATGGCACCCGGCACCTCGGATGCCGCAGGTACCGCCGGGCCTGGAGCCGAGGGAGGCTGGGACGGGAGCCCGCGCAGCCCGGCTATGGGAACGCGCTTCCGTAGCCGGAGAAACCCCTGGATGCATTCATCCACATAATTCATTTTGTGTTCCCAGCAAGATTAGACCGTGGTGGAGTGTTTTGTATTAGAGCTGTTCTTCCAACACATACTCATATTCATCTGGGGAGCATTTGCAAATGATTGAACATTTTAATCTTTTTCTTGCATTTTCTCACGTGTATTCCAGTAATGTGCATACGGTAACAGCAAGTGGACTATGACCCAAAAGGGATTTATGGGTTGTGGAACAACGCGTCCCTGCTGTAATTTCTTTCTCGTCTTCATCTCCTCCTGCTGTATCCTCACCTAACTTCATACTGGGGTATTCTGAAACATCATTTATAGCAGCGCTGTTCCTCGAGGCTCCCTCCCCTGGCCTGAGCCCAGCCGTGTGCTTCGGCAGGAGCTTCACAAGAGACACCGCTGGTAATACAAGCGGAAATCCTTCTCCGTGGGTAGTCAGTCCACGCGTGCAGTTTGGGCATACTATGTGTAATGCGATTTGCTGTGTGTGTGTGCATAAATGCAAAGGAAACGGTGCCTGAGCATGGAAGAACCAATATAATGTTCTCTTCCCACCCACACTTTAAATTGTGCTTTCCCAGCTGGGTAGCTTTGTGCTGAGTGATGATGCCGTTCTGGTAGAGCTGCTCAGGAGAAATCCCTGCCGGTAACGGGTGACTCTCTTTGGGAGATTAGTAGAACATTTGAATTTAGTTTGAGTTTCTCCTACAGTGTCCGCGGAGCAGAGCGGCCAAACGGCCCCCGCCGTTGCGATAAACCTCGTGTTCCTCTAACCTGCTCCCCGCAGTCTCATCCCAGCGCTTCTCCGTGGTCCCAGGGCGCGGGCGGCAGTGCCACCAGAAACGCTAATCCAGAGCAGTGCTGCTTCAGACAAAAGGCTCGTTCTTTTAAAGGCTGAGTTTATACGTCGTGATATTGAATCTTTCCGAAATCGTTCCGATGTGGGAGTCCCCTCGTTGCGCAGGGAGTCGTCAGCTGCACGGACCTCGGCGTGGCGGTGACTGCGCGGCTCCCTCTTCGTTCTGGTGCCGCGAGGGCTGCGTGTTGCTGGCTCCCGCGGCAGGGTTGGACCGCGTGGGCCACCGCACGAGCGGCAGTCATCTGCCCTGTTTTCAGTCATTCGCTTTCCACTATAAATCAATTTTCTCAACGGTTTTTTCTTTCCCAGTGGTAATAATTTTACCTCCGTATCATTTTCTCCTGCAGGCACTAGTCCTAAGCCACCTTCGGGCGAGTGTATGTCTCTGGCAAACGCATTTAAGCATTGCGGTCTGGTTATGTTTCCCTCCAGCCTGTGTCAGAACCCGCCTTTGGATTCCTCTGCTGAACGCAGCACAGGCTCAGGACCAGAGCCTGCCTAGATCTAATATTGCATGGTTTCTAGTTTCTTGTTCTCCTTCTAGTGTCTTGTTCCCCAAAGGCTGCAAAGGCAAATTGCCTGTTCGCAAAGACTGCGGCTGCTGCCTCTCGAGGGGTTGTGTTTTATTTGGTTTTTTTGAGGCAGTCAGCAAGAACAGCTGGTTCTGCACTTAATTCAGTGGATACAATGATCTACTTCATAAACTCGTGAATATTATCCCCTCGCTTAGTCCTCACGGCGTCGGGGTGCGCACTGTAAGCTGGGAATGCGGTCGGTACGTGTGGTTCATCCTCGGGACCTTTCCTTGGAGATCTGGCTGATGACCTGCTAACACTTGCTATGGGAATATGTTGGATTTGTGCTTGTTTTTAACTTCATTTGCAGAGACGATGATAATAACTTGTGGCTCCCTTCCTACAAAATGACACATTGTGAAAAGGATAGACAGTAACTTGCTTTAAAATTCAAAACAGCAGTCTTTCTCCAGTCCAACAAAATGATTAACTATCTCGGCGTACACTGAATGATTGCAGGCTTGCCTTCACGCTCCCATTTTTGCATTGTTCTACTGAATATCAGCTGATACATCTTTACTATCATGACACTTTTTCTTGATGCACAATTAGAATTATAACACCTTTTACGTTATCCTCTGAAAAGCATTCAATATAATTAAAAAGCCAGACTTCCTTTGAAATAACAAAATTCTGGCTTTTCCTCATGGCAAGTAATAGTGTTACAGAATGAATTGTTTTTAAGGCAAATGATGCTGGCAGGTTGGGCTGTACATCAGGCTGTAGAAGTAGAACACATTCCTTATTTGTTGTCAGTTTTCCTTTTGTGCCTCATGCAGATTTGTCTTGCATTTCCAGCACTGGAGAGGGAAACCTTGATTTAGGAAACTGTGTTTCGATAAGATGAAAACACTTCATGATCTGTTGGTGTAAGGCTGACACCTTTCTCCTTGAGTTGTTCGGTTGCTTTTGATATGATTTCAGGCAGAGAATTGGGAAGGGTGACAAACGCAGCCCACGCGATCCTGCACCAGCCCCGTGGAGGCAGCTGGCTCCGGCTGGGATGCAGGGCTGGGCTGGCAATAAGTGAAACCAGCCGGGTCCCAAAGCCCAGCTTTATTCCTAAGCTGTCAGAGTTGAAAGATTTTGTCATAGTCCTGTAAAATGTGATGTTACACAGGTGTTTCAGCTTCCACTTAAAAAGAAAACCAAGTTTCTGTTCCTTGCAGTTGTTGGGGGGGAAAGAGGTGGCTCAGAATCCCAAAGACAGATAAAGACAATATAGCTAATTAAACAAGAAGAAAAATGTCTTGAGGTGATTAAAACAGTCTTAGAAATTGCGAGGGCTGGGAGGGAAGCAGCCTTGTGCCTGTTTTTTGGCTGCCTAGGGTTGGCAGCTGGCGTTGGGGCATGCCTTGGGTACCATTTTACAGCCTCTGTCTGTGTGTCAAAGTCTCAGTGAAATGAATTTTAGGTCCAATTTTAAGTCCGGAAAGTCTATATCATTAATAAGGCAGCATTTATTAGGTGGTTCCACACTAATTGGGATTTTCGTGGCTCCACCCTCTTTTTACAGCCCTTAAAAATCTTTCTTTATTCTTAAAACTGGAATGCGTAATCACCATTAATGTAAAATACCAATGAGAATATGTAGTATGCTTCTCCCGGTGACCTGTATAACATTTCTTCCGAGGTACAGACTCAGAAAACATGAAAATCTCAGTCCGAGGAAACGCATGGACCTTTCCTCGAGGTTGCGGAGAAGAGCAGGCTCCTCGTGCAGAGCTGCTGCGTGCCCTGAACGCAGCCGAGCAGGCACCGTCCAGCGCGGGGGCTCGCCGCGGGCTTCGGGTGCAGACAAACAGCTCTTGGGACGAGCTGAAAGCTGTTGACCGTCGGGGCACGGTGGAAGGCTGGTTTAGGCACTTCCCTGTTGCTGTGTGAGAGAGCATTACAAGTGGAAGAAGTGGGAGGATGGATGGTAATATTTTTTGTTCTTCCCTGGAGCGCTGCAGTTTGGGTTTCGAGGGGCGGCGTGCGCCGTGCTGGAGGTGGGCGTTGCTGTATTTAGAGTTTGTCCCTGGAATCCATTCAGGATGATCAGGCGTCCTTAAATCCATCTTATCTGGGAATCAAAACAAACAAAAAGAGAACAGAGGCACCATTCAGCCGCTGGATCTTTTTCTTTTTTCTTTTCATACAAGGAACAAAATCCTATCTTACTGTTCTGGCATAATGGATATAAATAAATTGCAGTGTATTTGTGCTCAGAAATCTGGCCTGGTATCTTTTGTCTGATAAGGATACTTACATTTTCTCTTTATTTTCATTTACGTGATAAAGGAGAAGCTGACCTTTGTGTCTGCCTTCCAACAGGCTTTTCATTCACGCTATTTGTTAGAGCTGCAAGGGGAAAGTTTTGGGTGGAGTTGATGAAATATATTTTGCTGCAGTATTAACTGGCTGATAATTTAACTTTTCTTATTACATTATGCTGCTAAGCAACATTTTAATGGATTGTAAGTTTCCTTTTTTGTATGGGTGCCTGGAGAGCATGTACAGTCTTTATAATATGCCTTAAATCTAAATAAAAAGTTAAGTATATAGCTCTCTAAGTCTTCATAGCATCTTTAATAGATTTATTTAATCATCCTTTATGAGCTAGGCTAGCAGTTACTGCCTCCCTGTTACCGAAGGGGGAAATTATATATCAGGAGACGTGAGTGACTTGCTGTGGTCAGGAGAAATGCCCCTGAAGCAGGAGAGCTCCCACTCGCGCTGTTCTCGAGTGGAAGAATCCCCGGCGCTTTAATCGTTCCCGTTTTGCATTAGTCCTCGCCGCTGGTTCGGTGCCGACGTTGGTCACCCGCTGCCTCCCGGGGTCAGGCTGCGAGTGCAAAACGTGGCATCGCGCAGGGGCCGGGTTTGCAGTAGCTGAAATCTGCAGTCACAGGTCTGCACCCGTTTTCTTCATCACAGGATCTGACTCACGGTTTGCAAGTTCTGTCAGAATAAATTAACTGCTAATTTATCATCTAGTCAGGTGAGTCCCGAATAGGTTTGAAAATGCAGTTCCCATCGTGCATATTTCCTATCTGATCCATACCAAATACTTAGCGGTCCTGCATACCAATGACCGCGGTTACCTGGGCAGGATTATTTAATAACCTCATAAAAAAAATGGAAACAGATACTTAATGAGTCAAAGTGCACTCAGATTAAATGATCAGAAATTCCTAGTTAATCACCAGAAAGGAAACTAATTAAATTACCATTCAACTTTTATGGGGGCCTTGGGATAGTAAGCTAAAATAAGTCCCTTCAATCACTTTTTCATTAGATGGGACAGGCGTATTCAAGGTTAGTGAAGATAAATGCAACGTTCTTTGCTTGCTCTTGAAATTATAGTATTTAAATAGTGTTTTATGCTTCATCACCTAATACTGAGCCCGATGCATATTGGTAAGAAGCAGCCGTGGCAGAGAAAGCTTAACAGACAGGCACACAAAAGAAAGGTGAAAACTGTGGGGTACGTGAATCAAGATTTAAAAGATTTTAATTTAATTATTATTTAAATTTCTATTTGGATTTTGCCATAAGGAATAAGGTAGATAGGCGATACTGGAAAGTGAGACACTAATCCCTGTGTTGACTCCGGTCCTTGGGAAGCACGGTGAATGGCCGTGCTTCAGGTTAAGTGTGGTGTGTGGACGTCCCGCTGGCTCTGAAGGCCATCGAACACTTTCGATAGCCAAAGGGGAAAAAATTGTTATTGCATGTTTTGTCGCAAGTATGGGATATTAGTAGCAAAAGAACAAATTCTTTTTTTGACAGCTCTGTGCCCTTAGGAGACATCAGCGTGGCTTTGTGGTGACAGAGCTCCAGCAGGTAGGTCAGGTCCTGGTGCGCGGGAGGTGCCTCTGGCTTTTTTCTTTTTTTTTTTTTTTGTTTTTTTTTTTTAATCCCTGTCAGCTATTTTAATGTTGAAGGCAATGTTTTGTCAGGGGTTCTAAATGTAATATCTTGGGTGTCAGTGGCAGCGGCTCCTGCTGAGCCGTGGGGAGGCAGAGGAGATGCTCCGTCTTTCCTGCCTCCCCTGTGCCTCCTCCCGAACCCGGGGCGGGGGGCGATGCCGGCCGGGTGCTCAGCACCCCTCGGCCCCAACGGGCCTCTCGGCTGGTTTGATGGTGTAGTTCTGTTGCCAGTGCAGAGGCATTTTCCCTTACTTAGAGCGGTGGCTACTCATCACCGAGGCATTTTTGAGAGGTAGCACTGCTATTTCATGGGCGGGAAACAAAGATGCGGTAACCCCAGGAGGTGCTCGCAAAATGGAAGGGAAATCCCACAGTGCTTCAAAGCCAGAAGTAAATATAATTCTGAAATACATAACAACCCCTATAGAGAAAAAAGAATAATAAATCTTAGTTTAATCATGGGTCTAAACATTTTGGTGTTCCTTTTTTTAATACAAAAAAAAAAAAAAGAAAAAGAGAAAAGCAAACCTTTACAGGCTCACAAAAGTAACAAAAGATCCCAGTGATATCCCTTCACTTCACTGAAAGGGAGGATTTTCAGAAGAAGGTGAAATCAGATAAATCCTTTCACTTTCTTTCTTAGCTTTTTAACATCCATACCCAAGGTTACTGAAACCCTGAACTTGCTTGAAAAACTAAGAAAAGAAAACACAGCTGCAGGATTCCAAAGCAGGTCACAATCAAGTCAAAATAATCTAACTATAAAATCTGGCGTCTTTTCATTCACTCTGAGGTTTTCCCACTGATGGAGATATTGGAGAGACATAAGGTCATTTAGATTGCTTGTTAAATTGGTGCAGCCTTACTTACAAGAATAATAAGTAGCCTTTTGTGATGAATGATCAACTGTAAAAATATTTGCTAACTAAAGCCCACAGAGCCTTGAAGTGTTGCTGATTTTGTTTTCTCGTAATACTGGTAATTATGTTCACTTTGCCAATTGGGATCATATCGTCATGTGAAAATCTTCACTTCCATTGAAATCATTAGTACATTTCCAGATACTTTGATATATCCAAAAATTTTCTCTAAAATTCTGAGAATGCAAACATAGTAGACAAGAAAGGAGCATAATTATATTATTTTTCAATTTAAATATTTTTAGATCGGTATCAACATTGGGGGGGTGGCACATGGTTTTGAAGTGGAGCAGAATACGCCTCGCTGAGTTACAGAGGAAAATACTGTCTCCTTTTCTTCAAGAAGTGAGAAGAGACCTGGAGGGAGGCGCTGGAGCGGGACTGTCAGCTGGAGCCCTCCTCACCTCCCAGACCCCTTCCCAGCTTCCCGGCTCCCTCCTAGGGAGGTTTCTGTCAGGTAGGGAGGGGGGGATGCCCAGGAGCTACAGCCTGCCTCACCTTTTCCTCTGGAGGTGATTTCTTTTTTTGTCCACCTGGGAGGGATTTTGGAGGTTTTTTCCATATGTTTCGTTGCTTTGTTACCAGAGCAAAGTAATTGCCAAACTCTGCCTGTGGAGCTTGGGTGAGGCCATCGGTTTCGTTTTGGTGACCAAGAACTGAAGATTGTTTTGGGGGATGAGGGATTATCTGTGATAATCCATTAAGCAAACTTCCCACCCACTTCTAGCAGTGGGGAGAAACTCTCTTTGGAACACTTTCAAATATCGGATTATAAATTAGGATTTGTGTAGCAAGGACTTTGCCATTTCTTTGTCCTTTGCGACTGTGAAAGCAAGGGTTGAGCTCTGAACGTAAAGGTCCTATTGCCTCTTCCTCCTGCTCAGCAAGTGAAGTTTGAGTGAAAGCAAAACAAATAAAAGACTGGGAGAAGGCTTAGAAAGCATGTGAATATGATTCCTGGGGACGCTGCTACAGAACAGATGCTGCCCTTGGAAAAATCAATGAGATCATTGACAAAGGGGAGCAAAACAGGGCTTTTGTGTTAACTGACTCTGAAAGAAATTTTGGATGGGCAGTGGGAAGAGAAGCAGGAGGCATCAAAATAGGAGAAATTCTGAGAAATGTTTGATGTGCCTGGTCAGGACTGTGTGAGCAAGGCGGGCCGGAGAGCGGGACTGACGATGGGCAAGCGCCGGTGGCCGGCAGAGCCCTGCCAAGAGTTTTTGAAGAAAGGCTGAGGGCAATTAGGTGATGTACTGGAAAGCTGCAGCAGAGTAAATGTGTTCGTTGTGTAAATCTGCTCTCCTGAGCCCGGTCGGCTCTTCTGCTGCCTATCTGATTGCACCAAGTGCTGCGTGTGTGGTAGAGAAAATAATTAAGCACAGCAGCCCTGTAATTTTTCTAATGTAACCCTGATTTTAATAACAGGAACTCCCAATGGCATTTGTGCTCTAACAACCACTGAGATTTCATCCCCTGTGCTCCATGGACCTCCTGAGACCAGCAGTGGACATGGCTTGGGCTGATTGTATTTAAAATAGAATAGAATAGTTCGGTTGGAAGGGACCTACAACAATCATCTAGTCCAATTACAACTATATAGACCTTGTAACTTTTTGTTTAGTAATTAAAAAAATGGCTTTGAAGGACTTTTCTGTCTTTTACATCCTTCCATCCTTACAAGGATACTAAAAGAAGAATTAAAAAAAAAAAAAAAAAGTCAAATATTCCTTAAATAAATTGCAATAGCAAGACATTTTTAAGAAATAAAAATGTTTCTCTTTAAAACCTGGAGACTGGAAGTTATCTAGAAACACAGAATTTTGGACAGAAATGCCTTGGGTTTTTCCCCCCACCTGCTCTCAGGGGAGCTGGGGAGAGAGGGGGTGCTCTGGGCCGTCAGGGGTTGCGGGATGCAGTTTGGAAATGTGGGGTTTTCCCTTGGGCTGCTGCCTCCAGCACCTTCAGTGCCGGGAACAATAAGGAAAGTAGATGACCTTAAATGGTTGTGTGCTGGAAGTGTCTCATTTTGTTTTATTTCCCATTTAGAAAAGATATTTGCAGGGGAGTAAAACTGTTCAGGAGTCAAATACTCCTTGACAGAAGCCAGCCGAAATCTGTCTTTGTTTAACTCAGAGGAAGCAGCACGGAGGCTCCCCTACGTCCTCTGCTACTGCTACTGTCACTTCTACAATGGGAAAAAAAATCAGCATACTGAAATTTCAGTTGAATCGCCAAAATACTCTTTCAGCAGATCACTTCTATGTGAAGCATACCTGGAAATTATTCTGCTGGCAATTGATTTGCAATCAGACCCTGATTGAGATGAAGAGGGAGATGCCCAAGACTGAGTTTTAATGGTTGTTACGTGTTACGGAAACACGCAAGAATGAAGCGTGCTATGTGACACTTTCAGAAGGTGTTTTATGAGGAGATCCTGGTTTGAGTGACCTGTTGAGTAGTTCACTTTCAGGCGCAGTCCCGAGGTGGCTTAAATCAGAGGTGCCGCAGTGATGCCAACACGCATCACTGGAGAGCTCGGTCCCTGAGGCGAGGCAGCGTGGGCTGCGCCGCAGTGGTGTGCAACAGGGTCTGCAGATCACAGGAGAGTCCAAGGACGCGAGTACACCCGCTCGGATTTCAAGTTCTTGATAATTCTAATTTCCATGCAAAAGGCTAGCCTAGGAGAAAGCTTTATATTTCAACCATTTCGCCTTTGAATCCAGGTCCTGAAACACACACGCTTCTTGCTTTATTATGTGGGGCATAGTTTAAAGTTAAATTTTACCTTTTCTAACGTTATGGCCAGTTTGAAAAAAGCCTTTCGTTTGGATATACAATGTTAGTGTCCACAGACCTGGTGCAATGTGACTGGTTATTTTTAGGGGAAAAAAAAAAAAAGACACTTTATGTAGGTTTGCATTCTGACTGATGTAACTCTTAGCAGGAGATATTTTTTTGTTGTTGTTTGACTGAAAATTTTCCTATAACACCGAACCCTTTTTTACAAGAAATATTTTGAATACGCCATCCATGTCTCAAATACACTTAAAATACAACTTCCTTGCCTGACTGATGGTGCTTCGGCGGTGTCCCTGCCCTGGTAGGCTGGCGGCTCCACGTAATAAAGCGAGAAGCGTCTGTGTTTCAGGACCTGGATTCAAAGGCGAAATGGTTGAAATATAAAGCTTTCTCCTAGGCTTTTGCATGGTTGTGCCTGCAGGCCTCCCTCATCCGTCTGCTCGCTTGCCAGAGTCTTGGTGACTCTCCAGACTACGTCCCCGTGCCGTGGGTGGCAGCATGCAGCGCTGGGGGAAAAGGGGGCAACTCCTGCCGTGACTGAGGCTGAGGGGGCTTCGCCACGGTGCCCCCGCCTCCGCAGGGGGAGACCCGATTCCTTCACGGTTTAATGGTGTTTAAATGACTCAGATGGTTTCAGTGAATGAATACGTTACAGAGACCATGTTTGAGAAATAGCAATAAAGCATAATGGAGTTAACAGTTTATTAGTTTCATAAGTGTCACCCTGTTATTAACAACACAGGTAAAAGTAGTTTTACAAGGGATTGCGTTATCATCTGGTCTGTGCGATATTGCATGTGCTGAGCGCTGTGTTTAGAAACACTAATTTTAATCTAACATACTCTTACATCGCGCTCTACAACTACCTGAAGGGAGGTTGGAGCGAGGGGGGGTCGGTCTCTTCTCCCACGTCACAAGCGATAGAACAAGAGGAAACAGCCTCAAGTTGTGCCAGGGGAGGTTTAGGTTGGACATTAGGAAAAAATTCTTTCCTGACGGAGTGGTCAGGCCTTGGCACAGGCTGCCCAGGGCAGTGGTGGAGTCCCCATCCCTGGAGGGATTTAAAAGACGTGGAGATGAGGCGCTTGGGGACATGGTTTAGTGGCCATGGGGGGGTTGGGTTGGCGGATGGCCTCGATGACCTTAGAGGTCTTTTCCAACCTTAGTGATTCTGTGGTCTGTGATTGCTGTGCAGTGCCGCACATCAGCCAGCATACAGCAGCCGCAGTTTCCCAGCTGGGGTCCGCAGGGAGCTTACTGGTGTGCCTGGCAAGACTGGCTCCTGCTGCAGCTCCTGCGTTGCGTGGAGGCGCAGTTAAAGCGCGCTGCGCGTCCTTCCAGCCCGCCGTGCGCCGCGAAGCGCTGCCGTGGCTGACGCAGGGCGGCGGCGTGGCCACGGCCGGGGAGCGGGACGGGCGGCATTTCAACAGCCGCCCTGGGGACGGGGGGCTGTGGGTTCTCGTGCCCTTAATTGTTCTGTCTGCAGAACTGGAACGTGAACGTATTGGTAGGTGGGAGTCTCGAGCACAACTATCGTAAGGACATGTAAATCTCAAACTGTTTAATTGCTTGTTGAGAACCTCGTGTGCAGCACAGCGTTGGCTTAGGAGGAAGCCGCGTCAGGGGCTGGCTGGGTTCGTGCAGTTTGAACTGGGCTCCGCTGGCACGGAGCCTTTCAGGAGGTATAGCCCTCAGTGGAGAACAGCTCTCTGATGACTTTGCTGGGCTTTTTAATCTCGGAGCTCTGCCAAAGCATATTCCCAAAGCAGGAGATCTTGCAGTAGCCGTGTCTCGGGGAGGTGAAGGTTGCACGTGGTTGCGCCGTACTCTGAGCAAGGGCTTTCTTCACTCGGCTGCACCAGGAAGACATCCAAGGGCCAAAAAGACATGGCCCTGGTTTCACCCGTGCTCTGCTGAAGAGACTAACGGTGCCAGAGGTATTGACCTGCCTTTGAGAGACCACAGTTGTGCACAAAACATCTGTAACTCTCTTCTTTGCTCTGAGCGACGCCCTTTTTTCAGCTTTGCCTAGGAGAGGCACATTTGAAATATCACAAGTCATTAAATTAATTAGCTAATGTCTAAGAAGTGCTTTGAAGAGGAAATCATTAAATAAATAAGAAGTAGTGTTAATATTACTTTTAATAAGTATGAAAGCACGATCCATGATGAAAGCTCGTATGATGAAGTATGTTTCACTGTGTCTTATTTTCCCATGTCCTTAACAACGGAGGAATTAAGAGTCTTTCTCATGATTTCAGGATTAGTCTTTGGGCACTGTAGAGAGCTCAGACTTTTATTTCCCTAAAAAAAAAAGGTTTAAAACTGTATTCAAGCGTTTTTTTATTTTATACTTAAGGAAGATGAAGGAGGGCAACATGACAATAATCTCCACCATATACCCTCCCCTCGGATACATAATGGCGCTGGAAAAGCATTTCTAGAGAATAACTCCAGTTCTGTATTGAAATCCTGTCAAACTCCTTGGAATAAGATACAAAGGTGGATAAAGAAACCTGGATCACAGTGATAAGCTCCTGAATTGAAGACCAGGCACAACAGAGTGAAAAGCAGTAATGTTATGCAAGTACATTATTTTAATTGAAAAGCAAAATGTCCTTACATTTTTTGGGAACAGCTTGTCTCGCGGACTGTAAGGGAATACAAGAAGTGAGGGCTTGCCATCATCTCCAAATATAGACTATCTGGCCTCATTGAAGTCAATAGGATTTTTTCACTTACTTAAATTAGACTTTGGATTTCACTCCTCAGTTTTCAGCATTTTGATCTGAGTGAGGCTGCTGTTTCTTCATTGGCCATCTTTGACTCGAAAGATGGTCGCGAGATGCACTTGTTAACTTCTGCTCAGCACATTTTTAGAAGAGAAGTTGCAGACAGTAGATAGCTCAGTCTGTGGAGAGATCTGCTTGAATTGGAGATCTTCCAAAAAGCTGTTTTCTGGTGGTAAGTGGCCTCTGTCAGCCCTGGCATGGGCACAGACGTTCTTCCTCCTCCTCCTCCTCCTCGTTGCAGGTGGTCACAGCAGCGTCTGCGCCAGTGCAGTGCTGGAGCAGAGCATCTTCGGTGCAGCACTGCCAACATCACCATGTCCCGAGTGTCGCAGCACAGGGAAAAGTCCCGTGTTGGGATAAAGGAGTTTTTCATAGCAGCGTCTTTCCTGAAGCCAGAGAGGCCCAGGGAGGCCAGCGGGGCTTTCTCCAAGTGCTCGTGTGCCTCGTAGCCACTGCTGGAAGGAGGAACCGCTCCTGCCCAAGCACAGAAGAAATCACAGCCTGGTCTGGTTCATTATAAAAATCTCTCTTATCTGTGTAGCATTTTTCTGGACCACTTAATGTAGCGCATGCATGTGAGTATTGTGTTCAGTGAAATGTGAGGAGATCCGCTGTGTGTGTGTATGTAAATAAGGCAACAAGTGAGACGGGGGGTTCTGTTTGATTTTTAATCACTGGAATAATTTTCCCACCGCAGCTATCAAGAAAACCTGTGCTTTCTTGCTTAATATTTTCTGAAAAATATTAGTGTTGTTTTTTCTGGTTGTTTTTTTCTCTCACCCCTCTTTTTTCCTCTTTATTCCATTTACTATAAAATGTCAAAAAAATTATCTGCTTTTCAAATAATGACTTGGAATTTTTGAGGAAATATTTTTCCCTGCAGAATTTTATCTTTTAGGAGAGATATGTCTATGTCTTTGGGAGAACGAGGAGGACAGGGGAGTTCTCACAACCTCCTCTGTAAGCGTGGGCATGGTTTGGCGTCAGTCTCCATGGTCCTCCATTTGATCACGCTGGTCATTCTTCTTGTAGCCATCTTTGTTCTTGCTCTCCAGGGTTGTTTCTCAATTTACGTCTTTAGAGAAAGAGCAATCACATACAAAGTGCTGTGAGGATGAAGACGACTGCCTGGGGAGGTGGAGGCAGTGGTGCTAGCGGAGGCTGGGTCCTCCATCCTCCCTGCCCTGGCCAGCCCCTGCTCTGCCGACACGCGGCGGCCGGTCAGCTCCGTTACCGCGGAATGGGCTTCTCTGAGACGAGACGCACCAGCCGCTTCATGAGTCACTTGCCATCCTTTGTGAGCACTCGCTCAGATAACCTGGCATGGTGCTTTCCAGAGAGCCAAAGCCCAGTCAGAGGTCATCCCTCCAAAAGTCGGGCACCTCACAAATCCGCGTGTATAGACATACATATGGCCTGAAAAATCAAACCAGCGCCTCAAACTAATGCACGCAGCACAAGAGATTACAGTTGTTTCAAATAGTGCCATAAATTCAGTAAGGTGACCCAAGAGTGTTCATTAGAATTTATTTTAGCCGCCCTTATTGTCACTTAACAGACTAAACAAGAACTGATGGCTCTTCGAGCAGTAATAGTAAATTATAGCTATGGCGAACACAAATGCCTCATTACATCGAGTCAAGGCCTATTTCCCCTTTACAGCGATAACTGTAGGAAAGCATTGTTTTTAATTTATGAATAAGGATGCACAGGAATCTTCGCTTTCCTATTTACATAAACACGATAGACAATTAATCTTCTGTAAAGTAACAGGAGTGGTGTTTAAAACATACCGACTCCTTCCGAAACACATTCCAAAATGCCTATGGGGTATCCATATCGTAGGGTGTTTTAATGATAATCTGTTACATAGATGAGTACAAACAGCAGGAAAATAGGCAATTTCTTTCTTTTTTCTTAAGTCTAATTTTATGCTATATGATCCTTTCAGCGAAAACTGATGCATGGATTTTTGTTTGGTGAAGTATTGAAGTGAAAGTTATGTCAGAGTAATAGGAATAGCTAAGGTAGCAAAATATGATGAATTTTTATTGCAGTATTACTTGTCCCATCTCCTCTATGTGAAATGTTCTTACGATTTTCAAAAAAATCTTTTACACTAATGTTGCACTATAAATAACGGAGTGATGGAGAAAAATTGAACTTGTATAAGTGTCAAGATTAGTCCTGCTTGATGAGCGTCTTTTGGTTTTAATAGTTTACTGTGTTCTTGATATATTACCTACTTACATTCTGCTTAACAGCCATATGACCTACACAGATTTTTTTTATGCCTTATAGACAAAACAGAGGGAAATGCAGCCTGAATGGGGAGGGAGGACAAATGCAGATAACCCAGCGAAGGCTGATATGCAAGGCCCCTTTTTTTATTCTTTTAATCTTCTTAAAAAGCCTAATTGTATTCTACAGATATTTAATTAATTTTAACAAGTAAAGCATGCAGCATAGAAAAGGAACAAATTAAAGAATATTTAGATGCTGTAAATGTTCTGAGATCAGTAACTGTTCTATAAATTTTTGCAGAAATGGGCAACTTTGCCCAAAAATCTTACTTCTTAAGATGTTGCAATGAGCCAGAAAGAAAATGAATGTGGTTTTCAGGGCTCATATAGCAAGGCTTCTGTGTTCCTGAGGAGGCGAGGAGAAGATATTTGCCTGTACGTTGGATGCATTTCACCTTAACGTCCTTGAGCAATAACAGAAACAAACTCCAGGATGTTAAAACAAAAATCATATTTGCACATACTGACTGTGCTTCAAGAAGAAACTAATTTTTGCAACAATTTCTTTTTTTTTTCTGCTTTCCCCTAAAGGTTTGTGTTTTTCAGATCAGACCTTTGGCTTGATCCCGTCCACATTTCAACTTATTTTATTGTTGCTGCTAGAGATAAGTATTGGATACTGCCCACATGACATGTCTGATACTATTTTTTGATTCCTTGGACATGGCACAGTTGTTCTTTACCCTCTCTAGGAGTTTTAAGATCAGTAACTCAATGTATCTTTTGGGGCATAGCTATTTTTTGAGATGAATTAACTTTGGAAAGTTACACTGAACTGATCTTTTCACATGGAGACTCTTGCCTGTATCTCATCCAACAGAAAGTAATAAAATGTGGAGATCACAAGAAATAAAATGCAAAAAGTGTAGGTAGAATGTAAAAGTTAATTATGTATATGCTATATTCAGCAGGGCTTGGTGACTTGCTGCCTTTGGATTTGGTCCTTTTCTCATGAAAGTTTTGGCACTAAAAAGTTAGGAATTCTGGTCACCTCTTTGGGTAATCAGAGAAAAATTGACTTTTGGAGTTTCGTGGTTCCAATTTTAACATGTAGTTTTACAACTTGATGTTGTGTTTGCCTAAAGCAGTGAAATCAATGAAAGGTAGCCTGTGGATTCCATTTGAAAATCAAAATGAAAGGAGTCATTCATATTTTTTATCTCAAAAGTTCTCCAAATTATTGTTATTTTAGAACCCAATTACTTTTCAGAATTTTACAGATTTGCTGTCTGTATTCTGGGCAGTGATCTCATCGTTTAGATGGTGCCGCTGACACGACAATTTCTTGTTACTTCTTTTGGTAACTGAAAAGTTATTAAAAGTTCCTGTTTCCAGAGGAATGGTGTTGTAAAAAGGCAGTTACAGCTTATCCAGCCCCTTTCTGGGGGTATTTCCGATGTTCGCCTGCGTACTTGGGAAGAACCTTCGTTGCTGCCCTGGCCCCGTTCTAGCTCGGGCGGTGGCAGCTTCTCTGCACACCGTGGCTGAGCGTTTTTTAAAGTTTTCGTATGATTTATGAAAAAAACAGTGAAGCTGAGTTAACAAAATATGCTATCAATTAAAGAAAGCAATCAATAGTAGGAAAAAAAGAGAAAATACAAGGAAATGCTTTCATTTACTTGTTCTGCTTACTAGTTACACTAGTGTTATATGCAGTCACGCAAGGTACAAAATTAACACGCAAATGTCACTTTGTCCTGAAAATAATGTCCTGGAATTGAAATGTTTCCTGACAAGAAAATATTCAGTGCATCAGCGTTTAAGTTTGTGAGGGAAGATTCACAAAATACTTTTTTGAGACCAAAAAACCTCCGGTTTGGTACTTTCTTTAAGTCAGACTGAGTTGCTATCTTTGTATCCTGGAATTAAATTAATGCAAATTATTATTTTGCTTTTCTTAATAACTGCAAATAATTCCAATTAATTCAGACTATCATAATTTACCCTGCTTCACGCAGAAGCCTTCTGACGCTGCAGGATGCATTACACGCCAGAGCTTTCAGCCTGGTATTGATTGATTCTTTGCACTGGACCTTAAAAATCCATTAAGGAAGAAGTTAGAAGATGTGAATTAATTCTGAAGCCTTTGTTGGTATGTGCAGCTGAAGAAAGCCTTTTCAAAACCATTAATCATAACTCAAAATAGACTGCTAACTTTAAAATAAACTTTACAGTAAATTGGAGGACAAATCCACGTAAGGTATTTAAATTCACTGCCCCAGTGCGCGCTAAGAGTTTTCTCAAGTGTTTTACGGAATGTATTTTCAATATTTTTCAATTTACATTGTTCTGATAAGAATATGTTGACATGCAGCCATCTGTGCCAAAAATGAAGAAGATGATTGCTATTTAATAGATAAGTTGTCACCGGTTTGGAGGCATCTGAAAAGCAAAAACAATAAAGCTTGCCATCACCTCCCAGGTAACACCATTAATCAGGCAAAACTTCATTTAGAACAGAAAAAACCCTCCTTCTGAAATCCTCACCCATTATTAATTATTAAAATTAATTTCTGTTGAATAGCTTATACACCCACTACTCTCAACATCTCAATCTTAGAAATGAAGTTACAAATACTTTAAATTTAGATGAAACACAATAGGAATGATGCCTGAAGAGCCAGGTGGTATTAAATAGATACAGAGAAACCTTGACTGAAAGAATAGCTGCAGATCTATTGAAATTGAGCTCTACTTACATACTTTGTATTTACTAAACTATGTAAAGCAATCTGTTACTGGTTTCTGTGTGGGCACAGGAGGAGCCGCAGCCCGATCTGCCTTTTCTGGTGCGTCCCTGGGAGGTCCCTCCGAAGGGTCGATGGCTTTGTGGGCTCCCCCAGCTCCAGGACAAGGCTCGCTGGCTCCAGTGGCCCAGGTTTTCACACACGGTGTTGGGTTCCTCCTGGCCTGCTGCCTCAGTCCTCCGAAACCCCCATCTGCTGTCGGTTTGTCCTTAAACCACGTGCGTTATGAGTTTTGTGCGATCAAGGCAGAAGGGAGCTGTACCGAAATATCACAGTCCCCATGTGGTGGCACTTCGTTGTGTTTGAGCTTCATTGGATCCCCACTCCTCATTTGTGTGTCATTAACAGCCGATAGTTTGACACTGCTTAAAACAGAGCTTTGGTAAAAAAAAAAAAGAAATTTGACTCCTAATTGTGTACCCGCCTTAGGCTGGGCTTGGCTTTGCCACTGCTGGTATTGTTCCAGGTTCAGGCTGAGGACTTTTTGGTAACAGGGAGATCCAGCATTGGTGGCAGAGTTGCATCGTTTCTGAAATGGAGTGGTTCCATGTGGTTAATGGGTTAAATTTTCCTTTTCCCTGCTTCGATCAGGCTGATCAGCCCTGGAGAGTAGGACTGTTGTAACAGCTGGGAGAGCTGTGGATCGCCTGGTACACAGGAATATTTTTCCTAAAAATGTAAATTCTTTCCCAGTGAGAGAAAAATCAGAAACCACATTTTCTAAAACTTGAAGGTGAACTTTGGAAAAAACACTGAAAATATTTTCATCGTTCCCCAAAGGTCCCATATACAGTAGTAAATTGCTAAAGTAATTGAAATGGAACTGGTGAGCTGTGTAATAAAGATTAATCCTTCCCCACTCCGAGAACACGCAGTACCTGAGACAACTGCTCTCTTTTGAGACGTGTAACATTGAAGCACCACAGTTAATTTCTAGGTGGTTACTAAATTCATTAGTGCTTTATGTCAGTTTGAGAATAAATTTGCACATTGATTATATGTATTAAAAAACTGCGAAGAAGTTTGAAGCACAGTCGGACAGCGTGGGCTGGCGCCGAGCCCTTTGCCGATAAGTGCTGTGTTCTTGTATAAAGGTATAGAAAGCTTGGATAACATCTTAATGCACGTTTGGAAGCAGTTCTTAAGCCATGCCATTTGTGAGCTAAGAAAAGTTACTTTGAAGAATTTTAGAGCAAATGTGGTGTTGGAAAGAGGAGAATCGGTTTCCCCTCTCATTATGCCAATACGTATATACCATACGTTACGCTGGTGTGGCGCCCGGCGGCTGGTGGGTTGTCCTGGCCTCGCTGGGGGGCAAGGCAGCGGAGAATGGGACCAAACGCCTTGCAACGCTGTGCAGTCGGTCCCATAAACTGGTGCCAATGGGCAGCTCCGAAGTGCAAGGGACGAAAATTAAGAGTTCGTCTAGTACTGAGGCACCTCTGTGGTTCTGACCCTGCAGGCGTCCCCAAATCTGCGTCTTTACTCAATTAATCACAGGAAAATGTTAGATGAACACACCTGCACACCCATTTTCCAATGTGTATCTTGTATGGCCACTCAAAACGTGTGTGTCTTTGGCCAGAAATACTTGTGCCGATCACACTGAATTGTTTTAAAACTTTGGGTCAAGCTTGCTTAGACTATAATAGGTGTTGTGGACCTTATCCAAGAGCTGCTATTGATTTCAGTAGTTGGTAGATCAGGACATACACTGAATGCAGATTATCATGACCAACAGAGCTCCTAAAATTTTAGGTACTATGATTGATAGGAGTCCACAGTTTTAATCCCCTAACCGAGCGTTTTGCATTGATCATTAATTAGATTTATACATATATAAAAAAGACTATATGTAGTCTTACATACAAAAAAATAATTTGAAATGTCGTTCTGTGAAATGTCTCAAAAGCTAAATGTTCTATGAGTGATTCCTTTTGTTGTGGGGTTTTTTCGGTCGTCTTTTGGGGGTTTTTTTGTGGGGTTTGGGTTTTTTTTAAGTTCTTGCTTTGGAAAACACATGCAACAAGCTTTAAAGGACACCATATAGCAGCAGTTATAACACAGCATCGATAGTGCCTATATGGTAAAAATGATAGGACTGTTAAGCCAGACTTTATTATTTCTTTAGGGATTTGTTTTCCTTAATTTGCATGCAACTGTCTTTGGTTAAAAATCACCAGTCACAAAAGTACCTCAGTGATTTTCTTTGTAGCAGTCATCGTTTCTTCTAATGAGACTATATTTTATGCAAAGGTATCTTTTTATTTATTCTAAGTGTACTCTTCATTTTATTGATTGGTTGTATCTTAGCGTATTCAATTAGAAAACTGTATATCCTGCTGTGTTATAACTGTTGGTAATTTAGCTGCTATACTACATTTCTGTTGATGCAGGTCTAGTTAGCGTGTGGATTCTTCCGTCTGGAACAATTTTGGGCAGCTGGAATAATTTCTGCTCTAGAGAAGCTTAAACTTCAAATCTCAGAGGTCTCGTAATCAAACATTGCTATGCAATAAGCAGAGTTGAGTATAGAAATTTTTTACAGTGTTTGGGTGTGCTCTAACCTCTTCCTAGCAGTTGTTATCAATAGCGTTCATTTATAACAACAATTAAATGAACAAAAATGAATAAATGTAAGGGTTGTTCTATGAGAAGTCAACCAGAACTAAGCAGAACACCTTGAAATTCAGGAGGTCGTTTCACAGACCACCGTTCGTCTCTGACTTTTCTCATTCTCTTAGTAAATAGATGAGAAATTAAATAGTTATATCGAAGTTCACCTTTTATTCACAAAGTGATCTTTTAGCCTCCAAACTAACTGCCTGAAGTCAAAAGTCATCTGCGCTGCTTGTCTTTGGGTATGACACTGTGCACCTCAAATAGTGAGAAATCACACCGGCTTTTTTTAGCCACATCAAAAAAAAAAAAAAATCTTAGGCACTTTCCCCGTGATTGATGTTGCATTATCACTGACGTATGCCAAGGTAAAGTCCAAATATATCGCCGAGCGGCAGGAACAGACCCAAAAAAAGTCTCCATCTGTCCTTCCCGTGGATGTGTGGAGCCTGGTGGAAGCTTGCGGGCACTGCTGGGCAGGGCCGTCCTCGGCGCAGCGGCGTCGGGAAGCGATGGCTGCACCGCCGCTGAAGTTCCTGAGGGAAGTGAGCGAGGAGATGATTTGTAGAGCGTAATTAATTTGACAAATGCCACCTTTCTTTCTTTTTTTGTATATTGTCTTTGAATAAATGGCCAGTTTCTGCTGTGTGTTTGACATTTGCAACTTGGGCTTCCCACGAGCTGTAGATGTCCAGGCTGCACCAGCCTCACGGGCCAGCTCAGGCTCCAGCCCTGAGCCTGTGTCGCTCTTTAGAGCATTTATTTTACTGGTAGCATTAGAGGTTTTTATTCAATGTGTGACCAGCCAAAGGCCAAATGGCAATAACCGTTTCAGCCCGTGCAGCAAATGCGCTTTTCATCACTTGGGTCAGGTCACCACATCTCACTGCACGGCGGCATCTGGCCCCGTTCATCCCGAAGAAGGGTGGAATATCTCCCTTTGGAAGGATTGCTCGTCGTACCGAGGCAGGGGAGCCTGTGCTGCGGGCATTCCCTTCCCACCCGCGGCTCTGCCTCCCTGGGCGCTGCGTCGTCTCCTGCCAGCTCGGAGAGCTGCCGCAGGCCTTGGCGTGGAGGGTGGTTGTGCGAGAGCTGCACTGCAGCACGCGGCTCCGCGCAGCCGGGAGCAGCTGCCCGCGGCCCCCCGGGGCCGGCGCTGCAGGCCCTGCGCGGCCCCGCTCCATCGCCCGCAGCAGCAGCGCGCGGAACGGCGTTGCCCGACGTTTGCAACAGGTTGTTAACACCGCTGGCGTTTTTGGTGGGGTTTTGGCCTTTTTTTTAATTGTTGGGTTTTTGTTTTGGGGTTTTTTTGTTGGTTTTTGTTTGGGTTTTTTGTTTTTAGTTTTGGTTTTGGTTTTTGTTTTGTTTTTTGGGGTTTTTTGTTTTTTGGGTTTTTTGGTTTTTTTTCGTTCTTTGTGTTTTTTTGTTTTTTGGGTTTTTTTGGTTTTTTTTGTTTTGGTTTTGTTTTTTGTTTTTTGGGGTTTTTTGTTTTTGGTTTTTTTTTTATTTTTGTTTTTTGTTTTTGTTGTGTTTTGGTTTTTGGGTTTTGTTGTTTTTTGGTTTTTTGTTTGTTTGGTTGGGGTTTTTTTGGTTTTGGGGTTTTTTTTGTTTTGGGGGTTTTTGTTTTTTGGTGTGGTTTTGTTTTGGTTTGGTTTTTGGGTTTTTGTGGGGGTTTTGTGGGGGTTTTGTGGGGTTTTTGTGGGGTTTTTTGGGGTTTTTGTTGTTGTTGTTTTGTTTTGGTTTTTTTGGTTTTTTGTGTGGTTTTTGGGGTTTTTTGGGTTTTTTTTTTGTTGTTTTTTGTTTTTTTTTTACTTGGCTATAAATAGCCTGATGAATTTTTAATGCAAATGCAGAATTCTGATTTAAAGCTGCAGTGACTGGATTTGTTCTCAAAAGTTTTGTGACTTCTCTGATGGGTTTCTTAGCACATCCACTGCTAACGATCTTTTAAACTCTTCTTACAGTGCCTGTGGTCTGTTTTTCTGGTTGGTAATGGGTATCGACTACTTCCTTCACTTTTTTGTTTATTAGCTTCTAGTCATAAAATGTGTACAGACAGTTGCTTGTGGTGCGACCTTTACAAGCGCATCCCAGCAGCCTGCCCATCGTCCTAGAAAACCATCTCCTGTGAAGCTCTAGAGTTGTTATTTAAACTGAGCTTTTTATAGACTGGCAGTGTAATCTGCATCTGCCAGTACTGAATGCACCTAGAAAATGCTCTGTGCTGAGAGGAAATTGCCTTTGCTTTTGTAGCTCCGGGACCTGCTTTCTCATGCCTCGCAAAGCCGAGCAAGTCGCCGTGGTCCCTATTCTCAGCAGAGCTCCGCAGGTCGGGCTCCTGCTTGGATTCCTGCTTGGGAGCTGGGTGTAACCAGCCGGCGAGTCTCTTCACAAGTTTGAATATATTTCTCCCATAAGCTTTAACGCCTTCTAACTCCGCTCGATCTTCTCTGGAGGATCTGGCAAATGGCAGGAGCAGCAGGTGCCTGGGCGCTGCGGTGCGCCGGTGAGCCCCAGCACACAGCTGGGGACCTGCAGCTGGCCAGATGTTCGCAGAGGGAGGAGAGGTGTCAGCGCCTGGTACTGAGAACACGCTCAGGCTGGGCCTTACCAACAAGCTCCGTGCCAGTAACAGCCTCCACAGTAACTGGCTTACGAGCGTCTCGCCTTGTCTGGGGAACCCAGAGCTCTGGCATTTGATATTTTTTCTTTAAAAGGTATTTTTTTAAAGGCTAAAACTGAAGTTTATGGGGTTATCATGCTTGACGATTACAAAAAATACTGTACTTTTTTGGTGTAATTGTTCCCAGTAAAATCTAAAATTTGTTATTAAAGAGAAAAAAAATGTGGAATTGAGTAAAGCAGCTTGATTATTGATACTCTGAGACATGGCAGTTTAAAGCCTTTTCACACTGATTCTCTTGGTCATTCTCCAAGTGTGGACATACCAGTGTTTCTTAAATGTCCAAAAATACAAAACAGGGGCACAAAGTGCAAAACAAACCCATGGCAGGTTTAATCTCTCAATTCCACCTTTGTTTTGAGAAATAGGGGAAACGCAAATGAAAATGTTTAGAATGATATTGGCAAAGTATAAATAAATCGCAAGATACACAGAGATCCAAAAGAAATAATTTGCATGATTTTCTGTCAAGTTTTGAAGGTTATTGTGACAAATTGGAAGTGTTCTTTGGGCACTTGCATTGCTTGGTAGGAGATTTTGTACTGTAATGCAGATGGCACTATGAATATACGACCTTATTTCACATTGCTGCTCTGACAGCTGAAGTAAAATGGTGAAGTCAGAAAAAACACGATGAATACTTTCAGGGCCAAATTTCCACTTAGTTGAGTTTGGATCATCGCTTCAATGGTTTCATTATGCCGCACGCTGGGTGAGAGGTTCATCGTTTCTCTGCTTTTCCACCAATCATTAAATAATTAAGAGATCAAAATGGCATTCAGTGTTACATGATGGTAAACGGGGGACACCAGCGAAGGAAAATGGCTGGGTTTTAGGCACAGCCTGGATTGTTGATACTGCATTTGCTGGGCTGCGTTTTTACTGACTTGGATATCTCTCTGAGTTAGACATGTGAACCAGAATACCCCGTATTTGAATACGGGGTTAGCAGCAAACGTGCCCCCTGCCCACATGCTAAAGAAACTTCTACCGTTGCGTCTATTAAATACTTCTGAACCTAAATTACCTTTTTTCCCCCTGTGCCCCCCATGGCCCCTCAGCAGAAGTGCCTTTTGGTTTGCCATAGTGCTCTTTCTGTGCCTTACGTAAAAGAGAAGACAACGGGTTCCTCTGCCCACGGTGAAGATGTTCTGCTAGAGGCATATTACAGACCTTGTGAGCAGAGCTTTCTCCTCTGTTACTGCTTCCCCAGTTACAAAGCGTTGCTCTGAAGTAGTTAAACCTCTGAGTCGGAGGACTAATGAGTGGTTCTCAATAGCATTAAAAGCCAGAGAGTACCCAGGGCGACTTGCGTGAAGCGATACGCTTTACACTGAAGCGCTGGATTTGTCTTTTCCAAGATGGTCTATCGCTTCACACGCTGTTGTCTTCAAAACGGAAGGGATTTCGCTCAGAAGTGCTCACACCTCATAAGTCTGTAATTGCCTCCTGCATTAAAGCGGTGCTTCAGCAGTCCGGCTGTTTTAGTCCAACCACTTTTCACACATGGTTGTCTTGAAAATGCAATAGAGCTTCAGCTGTTTGACTCCATCCGACTTGCAGCCCTTGTCTTATCATCTAAGGGGACGCTAGCTGAGATGATTGTGTTCGCTTTCTCTGGTTAACACCGGACTCGTTTCAAAATCCCTCTGCGATATTTTATAGCTCATCGGCAAAAGGCAGTGCTTGCTGGAAGGGTGACATCTTTTCATTTGCCTCCTTCTAAGAGGTCAAGTGAGTAATTTGCACAAAATCCCCCAAATGACAGTGTGGGTATTTATGCCACTCTTTGTCAGCTGGAAACTAGGGACGGCTTAACTTTTATGTTTAATATATAATGAGGTATTGATCTAGTGGCAAGAGTTGCTACCTGGTTCTAATCCCCCAAAGTTTTTATTTCTTTATAGACAACAATCAGGTACAAATTATTTCACTTATGCTACAAAAGCAAAATTGTCTCCAGGAAGGTAATGGGCCTCTCTCTTCCTTGAGATGAAGGACGTAGAGATTTAACAAAAAACTCCGCAGTAAAATCGACTTGGATGTTTTTGTGTGGCTTCTGGAAAAGTAAGCACAGGTGATATTTAAGTGATCTTAAAAATAGGATCATTTCTACAAAAAAAAAAAAAAAGGCAGAAAAAAATGAGCTGCCTTCCCTCTGAAGGCTCTGTCGGCAAAGGTCCCTAAAGCTGTGCTAGCCACAGTTACGTTCAACTATTTAAAACTGAGAAATTATAACTGGAGCAAACTGAGCTGAATAAACCCTGAGCTTTAGGACTGGGATATTTTGGGGTTTTTTCTTTGGGGTGCACAAAGCCCATGCAGCAGCTCTTAGGGCAGGATGAGCTGAGAGGGGGATGGAGGGGCTCGCTCCTCGTCTCCCCTCCGCCGCTTCTGCAAGGTGGGGCTGGCGCAACGTTGGAGTTGGCTCCGCACCGCCGGAATAACACAGTGACTCCAGACGCCGTTCTCGCTTCTCTGAGGCCAAATTTCAGGTTTTCCTTGCATGTGCCTGCGTTGTCCACCGCCATGGGCTGTGTCTTAATAATCCTGAAAAATTTGGACATATGCGAGTGGTTCTTTATTTCTTTGCTTTTAATAAAAAGTCTGCAGCGCTGCTTGGGAAGGTCAAGTCTGTTTGACACTGCCAGGATGCTGGTATTCTTGGAACAACCATCTGTTCAGAGCACAGTGAAAAATTGGTTTGTGACTGCCCAAAGTCACTTTACTCATGAATTTAAAAAAAAAAAGCAAAAGTAGTAGACAAGTGTTTTACCACTTGCAACAAAGAAATTACCATTTGGAAAAATGAGTGTTTATATCCGTGACTTGATGACTAATGGTTTGTTAGTGATCTGATTTGGGTGTTACTGGCCCAAAGGAGGACATGGAAATTGAGCCCCTGGGACCGTCGCTGTGTGATCAAAAAGATCTTGGTCAACAGATCCGTGTAATGAGCTGCACAAGGGCGCAGGGGAGGGAGGTCAGGGACTCGCCGTGGAGAACTACACTGGCTGGCAGAGCTTGAAATAAGAAAATAAATAACCTGTATACTCCACTCCTGTCCGAGGCAGAAACCAGTGTATAGATCATTTTCCCATTCTCTCTGTGGCATTAACACGTTGTATGAAATTGTAAAAACTTCGGCAGACTGAGAGTCTTTTTTCCATTTCTTTGTCCCTTTCTTTATTCTCCTGGCAACTTCAGTATTTCCTCTCTCTCTGCTTTTCTATCTTATTCTTCTTTATGGTTTTTCATGTTCTTACCAGCTGCTGCATTTTCATCTCTGTTTCTCCTCTTCTCCCCTTAAGGCATGATCCAAAAATACGATCCAATGGCTTCCGTGGATTTTATATTTTGCTGGTTGGCCCTAAAACGTGCCATGTTTTGATCATTAAGTTTTACAAGCCAAAGCTGCAGAGCAGCTTCTCTTCTTTGCTAATTTGAGTCTGTATTGCTGCTTAAATTAGTGAAAATACTTTTCCCTTGAATATGATGAGTGTTGATTAACGTATGTGTTTTCCAGGTATGCTGCTGGTGCTGCAGTGCTCATCGTTGAGATACTCAACGCTGCTCTTGGGGACCGTGCTTCATGATACAGTGAGTAGAAGATCCCCGACAAAATATTGGAGCCTTTGTATAATGGTGTGGCTCGGAAGGGCTAAATGTTGCTCCCGCCGCTGTATATGGAGCGGCTGGGCTGGGCTCGGGCAGGAGCGGTGGTTGGTGCCGAAGGGCTCAAGGGCTGCGTGCGACAGCCTCCTGCCGCCGCGCCGATGGGCTTCTGAGCGCGGCGATGCGCGGTAGGAAATCGCTGGGGTTTCCATGCAGAGGGTGGGCTCTGGCCGAGCGAAGAGCTGGCAGGCGGGGACGTTCGTACTGGTTCACGTGAAATAGGAGTCTATTGCAATAACGTGAAATTAAGAAACTGGGAAGATATTGTATGTGGCAGGCTGGTGAAAATGATTAAAATTACAAAAAAGCTTTCTGGTGTGGAAAGTTTCATTAAAAGTTACATCTTTGAGTTCAGTCTCAATTTAATAAGAGATAACGTCTCCAGCTTCTTAAAATTTAATTTGATAGTTTATGAAGAAAATAATTAAAACATATTGTGGCATCAGTCACTTTTTATTTCATAGAAAGTCTGTATAAAAAAGTGCCATTCATACTGCAGCGAGAGTTTATATTGGCCTGCGAATTTCATTTGTCCTTATTGACACAACATCCACTAATCCAAAGGAAATGGGAAGGAAATGATTGAAATTTTTTTTTTTAAATAAAGGGTAATCTTGACCTTGAGGCTACGTAAAGTGAAAGTTGGTGGAAAGTTTGGAAAAGTTGCAGCTTTGTGGGGAAAGAGGCTGTTTCTAGTACCTAATAGCAAAGTGGTGCTACCTGTCTGTGGGAGATAAAGAGATAAACCAGAGTTTCTGGGTCCTTTACTCATACCAAATAGTGTATTAGTGCACTGACAGTGCACAGTTTTACTGTGTCCTGTGAAGAATAATATCAAATCATACCACTCTGCCCATGGTTTCCATTCCATGCTAGTTAATGTCTTCTCTTAGGCACCACTCACTTGAGGGCAGGTGAGCAAAATACAACTCACTAGCTGTTCTTCAGTCATCTGAGCCCTGAATCCTGGCTGACGGAAAGCTCAACACTGGGGACCTTATCGCCTCTTGACAGACTCCCATTACCTCTGATCACTGGCTTCCCCAGCACAGTTTTGCTTTGGGGATAAGCAGGAAAGGAAACGCATCCCCTCATCACTTTCACTTTCCTGGGAATCCAAACCTGGAGCACCTTTTATTTGACGTAAAACTTATTGTGGCTCTTCCCAGGTCTCTGTCTCCTGTTGTGACCAGAAAATGTCCAAGAGCGCTTCATCTGCAGGCCAGAACAGTAGGTTTCAGAGAGTGTTTTGAAGATTGGATTTGCCTCCGGAATGGTTTTAATCACACTATTTTTTTTCTATCACCTTTCAGACACTTTACAGTTTTCAGTAACTGCCTTGAATCAAGTCCATAAGTATATCTAACATGCCAAAAATAGATTAATCTCAAGCCTCTATTACAATTACCACTTTGGATTTCTGTATCACTTACCACTTAAGTGGTTTACAAGCAATTACAGACTAAGTCTTCCAGAGCATCCTAGAAGGAGCATTTCGTACCCCGCTTTACGGAGAGAAACGGAGCATTGGAGAGGATCAGATCCTGGTGAGCAACGTCTGAACTCCAGCACCCACCTCCATGAAGTGCAGACGGGAGCTCTCTCCGCTGGTATCTGGCTTCAGCAGACTTGCCCAAGGTAATGTAGCAGCAGAGGCAGAAAAGGAGAATCCAGATTTCCTGCGTTCGGTCCTGTCCTCGAGTACAAGTCGGATTTAGTCAGGTTGATGCACTGCTGCTGACAAGGTTGCTTCTGTTCTTCGATGATGCTGGTAAGGGTTAGAAGCCCTTAAGCCCGCTAGATGGAAAGACAAATAGATGCTCGAGTCGTTGCTCATGTAGAAACAGCATCTGATGAGAAAGATTAACTAGTGTTTGGCAAGCTGCTTGCATAGTCACAGTTAATCCCTTCCTCATGGCTTCTTAGTACTGAGCAGATTCGTTGTGAGTAACAAAACCTAGTGCCGTTATATGCCGTGGTCTTTCGTTTGTCACTACCTTGAGGAACTGATAATACGAACATGAAACTAAGAATTACCCGAGGATTGGGTTCAATAAAGTAGCTGGGAGTCTCCCAGAAATCAGAAATAGATACGAGGGTCTTTACGTACATGTTTTCATAACCATTTTTTTTTAATTAAGTAGTTATTTAGACACATGGAAATTAATTTGGTGAATAGTCTCCTGTTACATTAGGATTCCTTTAGACCATGTACATCGGAGGTCTGATGTGAGTGTCAGGTCCACTCCGGTTATTTTGGCCGGCGGGCAGCGGTGTGGCCGTGCCCCCTCCCTTGGCGCAGGGCATGCCGTGGCACCGGGAACTGAGCAGGACAGCCGGAGTTTTGTGTTCCCTAAGCCGTGCGACGAAGCAAGAGCCGGCTGCAGTCCAGTGGGGTAAAATCGCTGAACCACCGGCAGGACTGTGCCTCTGGCTTTTGCTGGAGAGAGCACAAACGAATTCACTGTGCCACTTCTGCTGGTGATGTTACTGGTTTAATTAAATAAGAGCCTGGGATATGGAGAGCGCTGGCCTCGTAGCTAAGTTTGTGAGCTCGGTATAGTTGGAGAAGCAAAAACAGGCAGCGGAGCCTGTAGAAGCACACGGAGTGTATGCGCACGGGAGCGTATGCCATAAAGATTATAGCACGTGGTTAATCCTCATTACAGGTGGAGAGCTGGAACAGGCTCTGCAGTGCATACGTGTGGCTGCTGTGCAAAAATGGGACAATATTAATTTAAATGCTATTGAACAACAGGGATTTTTAAAAAAACCAGGATTTTGTCAACCTGGTAAGATTAAATTGAAAAATGGCATTACCATCTCTGCTCTCAATCCTTAAAGCCAAAAGGCAGGAAGAATTTAGGGAGGACCTGAAAACCTCGGTTTCTCCCGCAGGGAAGCTGCCGCGATGAAGGAATTTCAGTGGGTGTTTGCTGGGCTGTGCTGAGCTGTGGTGGCCGTGTGGGGTCCTGCTGCAAGGACGGAGGGACAAGAACTTACTTTACCAACAGTGATGTTCAAATGTGATGTTTCATAATCGTGCAGAGGTACAGCATGATTCTGCCTTTTCTGCTCAGAAAATTACAATATGCAGCACTATAAGACTGAATAATCCAAGTACTGTTGAAAAGACATCTTATTTTTCCTCCTAGGTTGCTTAATTAATTTCTTTCAGTTTTTTATACTGTTTGATGAATGTTATTTCAAACTCCTGTCAAAGGGAATGTGAGGAGGGAAAAATGAGCCACCTACATACTGCTTCGAATACAATTGTATCTCCCTTGGAAAACAGAGAATTAATAAAAATAGATGTTAGCCTATATGCTTGACAGAGAGCATTTAGAATAGTCAGGCATGTTTCTAGTCTAATTATCCTTGTCGAGCCATTTTGTAAACAAAAAAAATAGTGTAAGTTAAATAAAATTCAGAGACAGGCCAGGATATTTGAAGCAGCAGAACAGTACTTGTTCGTATCTCTGTTGTCACCTCCTATCCATAGACCTTTCATGCCGTATTCCCATGAAGAGAAAAATGAATGCATCTGGTAATATTATGAATTTGGTTTGTTTGAAGGTTGTTAGACATCTGCTTAAGGAAATCTAACAGAACTGGAGAACTGTACGATGTTTTGTGTGTAGAAGAAAGTCTCCAGGTGGAATTACGTGGACAAGTTTTCACGCCCCTTTATTATCACGATTCAACCGAAAGGGTAAATATTTGCTGTTGCTAATGCTTTAGATACTGTTAGGGCTTGGAGGCGTCTTATCGTAGATACTGACATAACAACAATATCCCCTGAAGTGCTCCCAGCACAAGCAGTTACGAAAGGAAAAGGGGTGATTCTATTTTAAAGATGAAACATGTAGTTAAAGGTGGGGGACGGAGGCGGCTGGAGTCGGTGGCCGTGGGGTTTTGTGCACAGAAACGCACCTCCCTGACATGCTGCTGTGCGTCAAGATGCAAGATTAGGTTGTTAGAAATTACTCAAATTAGGAAGATTCTTGGGCTGGGCACCCCAACTTAGAGCTTTCAGGGCAGTCAGAACGCACGAGCTCTTCAGCTGCTGCTTGCACACAGTTAATACGCTGGACTTAGGCAGAGCTGCTGCTTCTAGCTCGGCTTGCTGTGGCATTTCTTCCCCTCGCAACGCTGAGTGAATAATTTACGGATGAAGTTTGTCTTTTTCTCACATTTATATTTGCCATTTCAAAAATCTTTGCTGAATAATTTATCAAAATAAGCTTTTTTCTTTAGTTCTTTTCTGAGGAGGGCATAGGAAAAGTTTCTGCTGCCTAATTGGAGGTTCCCTTTCTCCTGCGAATACACACCAATTTAAAGTATCTGTTTGGTGAATATTTGCTGTAACTTGAGTGAGCTACTTCTTAAAAACGTTACGTTCTGATGAATGTTTCTCCCAGGAAAGTTCGCTTTTCAATATTTGTGGAAAACACACAGAGGACAAGGACACGGTTGAAGTCTCTTCATTTGCAGATATATTTGAATATTCATGATGCATATTTTAATATTCAGCCATTTTCTGCTCATGTGAATGCAGCATGTCTGTTTTAAGGTAGAATACATACATGGCGATCTGTTTTGTTATCAGAAACATTAATGTTGGGAAAAACTAGTACAAGATTTGGCCAGTGGAAATCCTACTGCCGAACTGAGGCCTTAAGTAAAGTCATAAATCACAGAGGTTGTCTTTCTCCCCCGAGTGACACAAATAATTAATATTATGGTCAAATATACACGGTGTGTGAATGTCGAAAGGGCCACTGTGACCCCGCCGGTGCCACAGGAGCCGAGCCGGGGCTGGATGGGCTGCGTTCGGAAATGTCCCCCGTCGGTGTATCCCTTCCCATCGCACTCTGCTCTCGGCAGACTCGTATCCCCAGGTGTTTAAAGGAAGGTGAGGATGAAAAGCACTTTGGACCCAGTCAGAAAGAAATTAATTTTCCATTTTAAATCAGTGCTGCTGAAAACCATTCCCTCTCTTGTCTGCTCAGCACGCGGCATCCAGCGCTTCTCTCCATTCTTCTGGTGCCTGTCGACAACTCTTCAAATTGTCTTATGGGGAAATTTCCTCCTACATGTTATTTGAACATTTTTATTCCCTATCCTGATAAATGATGTTGCCAGCAAAGATTACTTCTTTTCAGGGCTGGCAAACACTGTTTCTTACCTGACGGGTTATTGGGCATACAATTGGAAAAAACATGATAACATTTTTAAAAAGGCATGATGGAATAAAGGGAGAAGAGAGATTTGTATCTCCCACCTAGTAGTTGCAGACAGAGGAAATTCCTACTCTGATTATCTCCGGAACGTGCAATTTTTCTTGGTGCACCTGGTGATTAAGTACTTATCTGAAAAGCATGAGTGTCGCGGGCCAGTGCCTTCCCACGGTCGCTGTGCTGGCACATGGAGGAAGGTCCCCACCGTCACCTCGCGAGTGGTGCGGGCTGTCCCCTCCGACGGAGCGGCGGTGGCGATGACTCCTGCCTGCCTGACGGCTGTGGCGTGCTGGGGGCCCGACACCTCAGACTTGGTTATTTTTACACGCCACGTGCTTGGTTCCTGGAGGACAGTCTGCCCATTTGTCTTCTCTTTGAAGGCACAGACGTTCTTACCTCCAAAATGTCCTCCCTGCTCCTTGGCGTGCTTTGAGATTGTGAGAGCCACCGTGATGCTAAATAATATCCTGCTGCCTCTGCTGATGGGTTTGGTGCAGCAGCTGCAGGAGCTGCCAAATCAGAGCTACTTTGGTAGGTATGGGAGTGGCATTTTGCATACCTGAGATCCTTTCAGATCCCCTCTACATCTAAGCTTACTTGTAGTTTAGTTTGTTTGAAAATAATGAGAATTGCATTGGTCAAACAATCCGCATGTTTGTAATTTCTGTTGAATAACTACTTTCTCGTAGGTGCTGTTGGTCTTCAAGATGTTGAGCAAAGTCAGTGGAAGTAAGGAACCCCATTGCCCAGAAGTTCAAACCCAAGTGGGAATCCCCGCAGCAAAGGTGATTTTGCTCAAACCAGTAGAAACTTTTAAAATTAGCTCAGTTTATTCCAGTTCCTCTGTGTTTGGGGATGGTGGGGGTATGGTACAATGCGCTTCTTTTAACTGGTACAAAATCAGCAGTATTCAAATTCAAGCAATTTTTCTACATGCTTTGTCTTCTAAGCAGAATTTCTTAATTTTTTATATAGCCCTGATTTGCTATCGATGGAGGAAGTCTTCAGAGATACCTACTGTCATCTTTTTCTGGAGATGTCATATACACCCTCCAAAAATAACCTATTTTCAGCAGCAGATAATTCATCCACTGTCTCAAAGTACAATCTCAAAATCTCAATACGTTGTTTTATTTCTTACTCCATTATGTCAATAATCCCTTAATCTACTGCTATGCTTGCTTATTGATGTATTCATTGAACTGTGCTGGGAAATACCTTGTTGAAAAGAGAAGTTATCACCCGTTATTTTATTACTCAGTATAATTGCAGGATAGTACCTATTTATTGGGGGAGGGAGAGGGAAAAGTTACTTGTCAATTTTATTGAAACTCATCAGGAAGTCAGCATAAAACACCCTAAAAGATTTGATTTCCAAAACCAGCCGAGTGCCTCTCCCCCACAGTCTGCCCAGTTGAAGAAGTCACCGGCCACGCTGACGACTGAAAGTCTTGGCCAGAGGATCACTATGAGGTGACAGGATATTCTGGCTGCAAGCATGGACTAGAGAATGTACTTCTTACCGTGTCAGACAGCAGGGGAGAGGAGATGCACAGAGCTGTAGCTCTTAGCTCAGTCCTGCGTAAGATAAATATATAAATGTTTTCTGGTTTTCATGTTGGATCCTTAGTGGGGAAGCCGGGAGGAGAACAGCTGTGCCTCTGAACTGGCTTCTGACGAATCAGCACATTTACCTTGGACACCGTCCTGACCTTCAAAATTCAGGGGCGAGCCATCACTCCTGACAAGAGGTCTCTTTAGGACTTTTAGATTGTGTTTATTCTCCCTCTCTCTTATTTCAATTACCTAATATAATTCAAAAATTGATTTCAGCACAGTATAGCAAGCTATAGACCAGATACGGTATTTTCTTTGCTATGTAGCCCATAACTAACAAAGCAACAATTTCTTATTATAGGATGAAAGCACATCTAAGAAATACGCTGTCAGTGGTGTCAAGAGGAATGTGGCACACTGCACCATTTCTGGGCGTTAATACTTTCATTTATTTTCAAATACCTTGCAGAGCAGCCTACACCTGGTATATAGATTGTGCGCCATTACATCAAATTGAATAAGTGTCTGAAAGAGTTTTGGAATTACTGTACCATTCAAACCCTGTACTGTCACTGTAAGGCAAAAGAAGAAACATATGCTATTAAAATTTTTCCTATAAGGTGCAGTTCACTTGCCCAGGCACTGCTTGCACGGAACTTACTCTGGTAAATTTAGGGTACGTGCTATTCTGCGTAGCCGTGAAGCATATCCTTAAGTCTCCCTGAAATACAGAAGCAGGCAGGGATTACAAGTCCTTCCCGAGGAGCCAGAACAGAACCCATTAGGGTATTGCAAGTCATGCAATTCTATGGCCCTGAAAGTATAACTCGATTGTAATTCAGGAGGTTACTAAAAGGAAATCCATAGTAGTCTGCAAGATAAGCAAAAGCGAGATGTGTATTTACTATGGGTGGTTAAATGTGAGGTGTGCGAATCCCTTAACTCTTTTGTCTGCAGTTTATCACCACTGAAGGCAAGTAAAAGAGGAATAACATCCAGTTCACAAGAGAAGATTGGATTAAGCTTTCCCACAGGTCTAACGGGACTTATTTCCATTTCACTCTCCTCTGGATTAGCCCAACTCCTTCAGGCTATTTCCAGATCTGTAAAGGAGAAGGACTCGGCAATGGGAGGGAGGGGAGGATGGCCAGCGCGTTGTTTCTTCATGGAGGAACTTGCCTTTGACTTCTGTAAACGAATTAGGAGACCTACAAAGTCCTACTTGAGTGCAGGACTTCTCTTATGTGGAGTTTTCTTCTTCAGATTCCTTTTTGCTGTGCAAGCTTACTGCTTTGTTATGGGTGTCTCTTATGGGGGTTTATTGTAGTCGTTATTTATTAGAAGAAACCTGGGTGCTCTCCTATCTTGCTGTGGTTATACTCACTGCCCTTGTCTACGGTTCTGGTTACTTCAGTTCAGTTTATGCATGTGAAATAGCTAAAGAAATACTGGAGTGGACTTGAGGTGGTTGAGTTTATGTACTATGAATGATACAGAATTTTTTTTTATGTTACCTCTTTGTTATTGTGTACAACCTTGGAATTAAGCCCTTTTTAAAATACACCTAAATGAAAGGTAGATGCAAGAAGTGTGATGAAGAGCAACGTTCCCTTGACTGCAGACAAGCACGTGAGGATGCCTGATGTGCCGAAAGGGCAGTCTGTGCAAGGAGAAAGTAGAGGCAGCGACATCGAGAGAGACAACGCGGACACCTGCCATGTGCATGCAGGAGACCGACACCGCTAAAGGAGAATCACTCGGGCAGAGAGAGAATACAGAGCACCACATGTCGGTGTTGCCGATTAACCTAACTTTCATTGCACGAATCCTGAACTTTCATTGAAGGAATCAAGAGAAAAAAGGCAGCCAGTCTGTCTCTGCAGAATCCTGCCTGGCTCACCGTGTGACGTGGAAATAGCCCCAGGTTTTCTGTACTTTATCTCTGTGTGGGAAGGGTCCTGCAGCAGCGGAGCACAGAGTGCGCTGGGTCCTGTTCTGGCGCAGGGAAGGGATGCGGCTGCTTCTGATGTGGTAAAATCCAGCCCCCGTTCCACCTGCATTATATTAATTTTAGTAGAAATGACGCAGTCTGGGTGCAAGGTGGTTCTCAATCATAAGTTTAGACAGGGTGGGTTATCCAAGTGAAGGCTGATTATGCAGAGGAGATGATTTTGTGGTTCATAAGTATTTACTGTCCAGATACTCCAATTTTTTCTTAGCCTTTTGCAAATATATCATAATTTGCTTTACATGCACTTGTGTGAAAAAGAGAACGCAGTTATGGAATATTATGTTTTACAACTCCAGTGATAGCTTAACTTAGAAGAAGTGATCACAAATAGACACTCATCACTTTCCAGCTAATACCACGCTGTTTGCAAATGGAACACGAGAAAACCTCTGGGTCTTGGAGGCTCTGACAGGTAACTGCGAGGAAGTTTATAACAGCCCTTGGAGCCGAAATGAAGGGCAGCTTTCCCTGCTTTTGCGTTGTGAGGAGGCAGGCAGTGACTCTTTCTTGCCCAGTAATGGACAGTGCTGATCAGCACAGCATCTTCCCATTCGTGTCGGGCCTTTGATTTTCAAAGACCACACGGTTCTTTTTCTAACACTTTCCTTGTTTCTCTCTGGTTACTGTTGGAACTGCTGCATCTTCTTTGAGCTCCTGGGCACTATGAGACATCTCCTAGATGTTGAATCTTGTCATTTTTGATAAATCTCTGTGAACCACAGAGCTCAGCTGAAACTGCAGCTCAGCATCCTGAAGTGCCAGTTTAATTTATTTCTAGCATTGGAAAAAAGGGGGGGAAGCAAAAAATCTCACAGCTTTGTACCAGTAATAACAATGGGAATAAATTGGTTTCCAGAACATAATATAATCCCTGGAGTATTGGAGATGACTTTTGAGTGTCATGTTTGACAGAGCCTAAGGTGGGGGAAATGTCCTGTTGTTGTGGCTTGTATTAAAAAAAAACTAAACCTTTTTCCTCTAAAAGTTCATTAAAGTGCAGTTTTATTTTACTATTTTCCAGACTGAAACTGCAAGTGGAACAACCTTCTCTGGGAAATCCTGGGGATTGTTTTTGCCTTAGCGTTGTCGGATCACTTCTTGTGTACGTGCCCTTCATATTGTTTTCTCTGAGCTTGTGATCTGAAGGGATTTGAGGATTAATCATGACGGTGGAGAAGCCAACGGCAGTTCTTTTTAAGAGATGATTGATTACTCACCAGGAGAGCTAGAGGAAGCTTTTAAAGACAAAAATGGGTGCTGGCTACCTATTTCCCGTGGGGAGCCGGGAAAATTAGGTCTCTATATCTTAGTCTCTGAAATTTCCTTCTGGATTCACCAGGGTAAGAGAACAAATTTCCCTACTGTTTTCGTAACTCCATCTGGGTTAAGACAGTCCTTAACACAGCAGTTGCCATCAAATTAAATGTCGGACAAGTGCCACAGAAGATGAGAATTAAAATTCGGATGCCACGTCTGCCTGGTTCTCGGGATCAGACAGAGTTTATTTCCTCGCAGATGCTAATCAGCAGCTTCGCTGGCTCTGGACGGGCTCCAGCTCCCCAAGAGCTGTGGACGGGGTTCTGGATGTCGCCACGGGCTGATGGTAGACAGGTCTGTGGTTGTGTGCCTGCGGGAAAATGGTAAAACCCGTCCTTCTGTTTCAGCCTGCTGTCTTCCTTTCATACTTATTATAGGCTGCTTGAGGTGTTCTAGGACAAGCCCCTTCTTTTCGCCTGGTCAGGGAGGGACTTCTCGTAGTGGCTTGGAGGGTGAGCCGGGATGTGCCGGAGCACAGCGGTGCCCATCGTCCTGCGGCCGAGAGGGCTCTGCAGGCTGGAGGCTGGGCTAGATGGCTGCGGACTGGGGCTCCACCATGACCCTACGGTTAGGGTACGCGTCGATTCAGCACCTAAGAGGAGCAGAGCGTTTATGTAGCCCCATAAAGCAATTGCAAAGACCTCAAGGGATCTGTAGAGTTTATTCTGAAAAAAGCAGCTAAGTGAGACAAATCCCTCTGGCCTTCTGGTACGCTAGAAACAAGTTTCTTGAACATATATGTACCATGTGTAGGGAGCTGGGTAGACCAAGCGAAAAGTTTTGACTGAAAAACTATTTTGTCAGCATATTGTTTCAATGAATGTTTCATGAAAGCCTTTTGATTTCTTCAGATTTTCCTGTTAGAAAAACATCGATCATGGTTTTGGGTAATTCTGGTGCAAGAAAATTCTTCGTCCAATTTATTTTATTTCCTTTTCCTTTTTCTCACAGGAAAAAGAACAGAAGATTGAAAAGTTATAATGTCTTCAGAATATAAAAAACATTTTCCCATACCCTTTGTTTCATAATGTACTGCTGAAAATGACAAATGGAGAAAAAAATTAAAAATCTGCAAACTGAAAAAAATAATTTATTTTGAACTTTCTCACAAGATATGTTTGCCTTTTTTGAAAAGTCAATCTTATTCATCCGTAAGTTAGAAAAGTGATCTGGTACCGCTAGGCTACAGTTGAACAAAAAAAATTTGTGTATAAAGGACTGAGTGATTTTAAACTTCTTGTGTTACAGTATTTTCTATCAATATTTCATCATAAGAAGTCAGTGCAGAGATTTTGAGCCTTGCTTTGCTGGCGCAGGTAAGCTGTCTCTCTGTTAAAGTGTCGTTCTTCGATGGTTTTCTCTGCTGATAAAAGTTAGCAAGGGGAATGAAAAGGGACAATTGCTCACAGCTATCCAGAAGAACAAGGAGAGAATGAAAGAATTTTAGTTCCTTTTGAAACGACGTCTCGTCCCTTCTGGCTGCAGAGTCCCTCCTCTCGAAGCCAGCCCAAGCTGACAGCAACTGCAGCAACAGGCGAGACGAAGCAACGGGAAAACGGGACCGTTAGAAGGTACGAGGGTATGTGGCAGAGTGATCCCGCCTGCTGTAGGGACATGGTTTAGTGGGCACGGTAGTGTTGGGTTGACGGTTGGACTCGATGATCTTAGAGGTCTTTTCCAACCTTGATGATTGATTCTGTGATTCTCTGCTCCTTGCAAAGCTCTTCCAGAGCCTGACTGTAGCTCTGACTGTCACACTGTGTTTGAAGACCAGATCCAAGAAATGACTCAGGGCCCATCTGTGTCGCCAAATAACTTCAGTCCGTTGTTTGCTCCTGGTCTTTGCCGTCAGACTGTCCTTCTAGGTGCTGTTTTGAAGTAAGCCAGCTAGTTTCCTCCAAGAGGAAGCTCTCCAGGGCTGCTGTCACAGATGCAACGCGTGTTCTCCTCGTCGTGCTGTCTCACCGCTCTCACGAGCTGTGAAACGTCTCTGGTATCATCTCCGCTCTCTCGGACCGACGTCGCCATCCTGCCGTAGGCCTGCCTTACGGGTCCCAGCGGGTGTGCGGCGCGCACGAGGCATCTCATGCCAGTCCTGAGCAATGCCCTCGCATCCAGAGAGGGAGGAAATTGTTCGAGGCTGGACTGATTCGTGTACAACAGGGGCGGTTTGCTCTGACCGTGCGGCATTGCTGTGCCCGTGGCGGGGGGTTGCCTTAGTTGTGAGTAACGCGTGGTTTTAGTAACAATTTAAAATTTACAGTATACTGGGAAGGTAACTTTGTATGGCAATCCACAAGTATGTTACTTTTTCTAGTTTTATCAACAAATATAGCCTTTCTTAACAGCCTTTCTACCCTTTTGCCTCACAATTTATTTTTGAATGTTTTATAAATAGCCAGTGCTCTAGATCGGGTCAGTTCCCTAAGGGAATAAGTGCATGCCACTTATATATTAGAGGCTAAATTCTTCCCTGCCTTATGCTCACTGAGTACAGCATTAGGGGAGGTGTAAGGCAGAAAGAACTTGGTACGGTGTACAAAAAGTAATTTTAAAGAATTACACTAATTGTATTTTTAGAAACTTTATTATAAGGTCAATTTATTTTGCCAAACGACCAGTAATTAATTTTACAGAAGATGTTAAAGAGCGTAAACTCCAAACTCTCTGCTCTAACTTGGACCTTGACATTAAAAGTACAAGGCTTGGGCGTACTGGCGTTCGAAGATGTGCTCAGTGTTGGCCGAGTGATGTGTGGTGGTGAAAGAGGTGGCAGGGCAGGGGAGAGAGGTCTGAGCATCCTTTAATCAGCCGGCGCAGGAGCCAGCAGTGGTCCAGCCACGCCGCCCAGCGCAAGCCCATCTCTCTCCTCAGAAGCTGGCCGGCGCGCCTGGCTGGGGCAGCCCCTCTCTCCGTGCCTCCGGTCTTCCAGGGGTTATGAAGGTGGATTCTCCGTGCAGGGCAAAAGACAAAGTTTGAGGGATGCCTGTAATTACATGGCAATTCTGTTGTTTTTTCCAGAAATGCTAACAGACAGGTGGTCATCCAGCACAGGCCACTGGGTGTTTCTTCATCTCTGCCATCTGCCGTGGTTGTCCTCTTCCCTGCCTACTCGTGGCAGAAGAATTGTCTTTTTCTCCATCCTGCTAAGCTTCCTGGGCAAGGGATCCCCGTGTGCCACGGCTGGACCAGTGTCACAAGGCTGCTGAGAAGACGTGACCTGGAGGAGATGGGTATCAGTGCTGGCCTCCCTGCAAGATACACATCACCCCCTGACGCTTCAGTTTAGCTCCTCACTCAGAAATCTCTCTTGATTCTAATAAGGAAACCAAAACAAAGGGAGGTTTGAAGAAACCGTAACCTGTCTTACGCGCTGGTGAGACAAAATCCCTCTCCTGTGGGGCTGTGGGAATTGTACTCCAACATTCACAGCAGTTGACTCTTTCATACTGCTGATGTATGGAATGTAATTTACTCCTTTCCCATAACGAAAAATGTTTAGATACAGGTGAAAAAAACCTTCAACCTCTTTTGACCCTATGGAAGGTCGAAAGAAAAGCCTAACTGATTTAACGCTGCCTTTTTCTTTTTTTTTTGGAAGGAAGCTATTCATACTTTGGTTTAACAATCCAGCATAGAAGAAAACAGCATGACTGGAGCCAAGGAGAAGAGCAGAGCGAGCGAGTACCGACGGCACCGAGAGCAGTGAGGAAGCAGTCTGCTGCAGCACCTGGACAGAAAGCCCGAGGCCAGCGAGGGAAGTGGCAGAAAGATTGCGGTGGGAGATGGCATGGGGAGCACCATATGCACCGAGCACCGAAAAGCTGAGAACAGCATTTTAAGCTCTCCTAAAGATGGGGGGAATGTCTCTGCCCTTGAGTAAGGGCAAAGAGAGATGAGATTTTGAAGATGGGCAGTTCAAGACCATCCTTTTAATGTTAGGGAAGTGCAGGTTTGCTTTTCTTTAAAATACAGCGTGTTGATGCTAATGAGGCAGTGTAGATGTTCACAGGGATGCAGTGTGCAGAGGAATCTGGCGCTGGGTATTTCTTTAGATGAGAAATGAGTATTGATATGGTTGCATGAAGTTTACAATAAAAAGGAATCCATTAGTCAATCCAGCAAATTAACCACTTTGAATGCAAATTAGGGAGAGCGTCTGTTTTGCTTTGTTCACTGTGTTCTTGGTTTAGATAGGGTTTGATGCAGAAATTGTTTAAAGCAGGAATATAGCTGATTAACGATCTCAAAATAGCCTTTGCTATTACTATTAGGACGTTTACAATCTAGGTAACGCTAGATTTTTCTACTAAATGTATTTTCTTCCTAATTTTGAATTTCTCTAGTCTGCTGACTCTGTTTCACTTGGGATAAAATAGAAGAAAATGTATTGTGTGAAATCAAAACAGGTGGTTAAAGCCATCCCACGGGATGCAGGGTTAAGGTTCCTTCACCAAATCAGGCAGAGAGTACGGTACTGTCTTTTCTGTGGGTTTTTTCCCATTTTGTTTTAAATGAATACTACTGGAAGATGACGGATGGGCCACTTACCTGACTTGCTTTGGTATCGAAGTCAGGGAGAGAATTTGTGGCAGAGGGTCCGGGAGATGCTGGACAGAACCTCCTGGTCAGAGACAGCAGCTTCCCAGGATCTTGGTCTGGGGGGATTTACTCCCTCCTTCAGCTCTCTCCCTTTAATAAGAACATAAAATGAGGTCTTTTGAATAACCTAAGTGTTTGGCATGCAAATTAGGTTGGTCTATTGTGTTGTAAGCTTAGAGTTGAAAGCCAGCTGTTGACATCAGTGGGGGGGGCAGCAGCCAGGCGCTCCTGATGTTGAGGGCATCGGCACCCCAGAGCCAGGCGGGACACGAGGGCTGGGCTGGAAGAGCTCTACCAGAGTCCCACGGCTTTACAATCGTTTACTGGTGACTGCAAGATGTTTTGCATACATCTCCTTTTGTTCTCACCTAAATGTGAACACACACATCAACGGGACTTAAAATCTTCCCGGTTCTTTTATGAACATTCTGCTTCATTATTCTTTTCATCTGTTTTGCACAGAACAAGCCAACACCAAGAACGTAACTTATTGTGGGTGATCAGAAACACCTTTTTTTCCCTGGTGTTTCAAAAGTCAGTACGCATAGGTTGAATATTGTCTGTACACAGGGTCGCCATTTTCCATATATAACTAAGGTGTCATGCAGTTCATTATTTCATAACGTTTAGGAAAAAAAGTCAGTGTCAACAACCAAAGCTTGTGACTGTCATTGGTTTTATTAAAAGCAAAAACATTTGATCTTTTGAAGAAAGAAAAAAAATCAGCTCCTGTATTTTTTAAAATATTTTGCACTTGGTCTTATCTAAAAGCATCAAAAAGTGAAAAATCTAACATGACATTATACATTCTAGTGGACCCTAATAGCCAATCACTCCACCAATTTTTCTAAGTTTATCTTTAATCTGCTATTCCCAAACTAATTAAGGACTGAATGCCTTCGGACTGGTTTTCATTTTGTCTTGAGTTATTGTGACATCTTTACTACAAATTCTTTTTCAGTCTAATTAAATTCCTGCAGCATAAATGTCATTATTAATATCATCACCTTTGGTAGACTAACTTTGCCTTGGTCTCCTGATAACTGTGCGTTGTAGGCTAACTCCCTTTCTTCCTGGTTAATATTTGTCAAGTTTGGCTTGAAGTAAGAACATCTCAAGGCTTAGCATGGACAGAGAATCCATTAATATGAATGTATTAATTCAAATTGATGGGGTTTTATTAAAAAAAACAATAGTTATGCTATTATATTATTTTTCAGAATAGTATTTCAAAACTCATTTATAACTTACTTTTTATATTCAAAAATCGTTCCTGGATGCTAAGTATTCTAATAATTTGAGGATTAGAAGTAATGCCCACTTATATGGCAAAAATTTCTAATCAAATCGTTAATGCAGGTGGAAGGGAGACTCACTAAAAGACTGCCAAAAATGAGTATTCATTTCTTCAACCCGAGAAGCTTTTCTGTGGGCTCTCTGCAGAGGACAGGACAGCGTTCCAGGAATGGTGGGAGCTCAGCATAGGACTAGTAGGTGAGTCCTTTTTTCCTTAGCAGGTAAATATAAAAAAGAACTACCAGGGAAAAAAGAATCGATACGAAAATTTCATAATCTATCCATTAGTTTGGCTAACATTATCTTGACAACTTTTTGCTAATCGTGTATTTAATAATGATTTTTTTACTTCTAAATCCATCAACCAGTAATACAGAGATTTTCTAGAAGGGCACAGGTAACAGTGAATTACCTTTTGTGGGAGGTGTGTTAGGAGTAAATCAACAAATTGATTCCTAGTCTGAAATACTGATTAATATCTTAAGGTGAAGTTTTGATCTTTGATCTCTCAAAGTTTTGATGAGCATTCGTGGTATTAGAATTGCAGGTCCAGACACCCAGAACAATCTATTAAGTTAATAGGCAGTGAGAGTTTGAGATTGATTGCTATAATCACAGCATGAAAACTGAAATTTGTTTTATAGATACAGATGACTGGGCCAGACTCTGGCATGACTGCAGAGATGTATGTTGCTACAAAAATTGTCCGCTTAAATTCTGATGAACTAAAAAGGAGAATAAAATGCTATTCAGAAAGGGCGAGGCTCTTACAATTTGATCCTAATAAAATAGTCCTAAATTCTTCTTCACAAGCCCATGCAAGTTTAGGCAAGCCTAAGTAAGTATAGGGAGGCTATTAACTTTGTAGTGGCTCTGCAGCCCAACCTACACCAGCCCCTTGAGAAGCCATGATGCACAGGAGCGTCGTGGTCTGTGTTGGGGTGATATAATGAAGGAAGTCTCTGGGATCTTCAAATCGAAGCAGAGAGAAGTAGAAAGCTTGTTACTGCTGTGAAATCCTCCTTCCCACTCTGTACCCACTGTGGCAAATCTCTACCGACCCGAGGGGTGCTCTGGGGGGTTCGGCTGGGGTGCCCTGCAGGCAGAGGCTGTGCCTGCTGAAGCAGCCCTGGCAGGGATGGGCAGAAGCTCTCCAAAGACCGAATAAATTGCCAAGTTAATGTATTGAAGAAAGTGCACTTCAGTAATTAAATGGCTCCCATGCAATTGCTACATTCTACAGTTTTTTTTTTCTTGCGCTCTTGCTTATATTTTGATTGTCCTTGAAGAAGTCCACACTTCCAGAGCTTCCTTGGTGCTCCCTGAATTTTGTAGGAAAGCCCTTGACGCCGTTCCTTTCGCTGCCTGTCGTCACGAGACTCAAAGGGAGAGGGGTGCTTCGCCTGGTCCTGAGCTGTCAAGATGGTCCCGAGACACCCACCCAGCTCAGAAATCCTCTGGTCTGATTTTAAACATGGTGCAGTGGCTTATCTGCTAAATAAAATCTAAATGAGAAATGCTGATACTTAATGGAATATAAGTTTGGGGATTTCACATAAGAAAGCTGCTGTCGCTGCTTTAATTTATTAGGGGAGAGTTATGCGCAGATGGTATATGCAGAGTTATTTCCTGACTGTACTCCAAAGTAAGTTGATTTGTGGTTTAATGACTTTTATCAAAATGAAATAAGCATTTGATCTTTGGATTTGATCTGGCTATATCTACAGCTGCTACACCACTACAGCAATTACTTCCAAACTGGGCTTTTTGCCCAGGCAAATGGAGTTCGTCCTTGTTTCATGTCTCATTGACTGTCCTGGTAATACACACAGTGGTACTGTAGGTTTTTTCTTCCTCTGAATGTGAGAGGTGTGAAAGTAAGAGAGTAATTCCCTTTTTTAGTATCAGTGTTGTGTTATTATAATACATTCGCTACCACTGGTTAATTTTATCTTGAAGCTGCTCCGAACTAAAATTTAGTGTAAGAATGTGTGATTTTCCCTACATAATCCTGCTATGCCCTTTTTATAGAGAAACAAGAAATTCATTTGTGAATTCTAAAGCTGGGAACCCTCGTGGTAATCTTCACATGTGTCTGCGTGGTTTAGGGATGAAGTTGTAGCGATACCTTGGACACCCACGCTGGACTAAATCCACTCCTAATGTATTTGCGTGGGAGGCAATAGAGTTACACTAGGAATAAATTTATCCCCTTGTATTCATCTGTGAAAAAGTGCTGTTTTTCACTATTTGCTAATTAATTACTTACAGAACTAAATTGTCGTGTGTTAAAATTAGCAATTCTTTTTCCAGGACAATACTTCTGTCTTTATTTACTGTTCAGGACAAGATTTCCCGAAATTCAGCCCCAAAAGCTCCCAGTGAGAGACCGTCGTTAAGATTAACGCTTCTTGGGGCTTGGTGCTGCCAGCTGTGACTTCCATGAGTAGCCCCAGCTCACGGCAGCTGCGGTTTTGAGCAGAGCGTAGGAGACAGCAGCTAATTTGGTGGCTTGCAGCCCGCTCACCTGGGTGCGGACTCACGGAACGAAGCTGCGGGTTTGCGGTACGCGGTGCATGCTCTGCCTCGGGCGATGCTGGACGAGGATGCTCTGGAAACAGCCTAGGCTTGCAGCTGGCAGGTCTGAGGGCTGCAGATTCACAGTGGCAAGAAGATGCCGTCGCAAAGAACTACAAAGCAAATGAAAGATTTTTGTTCTCCCCTTGTTTACAGTCACATTGGGGGAAAGCGCACCGCGCTTTGTATGGTTTTTAAACCATAGATTTTAAATTGTCTTTTTTGGTGGGATACTCGTTAGAGATATGCGATAAAAATGGCGATAACTGGAACGTGACTGGTGAATGAGTTGCCTGTAGATTTGCAGTCCTACCAGAAACTGCGTGAGGAGGCGGTTCATCGTGAGCGCTCTGGAAGGTTTTCCTGTGCCAGGGCTGCTGCTGTGTCTTTAGCAAATCAAACCACTTGCATAGTACTTGCTTCTTAATCCAGGAAAATTAAAACCACCAGTGATAGCTACATTGTCTAGCCATCTGCTCTCCCAGGTGCTCCCACGCCTGATCAGAGATGAAGTGATGTGACCTAGAATCCTACTGCATAGCTGGGATCATTCCCAGCGCAGTCCCAAGCTTCAATCTTTTGCATGACATCAGATAAAGTAAACATCAAGATCTGATGGGAGAGCATATGGCCACTGCATAATTCATTAGACTTCTTCTCTAGGACTATTTTTAAGTATTTTTCAATCAGAATTAGAGGGTGAGGATTATTCAGGGAAAAAAGATAAGGAAATTATGGGGGTTTTCAGAAACATGTCTAGGTACTTCTCATGGGACTGAAGGCAAATTTGGCCATTCAGCTATGTGTGTTTGTTTTTTAGATGATTATTTCCATCTTGGACAGTTCCACAGTCCTTCACGGTAGCTCTGCTGTCAGATGGTGTAAATCCGATAGCGGGAAATCCGCACGGGAAACCTGCTCCTCTTTTACTTACCACTGCTGCTAAAACTCCTGTCAGGTCAGACAGCGTAATTCTACCCTCACACCAATTTCAGAGCTGTATCACGCCATTGCCTTGAGTGCGGTTGTTCCCGATTTCCACACACGAGGCACGTTCACAACTATTTACCTTCTGTTTTGCAACATCTCCACTAAGTGTCGGTACGCCGTAGCAGGCAGAGTAGGTGGTTTGCCTGCCCAGGCTGTGCAAAATGCCTCGTAACTGCAAATCATTGCAGCACTTACAGCTTGTTCTCTCGTGTCAGCAAGAAAATGTGAATTGCATTCAGCTTGTGCGGGACACCTGGGATGCTCATGTGTTCTTAAATGAAGGCAGTGCATGCACCCTTTTCCTTACCTCATTTCACCTGACACACACAGTATGAGTGGTTTTGCTATAAGAAAGCGAAAAAAAAAACCCCAACAAAAAACTCAAACCCGAAAAACCATGTTGTACAGTATGAGTCACTGAAAAGAAATGGAAGGAGGAACTATTTTGGGGGCTTTTACATCTTTCTTATTGCTAGGAGACTGCTTCCCGGGCGTGCGATGCTCTTCAGGCTCTCAGCAGCTGCCTCATTTGTACAGCAGCGTTGAGGGCAATTTACGGAGCAGCTTTGTAGGAGAGGAGGAGACGCAAACTTGGATGGGAGCTTATTTTCATTTTTCAGTCTTTCTGAGACGAATGCAAGGCTGTATGGGAGACAACTGCAGGTGTCGAGGAGAGCATCGTGCCTGAAATGTCGGGGCTCTCGGGCTGACCTCGGTGCATTGCTCAGGTTTCAGGTCACCCATGGCTTGCGCCCTGCAAAGAACGGTGTGGTTATGTAATTATACCACATTTGGGTTAAATTTGTAGTGCTAGGGAAGCCAGTAGTGCAAAAATGTAGTGTTGCCAATCGCAGAGGCAAGTTTTGGCCTGTCCCTGATGGTCGGTCCATGAGCCGTGTGGAGAACGTGCACCACCAGCTCCCCGTGCTGGGTCACGCCAGGGGCAGGGGCTGGGGACAGCAAGAGGACGCGTGAACAGCGTNCCAGCTCCCCGTGCTGGGTCACGCTGGGGACAGCAAGAGGACTTGTGAACAGCGGCCGGACTCGCCATCTGCGACTCTAATTTATAAAATTCTCAGTTTGGAGTAGAAATTACTCTCTGGGAACCACACTTCACTGAAGTAAGCTGATTGAGGTTGGGATTGTAAACGGACAAATCTAGGGTTGTAGTCACGAGTGAGTAAATTATAAGAAAAAAACAAATCTAAGATCATGAGAACATGTGAATTTATCATCTAGAAGGGAGTTACTGAGACAACTGTATATCTCTTACCGTATTTTTCACACTAATACCAGATGGCCAGGACTGGGATCCCCCACGTTCTCCTAGTCTGAGAAGACAAGAAAATAAACAAGGAAAATGTCTGCGGTGGTGTGAGTTGGCTGCCTGATAAGGTGAGTCATTGCTTTTGATGGCTGAAATAATTAGGACTGCTTTCTGATTTGATTACCATGTTAACCCTTCCTACTCCGTTCAGTCCTGCCCCACAGACCTCAATCATCCTTTAGTTCCTGCTCCTTCCTCGTGCCTCCTGCTCGTGACTGCTGCCAAGTTTGGGGACAGTGGCCAAATGCCAGGTGCCTTCAGCACCGCGCGGTATGGATGGACTGACAGACTCCAGCAGATGTAAACAATGTGTAAGAAAAGCTTTATTCAATAGAAATTAATACTTAGAGGAGCCATCTCCAGCAGGTCCCAAGGGCAGGCCAGATGGTCACCGTTGGCACGGGCTGCCAGCTCGTGGCCGGCCGGCAGCCTCGCCCCAGGGACTCCCAGTTGGGATCTTCACACCAGTGCGGTGGCGTGGTCTGTAGTTCTGGAGGTTTCCCTTTTTAATTGTCATTGTGAGAAGCTGGGAGCTGTTTGCAAGCGCTGACCCCCATGAGTAGCTGGGAGCACGTGGCTGTGCCTTCTCCTCCACCATGTCCAGGAGCGAGTAGACCCTCGTCAGGCTTTCGTCTCTTGCCACAACAACAAAGCTGTAGCACGATGAAGCTCTGATAAGAGGTTACTGGCAAACCGCACGCGTTTGCACACACGCTTTTGATCAGGGACTGGTCCCTGTCCCTGCCTTTTGGCTGGCTGGACTTTGAAAGCGCTTTTGATCCATCTGTGCCAATGAAATGGAGTTGTTTGAAGTCTTTGATCCTTTCTACGGCCAAACTGTGCTCAGGAAACTTGATGGGCTCGGGATATTTCTGAAGATTTCTTCCATTTTAAGAGTCATGAAAAGCAAGATTTGGCAGCTCGTCCCGTTGGCTTGTTGTGTTTGCCTGTGCCCAGGCAAAGGCATTCTACTCCACTTGGTATGTTGGCGTTGAAGCCCATCCCTCTGTTGCTCCCATCATCTACAGGACCATCCTGTGACCCAGCTACAGGTCAAGACTGCAGGGAATGACAGGAAAAGAAACAAGGGGCAGAAATTTTCAGGTGTGGTCTTGAGAATGATGGAAATTTTGGCAGAACAAGAGGGACATGTTAAAAAATATTGCTGTGGGTTCATTGACAGGCGCAGACTCCCTGGATGAGACGAGAGCCCCTGTGGGTCTGGGATGCCCTGTGCTCAGGGGTTATTTTGGAGGTGCTTGGCACACTCTACAGTCCCACGCTCCCCGAAATCCCTGGGTTCATGCTGTATGCATATTCTGTGCACATACATTTATTTTTAAACTTTACTATGCTGCGTTTCCTACCTAGCTAGTATGCCAAAAAAATTTTGTTCCTTAGAAAATAAAGGAAATAGCTGGGTAAGTATAACTATGTTTCTTAACAGCCTTGTTTGTGACAAAATTGCGAACTAAATCTTCACACAACATAGGGCTGCAAGTATTCGAGTCACATTCGGACAGCAAAGCCCACTGCACGCAGCTTTAATTACAATATTTCTCCCAAACACAGTCTTTCTCTCATGTTTTTCTGAACGTTGTTTAAAGAACTGATGAAAGGGCTTAAAACTTTTCAAACTTTCCTTTTCTTCGGGTCTCTTCAGCTCAGCCTTTCATCACACAGTCAATAAACAGTTGAAAAGGCCTGTTCTGAACTGCAGCAGGAGGGAGGAGGACGAGGGGAAATTAATGATATCACCAAACTGAAACTCTTTCAAGTTCCCTTTAATTGCAGAGGGCACAGGGAGCTCATTCAGTTTCTAATTCTCTCATCTCTTGCTCTCCCCAAAGGGACCGGTCTTCCTCTCCTCCCACGTCGCACGCGATTTTCCCGGAGCGTTGAGCCCGGCTGAGCGAAGGAGGCGGACGCCCGGCTCCCTCCTCGGGGCTCCTCCGCGGCGCGGAGCCCTTCCCGACGGGGTTTCGGCAGCGGAGCAGCAGCCCGGGATGCCGGCAGGGCCAGGTCAGTAGAGCAGCTCTCCTGCAAGCCCCGAGGACTTTCTCTGGGTAAGGAACGGAGAGGGGGTCTTTGCAGAGGGCAGAGTCAGTAAACCTTGGCCCCAGACTATGAGCAGCCCTTGCACCCACCTCCGAGTACCCTCTACCTTTCTAATCCACGGCCCTAACACCATCTCCTCCACCATTTTCCTCACCCTCCAATTGCACTCCTGTGCATAACCGGGGCCTCAGTGACCCCAGGACCCCCACCTTCCCATGCTGCACCCTAGTTTTAGGTAGGGCTCTGTGTGCTCTTCACCCTCCCGTGGTCCCGCAGCGGGGCTGGTCCAGCTTCATCACCCGACCTTTGCCTTTGACCTCTTCTTCACAGTAACACAGGAATAAAGTCAAACATCCTCGAAACAAAGCTCTTATCGCCTGATCTGAAGCGGAGGGACCTTTCATGCAGCCCTGGGGTGCCCGAGCTGTGACCAGACCCCGCTCGACTGCTGGGGTGCCCCAGCCTCGCGCCGATGGTCACGCTGCCGTTGGTGTGCAGCACCCCCCACGCAGGGATGCTTCCTACTCATTTAGGCACCTGGTAAGCTGTTCTTCCTATTTTTTATCTTTCAGACAAAAAGACAAAGGTTTTAGAGCAGAATGGAGAGGATGTGGGAGGGTACATCTCATTTAGGTTTATTGTATTTAAGCCAGATAATGAAGATCAGTGTGCAGGCAGAAGCATTTTGGCATTATTTTAGGAGTCTCTTCAAACTAGTTGGCTTCCTTAGGAAGAAATTATGACACTTTTTGAAACCTTGTGAAATACTGTATTTGTTAGAAACGTCCTTACGTGGTATCTTTCCATCTTGTCCGTGCTGGTTAAACCCAGGCTGTGGCTGGCAGGTACAGCTGGTTCGGTGCCTCGCCTGCCCATCCGTGAGATGGTAAGTGAGAGTTACCTATCTGAGCAGTCCAAAGTTAAAAGAGAAAACAATAAAAACCCCAAGACTGTTTGAATATTGCCACTGCCCACCGAGGAGCTGCTCGACTAAACACACCGGGCATGCCCTGGCTGTCTTTGTCTTGTGGGAAGTATCAGCGCAACAGGTCGAAGAGCCGTTCCCACCGCTGAAAGGACGGAGGATTATAATTGCAACAGGTCCATGGGCAGAAACATGAAGTAAAAAGCTTTAAATTCAAGTCACACTGATAAGTATAGCAAATAAAGAGACCAAATTCCCTTAAAAAAAGGGATTACAGAGGCTGTGGGGAAGAAATATTTTGAAGGAAGTTAAAAAGAAGTTAATCTGCTTTTATGTAATTTCTATTCTTCCTGAACTGGCTTGCTTTGGAGACAGCTGCTTTCAAGGTTTACAGCCGTGCATATGGTTAGGAGGGCTGGAATTGGCAGCCGATCGCCTGACAGGATAATGGCTAACTGGAAAAATAGCTGGGTATATAATTTACAGATGATACGACCACATCAAAATCAATGAAACACAAACTCTTCATTCTTACAGTCTCCAGATTGCTGTCTGTTGTGATCTGTTCCTCCTGATTGCTCCCCCGTCGCGCTGCTGATCACCTCCGCTCCCACCGGCCCCCGCGGCGGGGAGGACAGCGACGAACCGCGGGCAGGGTAAGGTGGGGATCTCCATTTCTGGAGGTTTGTGTGGTTTAGATATGGACGGGAGCCACAGCATCGGTACCACCAGGTCCGTGTCTGTGCTGGTGGGTGCCCCGAGGTCTGTAGCCCATAGCTCCTGCCTCTCCCAACCACCAGCTTCCAGCCCTGTGGGATCTCCTGGGGCTCAGACACCCCAGCAGGTCTCGGACCTCCAGTTCACAAAGCTGTCCTTGCTCTGGAAGAGCCACAGGACCCTCCGTTGGTCCATTTCCACATCTTGAAATTGTCTGGGTTTGAACCCAAACTGGCTAAGGTGAAGCAAACACAAAACCAGCAATAAAACTGGTGAAGACGCAGAGTTTGGTTACACCAACAGTATTGAACCTTCTGCAGATATCCCTGTCTTTCCTGTTGGAAAACTGTCTGAAAAAAGTTGCCCTTCAAAAAATGAGTGTGCTGTTATTTTAAATCTGGGCAGAAGTTCTTCTTCATGCTGTTTTTCTCCCTCTGTTTTCTCGATGGGGGAAATGACAGTAAAAAGGGAGAGAGAGAGGGAACCATGAAATGCAGACATGGAATCTGGAAAAAAAGGGCTTTTTCTAAAAGCTGGAAATATTTAATCTCCAAACAAATGGCTTTCTATATAACTATCCATTTATTGTGAACATACCAGTTCTTATTTTTTCATTGGAAAAAAACCAAAAGTGTTTTGTTAAGCCTTCTGTTCCTCTCCCCAAAAAATAGAGATGTGGCAAAACCCAGGGACACTGGGAGGTGATTTGTGCTGTGGCACACAGGGATTACAAAGGGAGGAGGCTGCTTTCCCTGCGAATGCTCGTGTTGCCCTTGAGGTGATCTCTATAATCTGTCCTACAGCGTGTGTTGAGAAGTGTCCATGTTTGAGAAACAAATGCCAGTCTTATTGAGGCATTAGTCTCAGTAGTATTCTGCCCCAGGGCTGAAGATTTTTTTAGGCTCAACTCTTCTCAGCTCCTCCTGACATTATCGCTCTGGTTGTTATCCCTCACTTAGGGAGTTCAGCTGGCCAGCGTGAACTGCCTTGATGTTTTCTTGTTACAAACTCGTGGTTTCACCAGGTAAGCAGTATGTTACGTTGGAAGCGTATTCTGCATGGGTTGGAGAGGGTCACGCTGCTGTTGAACCTCTCGGAAGAGCCCAAGCAGCGCAGAGGCGGGCGTGGAGCACTGAAAATATTGATTTCTCCAGCTGCATTGTGTTGCAGAGTGTGGCCTTGCAAAGAAGGCGGTTGCAGTAAGCGTAAAAACTGCCATGTCATTTAACAGACACGGTGCCAGGGCTTTTATCGAGTGTAATCCAACTCCTTCGAAATTCTGCTGAAGGATGCTTGAGCTAACAAAGCTCTGCGCTCCCTGATGAAGCAAGCCATGTACATTAGCTTTATTGTCAAGACATGGCGCAGAGCGTTTATTGCTTTTGGCTCATGTACAGTGTACGATTATTCTGTGAGTTTACACAAGACTGTCTATTTGTAGTTGAAAGTGAATTATTTGCTCATTAGTGGTTCAGAAAGGTCTGCTTGCTCCCACAACGTGAGACGGCGTGGGCTTCTCTGTGTGATGAAACGTGCTTGCTTTAGCCCATGCCCAACAGACTCGGAGCACCTTCAGGGTGGTCCAGAGGACATGGGATTAGGAAAATCTGCAACTATTGAAAGAAAAATATTCATCTCTTTCTCTTTTTTGTTGCCCTTGCTGGCAGCACCGCCCTCCACTCTGAGGTCTGTGCGTGCCAGCGGAGGAGGCAGAGGACAGCGATGCTCTGCCCGGCCTCAGCCTCTCCTGTCACTTGGACTTCCTCAGCATATCGGTTCTGGTGAGCTCAGCCCAGCTTCCAGGGGCCTGCTGTGGTCTCAGGTTTTATACTCACTTTGCACCTCTTAGAAAGCATTCTCCCAATCAGAAAACATGGCAGATGGCAGCTTCTGAGAAGAAAACAGCTCTTCAGTGCCAGATTTTAGCAAGTACGTCGGTTTTCATTACATATATATAAAAAGAAGACAACAGTGCTATTTCAAAGGGAAATAGGAATATGCTTAATACTTCCCTGAGTTGGTCCCAGGTGTTTGAACCCCAGTCGATTAAAATTCCTTAGGTTTGATCGGGCAGCGCACTGCACCATGGCCCACCCAGCCGCTCACGTCCTTTGACCACAGCGTAAGCGGCTGCCCCCAGGAGTGGGGTTCGCAGCACTGCCGGGGACACAGACAACCCCCAAACCAGGCCAAGAGCCGGTGAGGTTGAGGGGGGGCCGTCAGCTGAAAACTGCACCCTGCCTTTTCTGCTGGGACACCACGCAAGCTCTGTCGAATTGCAGAGCTGATTTTCTGAGTGTTTAGCAGGAACTTAGGCAAGCTTTTGGAAAAGGCACGAATTTGCCACTGACCCATATTTATTTGTTTCATGAAGCCGCAGCACTGCAACGTTATAGTCTTTTGTCCTACTTTTTTGCTGAAAGAAAATACTTATGAGGCTTTGAAGAGGAATATTGCAGAAGCCGGTGCTGTACAGTAGGCTGAACATATTTTGCCTCTCCTGGATGGAACACTTGCCGCTCACCTTTTCTTAATCACTGCCAACCTCCATGTGTTCGTAGAGAAGCAGGGCCAGGCCGCTCTGCCTCAACATGGGCAAATTTCGCATTTTCAGTTAGTATTTTCTGGTATGATTTCTGTCATACAAGGGTGGAATATCTAGAAATATGAAGACAGTATTGTTGTAATGAGCTGCAGCGATGCTCTGCTGCCCCATCAGCTGAGTGATGAATGCAGGAAACCATTGCCCAGATGTGGGCAGCTGTGTGGACATGGAAATCAATGGCTATTCAAGGTGTGGATTGCTGCAGGGGCAGCTTATTTGTGTGTAGACAGGTGCAATGCTGGGTATAGACTTGAGACAAATTTTGCCCCACTCTGACTTCAGAGGAAGGAAACTATTTTATAGCAGAGACTGAAACCTCTGGTGGCAAAAGCTGCAGACGATGACCCTAGAGCCTGGTGTTCGTTCACTGTGCCATTGATGTATAGGATGACAGTTTTGAGTTCCACTTTGTCTCTATTTTATCTGTTAAACCACTGGGAACAAGGATTAGTCTTTACTTCGAGATTTTAATATTCAAGGATAGATTAAGACTACAGCGTCCTGATGTTACATGACCATTAAATACTAAATTCTATCAAATCCTCCAGCAGCATTAGTCAAATCAAGCCCTAAGTCCTAAAAGCTTTATACTTTCTCAAAAATAATTACACCACAGTGTCACCTTTGAAGCCATGTTGTTCTTTGTTAATCAATAAATGAGCAATTCCTGGGTACATCAACTGGAGAAGTTCTAGTGGGGTTAGTTGTGGCCCTCCCTTGGCCAAGCTGTAAGTGAAAAGCAGATTCTCGTGGCTGAGTTACAAAACCACTAAACAAAATGGAAATGTAGATGTTCATTATTGATTTTATTCTTTGCTGCCATGGAATGGTGCTAGTGGGAGCTGTTGTAATCAGATTACCTTAAAACCTACTTACAGAAGGAAGTGCTTAATTTATCCCTGCTTTTTCCTTTTCCAAAGTGATACGATATCAAGGTATCAGCTGTGTTTCTTGTAGAACAGCCCTTCTCTTTTTGGTTTTCTCACTGTGTTTCTGTAATTCATTTCTTATCACTCCCTATGATCTTTTTAAAAAAAATTTTGCACGTGTTTTATCTCCTAAAGAAATCACTCATGTTCGTTATGCAATAGAACAGACAATGATTGTCGAAGGTATAACCCCCAAATGTTTCCGATTTCTGGAAATATCTATCGAAAGCTACATTTACTAAACATTCCTCTAAACCCCCCTGTGCTGTCAAGTCACAGATACGTGCCTGCACAGCCTGTACGTCTTTGGCATTCAAGTCAGACAGGCTGATACCAGTTTAACTGAGAATCTGGGAATGCTGCATTTTGAGAGATACATCCGCTCATAACCTGTGAGGTTGAATGGTTTTTCTGATTTGATTCTTTACTGCCTTCCCCGTTTTGCATCAGATCAAATCGGGTGTGAAACGATAGGAAATCCAAATGGCAGGTTTATCTGCCCACCCTCCTCTCGCTCGTAGCAGCGTGAGTGATTGCAGCGAGCACGGCAGAGAAAGAGCAATTAGGCTTTAATTGCCCCTGATTAGTCATATGTAATGTACCAATATTAGTGGCAATTTCAATGGGCAAAGTGTCTGGGGAAGCCATCCCCCATCGTTAAAGGTGTTTGTGGGGCTGGAAGCGACCCTGACGCAGGTCCCCAAACGGCTGGTTTTCTTCCAGCAAACCCAGCTCAGCAGCAGCCGTCCTGAGCGGTACCTGCGCTGGGTTTCGTGGGCAGCGCTGGGAACACGCTCCCGCATTTCCCCCGCCTTCGCATCGTGTTCTGCTCAAATGCCCGTGCTCAAATTCACGTCGGATCTGGCTCTGCATCCTCTGGAGCCCATGGTGGGTACCTGAGCCTGAGGGAAGCAAAGCCTTTGGACCTTTGGACCCTCTCCTGGCTGCATTCCCGGCCGTGGCTTGGCAGCGAGCAGCTCTGAACCCAGCTATTCCCTCAGCCTCCCCCGGACCGCCACGGACCTCCGGCCTTTGGAAGGAGCAAGGAGTTTTTGCTGACTCAGCTGGATGGCAGCAAATCTTGATACCTGGCTCCTGGGCTTATGATGATGTATTTACTCTAGCACCTAGAGTAAATGAATTATATTAAGCCTCTGCAAATGGTCATAAATATGATAGTCTGTGTGAGCTGAGGTAATTGTCTGCTTTATGTATGTGTTTATCTTCACGGCATTGCATACACAATGTGCATTATGTCAAAAAGATGATAAAGAGCGGCCATAATGCTCCTGAACTGCGTAAGTCTTTTTAGTTTATGACTGAGGCTCGGAGTTATCTTATGCAGAGTTCGCTGCAGTAGGTTTAATATAAATTAACATACTTATAAAATGTCAAGGAGCATTAATTGACAATTTCTGAGGCCTACCTTGCTAAATACCAATTCAGTTCTGAAACCTGTCTCTGCAAGTTTAATATATGGAAAATAATGCTTATTCATGAATGGCTTATGTAACTTGGAATTAATTACATGGCAGCTAAAGCTAGCTGTTACAGAGACAGTTCCTTCTACAAAACGAGGTGCCAAAAATAAAGTTTCGAGCCCCACAAGGGAACTTCTGGGCTGGGTATTCAGCACTTTGGAAAACCAGGGCACATCATCTTGTGTGTAAATATCGACCTACTAACCTGATTCTGGACCCACTTTTGAAAGAGAACTGGCCTATATAAAAGCATTTAACATCAGCAACTTCTGCATTTTGAATGAGTGTTGCAGACGGGGTCTGCGGCAGAAACCCGGCGTACCCCCAGCCCACCCGCTCCCCCGCCTTTGTCCTCATCTGGAAAATGGAGATGACACTGAATATCTCCAGTTGAAAAAGGTGAAAACAAGCTAAGATTTATTTATTTGAAGACTTAGCAAAGTGTTGGTGGGTTCCTTTGCCTGCCCTACAGCCCGAGCAGCGTTACGGCTGGTAGGAGTCAGTGTAATGGGCCCGTCTGGAGGTGCTCAGCTGAATGCAAATTGTTGATTAATATAGGCCTGGGTTATAAAAACAACCAGCTTCTCTCTTCAGTGCTTTTTGCCAGGCACCAGGAAAGTGCTGATGTCTCTACGAGAAGGTTACCTGCTCCTCTTCCAGCTCGTGCGACTTCCAGCAGTAAGTGTGGCCAGCTCAGCACCGCAGCGTGCTCGCTTTCAGAGCTCGTGGGAACTTTATTGCCTGCCTAAACAAAGTTAAGTAAGGCCAAAGGATGAGCTTTTAAAGCATTTATTGATTTTCCTTTAATATTCTATTATTTCCTTTCCAACAATACAATATTTATTTTATCTAGTGCACTGCGGTTTAAGTATATTCCCAGAAAACGATGCACATAATGTTATTTTCATATATGGACATACAGATATAAAATGAAAGATTGCTTGTAACTCGCTTAAAATGAGTAAGACGAACACCATCTAGGAGACTGTGCCGTGCGAGCTCAGCGCTCTGCAGCTCTCCGTGCTGCGGTTGCCCGCCTCGGCGCGGGGCAGGGCAGACCTGCCCAGGGCACGGCGCGGAGGGATGGGTTTCCTGAGCACCGGTGGAGGTCTGCGGTGGTTGGGGCCCGGAGCTGTGCAGTGATGGGTTTCTATGGCAACCGGCTGGTAAAGCTGGAGATGGGGGGGGACCTGCCCCGCACCCCCCACTGTACCTGCAGTTTTTGCCTTTTTTTTTTT
>VZTQ01010761.1:19788-102002 GCA_013400755.1 Pelecanoides urinatrix | reverse complement strand
GCAGCGCCCCGCCGCCCCCCGGCGCTGTGCTCTGGCGCCACCTGGTGGCTGGCGGCGGCGCGGCGGGCGGGTTTCTCCGGGAGTTTTGTTCGAGGCTTGGAGATACGGAGGAAACCCCCCAAAACCGGTGTCCTGAGAACGGGCGATGCCTTTGGCTGGTTTAACTTTTCTGTGTGTACATTTTCCGATGGGAAAATGGTCTGCATATAGGGACAATTGGGTGCAGAATCAGTGGGACACACCTTCTGGCGGGGTTGGTTGCCAGGCTCAGCCCTCTGTCATTCTTCTGAAGCATAACATCGCTAACTCACACTCTTTTAAATTGGTTTTCAAATTCCTAAAAGCATGAAGGATTTATCTGGGAATATTTTCGGAAAGATTTCACAGCACGAAGCTCTATGGAGGCCTCATTTTAAACAGAAAAGTTCCACCGCATAACACTTAATTGCATCCAATGAAGTGTCCTCATAAGCCATGAAGCCTGAGCTGGCTCACAAAGGGACGGATAACGAGGTGAGCCCTTGTGCTTTCTTGGCATTGTGTCCAGGCACTGGCCTAAACACTCGGCGACTCTCAATTTGTCTCTTTACAGTTTAGCAAGTTCTGTCTTACCAAGGAAACAAACTTCCCAGCGGGAAAGTCAGTCATTGCCCTCTGACAGACATAAACACAACTGTGCATCTGCACCGTTTAGGCCCTCTGCTAATTACAGCTAATAGAGATTTTTCTTCAGCTGAAATAAATAGAAACCTTGGATCAGACAAATGTGAGCTACACCCAGGCTGTTCCTAGGGATCGTCGTGATGGTACAGCTCTGAGGAGGTCAGAGGGGAAAGGGGGTATGAATGGCCATAGATTTGATACGGGCTCTCTGTTGGAGGGGTGCTGAGACTCAGCCCCACACCATGTCTCTGAGACACTGGATGCACATGCTATCATATAATCCTGACTCAGGGGGCACCTGGGCAGTTATTCCTAAAAAGCAATAAGCATTGGATTGTTTTACCAGGCAAAACATATGGGACTGTGCAGGGGAGTTGGAAAAGGTGTTCCTAGGGCAATGGGTGCATACCTTAACTGTGTTCAGTTCAGGCATTAGTTCAAAGAACCAGTTTTCTCTTTGGTGCAAATCTGCTGAGGACCTTAAGTCTTTTTTCTAATTTTTGTTAAAGCTGGACCCACTCCCACCCTTACAACAGGTCAAAATTCAAGCCTCTTGTCTCCTCTCAGCCTTGATTTTTTCTCATAAGGACAAATTAACATTAGAGTCATCACCATTTATGTTTGCCCAAAGATTATTTAGCATCTCAGAAGACGTCACAGAAATCAAAAGCCTTATATTTAGTCTTTTATAAATTAAGAACTTTAAAAAAATATTTTTCTGCTGGATCAAAATTGTAATGTGATTCTTCTAATGAGCAAAAGTAATGACACAATTAACGCAAAAAAGGGTTGCTTTTGCTTTTAAAACTAGGAGAGCTTTTGAGCCTGTACTGCTAGCTTTACATTCCCTCTGCAAAGCACTCTGCAGCCATACAGAAATGCAGAATACTGATTCCAGATTTCTATAGTCTTGTCTGAAATCAGTGCCCCATCTGGGCTTAGACAGACTAGATTTATATTTAAGGTAAGCCTGCTGTCATAAAAAATACTCTGTGAATTGTAAGCATGCAGGCACAAAAGGAGAGATGATTCAGGACATCTTTCACCAATTTTCCTGCACAGGATCAGGCAAAATCCCTCTGCTCGCAAGGGGTTATGCTCACATGGGTTTGTGACTGGGTCATGTCTTTCTAACCCTGCAGAAGAGACAGCAGGTTTTGGGTAGCAGCAGCTGTGCTACTCCTGCAAGCTCATATTCATTCCTCCCCGAGACAAAAATCTCTGGGAACTGCCCTGAATTTCCAGTAGCTGTTTACTCCATTATCATAAAATCGATCACAGATGGTGCTTTTGATGCTGGCATGTTGGAAAAAATAATCTCTTGGCTTATATCCTGAGCACATTTGATCTGGACTGACTGGGTGGAATCGTGACAGCCCGTCATCTTGTCACTGGTACAGAAACACTTTCCTGACTGCAGCTAACGTTTGGGCAAGGATGAACATTTTCCTTTAAATAGCAAACTTCAGCCTTAAATAGTTACACTTTGCCCTTGCTGTTTGGCTCTGTTGCATACCAAAAACTTAGCTCTTAGCAACATGAAATCCCATCCTAATTAGCTTCTGTTTAACAATACCACTTTGTACCACTCTCAGAATGCCAAGCTTCTTCTATTCTGGGGCTACAGAGGAGAGGAACATTTCATATCAAGCCCAATGCAGTTTAAGACTCTTTCTGTGGAATATGATTTTTTTTTTTTTTGAAGTGTAAAGTAGTCCTGTATGTTAAACCTGAGACAGTCTGTACAAGTAAAGTCACACTCAAGAAATTAAAGACTATTAACCAAACATAGCCCAGTGTAAGTAAGCACACAAAACTGCTGTAAGAAGTTCTGGAAAATTCAGCAGTGTCATAAATTCAACACAAATGATGCATGGTAGACATAAAACTTGTGTATAAGTGATTAGGTGGTATAATTATTCCAATTTGACACTCAGCTGGAGAGAAAAATGCGTATCATTTACTCACTGGGGAGTCAGTGACCATGTATGAAATAGAGCAACTCTCACACATACAAATAAGCCATCTTCTGTATTTGCATCAACACTTCCAAAGCCTCCCAAGAATTTCAGTACCAGAAGTAGCTCTCTTTAAGACTATACAACTCCTCAAAAAGAAGTGAGGTCTTGGCATACCTGACCCTGTATCTCAAATAGCTGCAGTTGCATGTCTCACGGCAACATTAGTGTATTTTCTGATGATAAAACTTCCATCATCAGTTACAGGACTGCTTATTTGATCCATTGTTAGGAACTGTTCATGAACATATAAACAGACATACAAACATCAAAGAGGAATTAATAAGAGACCTTACACTGAAATCTTAAAAACATTGGCATAACAGTGTGACTATCTGAATGTATAGGGCTGGCTTTTTTTTTTAAATACAGGCCTGAAGAATCACTTGCAGAAAGCATCAAGACCCATGTACCTCCCTAGAATAAAAAAATAAACAAGATGACACATGCAGCTTTGCCCACCATAAATGCCAATGGCTAATGATGATCATTCACACATGTGGTTTTGCATTTGGTCCTTTTTTTATGCTACTATAAATATTTTCCTCACCTTACAGGAAAGTCCCTGGATTCAAGGAAAGTTTCTTATCTGAAGCTGTCTGAAGATACACAGAGTGACACGGCCAAGCTATTTTTCTTTTCAGCTTTTCAAGAAAACTTTTTACAATCTGTTTCACTTACTATCCTTGAAACTTTGACCTAATTTCCATCCCATGACTCTGCTCCCCTAGACAACATCATTCACAACAATGAAGACTGTATGATGACCCCAAATAGGTCTATTTGCTTTGAGTTCTAATATTCTGTGGTTATATAGAATTCCATCATTTTCTGTACATTGTGAAGTTGTGCAACTAACGTGTTCACATTCTTTAAAAGAAGTCTTTATATCTTTTAAAGTGAACAAAAGAACCCTTTCTTGATATGGGTTTGGTACCTACTTTAAAGGAAAAACTCCACTATCATATGACACATTCCAACCATGGTAGGTAAGTATAAGGCAACCTGAAAAAAAACTTTGCTCAAAAAGCTTTGCTGAGATAAACCTAAGGCTGCAAGTTTGAATGGATATCGGAGCCACTGTAAATTGGATTGGTCTTGGTCCTGAAACATGATATCCAGCAAAGCTTCATTTTTCAGATCCCAGTGCCCATAAAGCCCTGGAGGAGGCAGGGACTGAAATTTGTTGAGATAATTCCAGCATGTTTTGGTCTTTCAAACTCAATGGCACGCAGGGTGCAGGTACAAAGTGTACATCAGTGCACCCCTTGACCTCCTGCTCTGTGTGGATGACAGACAGTTCTGCAGAGCTATTACATTTGCCTCAGATGATCGAGCTAAAAGACGGTATGCTGAGCCAGCTCTGGGGTCTGAATAAGGGCTAGCTGGTGGAGGTTGCTTCCAGATAAGATTGTTGGAAATTATTCAGTGTCACAGAGAAACCTGTATTAGCTACCATCAGTGACACAGTTTGTGTTTGTTACGCAGCCTGGGAACCTGTACTTTTTTCCAAATTATTACCTTTGGATACCCAGATAACAACATGGGCAAAAGTCTCAGAGGAGCTGTTCTGAAGCTGTAAGAATTTTCTGCAGATTATCTTCTCTCCCTCTGTCATCCAGCAGGTGGGAGGAGGTCAACACAAACAGTGAAATATAGGGCTACTGGGTGGATTGTTCCCCGGAGACGCCTGATTTGCTTGTGCACAACCCCTCAGGGCATATCCAGTTGCCCTAATTTTCATACAACTATCCGCCAGCCTCAGGGAACACGACAGCACCATATTTTAATCCCTTGGAAAGAAAGGAGTTTGGTGACACAGTGTCAATATTCATGGATCACAACAAAGGGACACAGGAACTGCCCAGCAACGTCTGCACCTCGGAGTTGCCGGCTGGGGTTACAGGACTGCTGTCGGCAGGACGGGGCAGCACGGACATCGACTCATCTACCTGCATCTTTTCACTAGTTGTTTGCCCATCAGTTTTAGACATTTCTAAGGTTAATTCTGTAAACACAGCTTCTCGGGACATCCAGAAGATGTTGTTCTGCTGTGCCAAAAATGCCCTAAAAAAAGATTATTAGCACAAGTCTAGTGAAGTTGCTCTGGAGAAAGTGTTAGCTTGACTGCTCAGCTGCCCACCTGGTAATGAACTTCGGTCGTTTTTCCATATCCTGATCATGTGGCAAGGGCACTGAGAATACAGGGGACGTAAAAATTGGGAGAGAGAGAAAGGTAATGGTCCTGTTGTACTGTAAGGGAGAAGTGAGGGACAACAGAGTCTGATCATGGAAGTAGGGCTTGTGAATTCCTAGTTTATCTGAGTTTTATTTGTGTTGCAGTGATGTTTGCAGGTAGCAGCTAAATGTTCACAGAATTATGAGTGCATAAACATTTATAGTCAGTGCCATATAGTTAGTAGTGGTGGTTCATGTCTGGGATCATGCTAGAGAAACAGCTTATTTGGGGAAGATGTACTATTTCTTTGTCCTCTGGTCTTATTAAGGGGTTCTTCTCAACATCAATTGATGGTTAAGTCTGTATCTCCAAGACTGGCTAATAAAGAACTCTTAATTGTTTGTAGTAGTATAGATGTCCCTTAAGAAAAAAGCCTACTGAAAATGTAGCTGACTCCAAAAGGATTTTATAAGCTGATATCATCTTTGGCTGTGTTAAACTATGATAGAATATTTCTCTCTAATAGCATGCCCAATGTCACAACAAAATTTAAAATGGCATTGAATCAAAAAGCAACTATGGCTTTTTTTCTAAAGAAGCAAAATTCAGTACTGGCACTTTTACTCTCACATTCCCCTTCTATTAACTTGTATTTTTCCATTGGAAGGATGTAAAGGAGGGAATTTAGTTCCCATTTGCAAAGACAACTATGAAAAAAACTTTTGAAAGCATTCACGAAAGAAGTGAGATTTACTTATGCACCAGAGACTAATTTGGGCTTCTTTCTGACTCTCATTTGACCAGTTTAGGATCTGTCTCATGTAGTTAGTCAGGGTGTTATGAAACAGAAGGTACCTAGTTTGACCATCAGTCTGGGATTATTTTACCTGATTTCAGCTACTCAGAAGTCAAGAAACAGGCCTGAACTGCTCATCTGGCTCTATCTGTCATCAGTGGAGACTGGGGAACTTGTTCCATCTTCCTAGGATGGAGTGCATCATCATCCAGGAGTGTCCACCTCTCATGACGGAGTAAATAGGGAATTACAGCAGATGGAAAGCAAAGGATCACAATATTCTTGTAGGCTAATATAGAATGAAGTTACTGGGATGTAGATGTAAGTATATCACATTAAGAAATCGGGAAACCTTCCATGTAGCACTGTTAAGAACTGGATCAGACCATAGATGAAGAGTCACAACTAACTGTCAGATGACTTTCACAGCTGGGGAGCTGAAAGGTGCATCAGGACCTTTGCTCAAGTTCCAGCTCACTTGATCTATTTTTGTGCTTATATCTCTGAGGTTGATTTCTCATTATCCAGTTATACCAGTTGTAACTGCAAGTTTTGCAGGATGACTGGGATTATTTGGTATCTGGAGCATCATTTCTGGTCCCTTCTAGAATAGGAAGTCCTATAAATTATGGTTTTAAGGTTCATAGGGCTGGATATTGTTAACCTGGCATTTGTAGTTAGTGTAAGGTATCTGATAATTATAGATTACAATATGACAGAAAGTCTCATTTCTTTTGGACATGTCATGAACTAAACATTCTTCAGGGCTATGTACTTACTTAATCCCATGAAATTCTTCACAAAAAATCTCCTTAATAACTTTCAAAATTGAAAACTTACTCTTTAGACAATGTCATGGCCATCCCCATGCAGTCTATGCTGGGGTGATGCCTACTGATGGGGAGCTTTGCTGTATAAGATATAGATGAATATCTGATGAAGTAGTTATTTATTTATCATATCTGTAGAGACAGACAGTCTTTTTCATGTGACTCTTCTTAGTCATCAAAGAGATTTGGGACCATTTGGCTCCTCCCCCACCCGACCCACTGACATTTTTTGGGACCATGTGTTTGTTGTGGGACTGCTACCAGCACAGTGACAAGATCCAAAAGGAAAGGAAGGAAAGGAAAAAACTACTTTTTAAAAAAGTGCAGTAATTTCCTTGTGTATTACTTTGATATGTTCTTCATCATGTGCATGTCTATGGCAGCTGAAATAGATGATGAGGTTAGGTGGCTGCTCATCCAGGCTTCTGGGTCCTGTGTGGACCTTCAGTTATACCTTCAGTTACCTTCAGTCCTGTGTGATGAACTTCAGACAAACTTCTCTGTGCCTGAGGCTATCCACTTGAATGGGAAAAATATTCACATGTAATGCATTCTGAAAGTGACATAACAAAAATAAGGTAACAGTGAAATATCAGCAAAGACATTCCATGAACAACGCAAAAGGACCCTACTCCTTTTACTCTCACATTCCCCTTCTATTAACTTGCAGAACTGTTGTGTAACTCAGCCTTATGGACAAACTGAACCAATGCCACAAAGGTCAAAGGAAGGAGGAATTCCTCAGCTGTTTATATACTGCTGCTAAGTGGAGGTAGCAGCACAAAATCAGAGATATTCATTGTTAAGAAGAAAACTAATTTAACCAGCATTCTGAAACCTGCTGCAATAATTTATACAGTAAAATCTCTTGGTTTATTTTGTCTCCAATGAAAGAGTGAGTACGAGAAGGAGACAGCATAAGGATATGCTCTCCCTTAAGGACAACCATTGAGTATTTTGGAATTATTAGTAACTCAGATCCACAGGTGCTTTAATGCATAATGGCTCAAAGTACTAAATAATAACAAAGCATAAGATACCATTGGGGAAGGACAGTCTCTCGGAGACCACTGAATCAGATTACAGAACAGGACAAAACACAGCAAAGCTGAGGAAGAGAAGCTCAGCAGAAAAATATGGAAAATAACCAGAAGCTGTTTCAGAGTCACTGGATTAAAAAAAAGTCTCTATTTCATAAGCATAATAGAGAACAATGTTGTTTAAAATGCCATCCTGGGTCAACGTATGAAGTGAAGGCATAGTTAGAAAATAAAAAGCCTACATAGCAAATGGATAAAACGGGAAATATATAGCAATCAATATAAATTAGAAGTTATATAATGTAAAAATAGACAAAAAAAGACAACAGAGGAAAATCATTGGCTGGCAGGCCCTAAGACAATAAAATGAGTTAAGAGTATATTAAGAACAACAGAAGTCTTAACAAGGGTACATGCTGATGCTTGATGCAGATGATGAAACGATAATGTTGCAAAAAAGACAAATATTCAATAACTGTTTCTGTTCTGCATTTGGAAAGAAGAAAGATGATGCATTTATATCACATGGGCTGATGAAGAATTTTCCACTCCATTAGTGACCAGGAGGAATGTAAAGTATGTACTAGGGGTAAGTATTTTAAAATCAGCAGGTCTGGATAGCTTACTTGGGAATACTAATAGAGCTTATTTAACTGATCTCTAGCCTGCTGATATTGATATTTCATAAATCTTGTAATAGTGAGGAAATATCAGAATACTAGAGTGTCTGATCTATGCTAGTATTAAAAAATGGCAAAGTCAATAATCTCAGTAGATGTGCACCAGCAAGGCTAACAGCAGTTCAGGGAAAAAAATATTAACTGGTAGAGAATCTTCTGACAAAGAATAAGAAAATCTAGGGATGTATTTTCCAGCATTAAAGTAATCTTGAAAAAAAAAAAGTCAAGAATCATTTAAGCATCCCTGCCATGAGCAGGAAGATGACTAGAGATGGTCTTAAAGCACTTTTTAGCCCTACCTTCTGTGGTTCCATGAAGAGATAACACAGTTACCAACACAGAGTCCTCACTGGACAGGAGGGATGTAAATTCTGGTCGACTTTATTTCTTAAATCGTTTTCTCACTGAATGCTTCTTCATGTATAGCATTCAGGTCAGGGGCAGTGCTGGACCTTTGTACCTGGATGACTCTCATTCACTGAGAGAAACATAGGACACAGGACGGTTGAAGCGTAGGGAGAACAGTCCAGCCAACTTTGCTGGACATAAAGCAGAACAGAATAAAGCCATGTCACCTGTGCTTTGCAAAAGCCATGGATGCAGTATTAGGATGAATTTTAGATTCAGTGCTATTCAACATTTTCATCATTGCTCTAGAAGTAAATATAAACTCACCGCTGATAAAATATGCAGGTATTAGGAAGCCTGGTGGAATGGCAATGATGAGGGGAAAGCATTTATATAGAGCAGGCTAGATTACCTAGCACGTTCAAGTAAAAAGGCTTTTACTAGAGCCAAATGCAAAGTTATGCATGTGGGAACCAGATAGGAGATTAGGAGATGTGTAATCAGAAACTCTACCCTGGAAAACAGTGCTGTGAAAAGGATCAGGGTCATCAGAGTATGGAGCAGTTTCACTCCAGTGAGATACTCTGGCAAAAAGGGTGAAATCAATCCTTGAATGCATAAACATGGGAATAGTGAGTAGAAGTACCAGGTTGCTTTTCTTCCCTTTGTAGTACTCATGAGACTAATCATCTGCAGGATATTTATTTTCAAAGGTTGTTCAAAAGCTGGGGAAGGTGCAAAAGAAGCTTGGTAATTATTCAAGATCTAAAGAAAACGCCTTATTGTAGAAGACTTACAGTGCTCAACATGTCTGACTTACTGAAAAGGAGATGACTTGATTTATGGCTTGATTAATGAATTGGTACTGTTGGAGTCATAAAACACTGGCAGGAAAGGGCTCTGAGCAGATAAGTTGTACTGAGGACTGAGTGCAGGAATTATAAAGCCAGACAAATTCAAGTGAAGAATGAGACACAGAAAATGATTAACCACTAGAACAAGCTAATGTGGTGAATTCTTCATCTCCTCATGTCTTCATCTCAGGACTAGACGTTTTTCTTTTCGGCCTACAGCCAACTACAAATTGTCAAGCATGAGTTATAGCATTTAATACTGGAATATATCAATGAAAATTAATGTTCTATGATATCTAAGAGGTCATTCTAGGCGATAGTGATCTCTGAGATCCATTATGCTTTAGGACAGAGCTATATTTATTAATTATTATGATTATGTCAATAAGTGGTAGCTAAACATACAACTTTCTCTCTGTTCTACCCTTTAAGCGCTGCCATTTAATGATAACAAGATGAATTAAGGTTGTCAAGATAACTAATGAAAGAAACTGGAGGACTGTAAAAGTCCACGATTGATTTTCTCTCTTTAGATATTCCAGTAGATGGTCACTTTACCAGTTGGACTGGCACAATACATGGGAAATACAAGTTGCTGGGTGAAATCCTTTTCCATTTGTTCCTCCGCCTAGAAATTTCTTTCTTTGGCTGTGACGTGCACCTATGGTAAGTAAGTAACCTGGCCTCATGTGCACATCATATTAACAAAAACAGCCAAAGTATTTCTGGAAAACATGAATGGAAGTGGAGACGCCAAAAATAGGTTCTTATCCAGAAAAGTGAAAAAAAACCCCACAACATTGCCATAGGAGGCAATGTTTTGAACATTATTTTGATCCTTGAATATGGAAACCTCCTTTGCCAAAGTGGTATTTGATGTTTGGATCACCAAAACGAATAGGCATGAATTGCTGTTAATTTGATCTTGAGAATCCCTATAGTAGCAACCTGCATATCTGGGTGCCTAAATGCTTTTAAGAATTGGGCCCGTGAAAGCTTTCATCCTATATAATCCCAAAACACTTTGGAGGCCTCCGTGGCTCTAAGGCAAAGCATGGGTGCTACAGATAATGCACAGCCTTTCAAAATAACAGTTTAAGAAAGAAACTGAAGAATCTCATCACAATTTTCAGGTGAAATTCAGGGAATGAAGAATGGAGAAGGGCAGGGTAGATAACTTGTATTTATAGTAGACAGCTTATCTGACAGATTTAGCCACTTCTCTTGCTGCTTCAGCACTGTTTGTGAACAGCTTTTGTTCATCTTGGATGTTTTTGTTATTCAAAAAGCTCTTGGCCTGTAGAATGTTCTCGAGCAGCTCATTGTGAATATTTGATACATGGAAGTAGAGAGTCAAACCGTGATTTTTAGCCCTGAATTGCTTTTATGTATTCCTTTGACTCATCCACTTTCCACATCATCTCAAATCTCAGAGGAACACTTTTTCAATTTAATTCATACTATTTAATTGCTGCCAACCTTCTTCATTTAGCTTTTTTATATTGTAACTCTTGTCTTTTCCATCATTTCCCCTCATCCATTCCCTCCTCTCCCTGGTTTATTATCACTACTTGACTAATGTTTGAGAATTGTATTGTAAGTGACTTGGAGCAGACACTTGTCATTTTGCTGTTGTGCAGAGCACTTTGCATACACATCGTGTTGTATAAATAAAAACTACAGCTCCAGAAATATTTAGTCTCTCAATTATATTTTGCAGTATAATATGTACCAGAGGCACTATATGAAATAGAATTATTTATTATAATTATGCCATCTCTGGTACTGACATTCAAAAGCATTTTAGGTAAATCATGTGCCTTCTCTCTTCTCTGTCTCAGTTTCTCGGCTAGCTCAGAGTTGCAAGATGATGTGTCAGTGAAGTGCTAGCATTGGGTTGTTTGGCATTCTAGAAACTTTTCAAATGTAACACCTCTTTGCTTACTTGCTTTCTACTGGTGTGTCTCAAAGCCTTCTAGCAAAGGAAATGTGTTCCCTCTTTTACAGCTGGGGAAACAGAAAAACAGAGAGGTGAATTTGAGGGCATTGAGAAGGCCTGAAGCATGTCTGTGAACACAACCCAAGTCTCTAGGACTCCAGTCTCTAGGCATTTTTAATGGGCAACACTTCTCCACAAAATAGATTATTGGATCGAGTTGAACTGCACACGTCCAGGTTTGTATAGTGGCATGCCCCTCCCCAAAACAACGTTTGCATTTTGTTAAACCTGGCGAAATAACAGAAAAAAGAGTTGCCTCAAACCCTTCGGGATCTGTAATTTCTACATATATGATATTTGCATTTCTTCTGCCCCTGAATCCAGAATAGAAACCATGAGGGATTCTTTTATTTATTTTTATTAAAAACTCAAGCAAATACAGGCTTACTTAGTCAGACATCAGTCACGCCTCTGGTAAATCTTGCCTGCCTGCTGCTTGTTCTGGAAGAAGTATCAGTCTGCTCTGTTCTGATGGACCCATCTGGCATCTAATCCACATGAAGGCAAAGGTGGCAGGAGGTGGTGGAGGATGCTAGCGCTCTGCTGAGCAATTTATCTGTCAGTTGAAAGAGATGATCCCTGAACAACATCCCAAAGGAAACTCAAAAGCTTTGACAATCTCTGTGAAAATGTCTTGCTAACATTCATTCCCACGGATACCTTGGATGAGAACACCCCTGGACAGGGCTTTCCTAAACAGGCTACCCTGATAGTAAGAGATGTGTTTCTGCATGGCGCTTTGGTAGCATCTCTTAGGAGTAAAAGTTTCCTATCCGCCGTGTTTAGTTTCAGAGTCAAGCTCTCACCAAGCCATAAGGTATGGCAGGTATCTATTACAAAAAAAATGTCTTGAAGGAAAGCAGATAGTGCAAAGCTAAATACTCATGCAAACTTTACTATTACAATTTATACCTAGAGGAAAGAATGTGCTCTAAGTAAGGGAATGATTTCAGCAATCCCAGAGAGAAAGGCCAGAGTTTTCAAAAATAGCTCTGGGTACCTTGGGGATTGCTGCCGAGCCTTTAGCGTTTTGAGGCTGATCCCAAGGACAGCACCTTACTGGCAGAGACTGGCATGGTTAAATGGACAAATGTTTGGAGGGCTTCAATCTTGGGCAGAGATACATTAAGAACCTGCGTGGACCTAACTCCTGCCTCAGTCCCTTTGTGAATCAAGCATTTTGTCAGGAGTGATGAATATGGCGTTAGTGTCTGAAGCCAAAAAAGGAACCCAAATGTATTTTGATAGAGCCTACAGGGGGAAAACGAAGCCCCTGCTACAAGCAAAAGAAAGAAGAGAGGAACCCATCAGACCAGGGAGTCTCCTCCAGCTTTGAAGGAATCATGTTTGAAAATTTCCTTCGTTTTCTTCAATAAACTCACCAAATGAGTGAAGGCAGTGAAAATCTATGGCTTGTATTTTTTCTACCCTCACCAAAAAAAGAAAAAGAGACAAAGGAAGCAATTTCCATGTTATTGCATGAAGACCTAAGCAAGCTGATCTGAGACAGCATGTGATTTGTGGTATTCTTCAAAATGCACCTCCTACTTCAGGGATTTGAAGTACATTTGTCACCATGGTGACTGGGGGCCCCCTCAGAAAAAAAAAAACCAAATTAGTTCCTTCTTTAATTTCTTTGCAATCTTCAAGATTGCACTTGGTTCCTCAGTTTCCTGACAGAGAAGCCTGTGTTTTGGATGTACATCTGTGAGGGGTTTATTAAATAAACACAAAGCATCTCCTCTCTATCCTATACACCCACGGAGATGAAATTCCCAATTCCCAGTTGCAGGACCTCCTCAGGCAAACAGCAAAGAAAAAGCCAAACCTCCCCAAGGAGGGGAAAACCCTGATTTCAGCTCGAGGGGTTTTACACAATTGTGATGAAGTTTTTCATGATAGGTGTCCCCTTCAATGCACTGGCTGGCTGGAGTCAGACTGAACCAGGGCTGGGTAGAGAATGGAGGGTGTTATAAGGTGAGATTCCCCTTTCATTTGTTGCAGAACCCGTTAGCATGTAGAGAGTTAGGCAGGAAATTAGGGTAAGGGTGATTTAATGAGCCAGGTGGTTAAAATCTGCTCTGGAAAGCTGGATCCCATTCCTCAGTAGTTCCTAAGCGATGTCAGTCAATGGTAAGACTAATGGAAGTTCCTGATTTTCCAGGTGCTCCTTTTTCTAGACTGGGGCTGGATTTACAGAAGGGATGAGCCTCCACAACTGGAATGTAAATATAAGGAGCCATATAAAACTAAATTCTCTGGGGAAAAAGAGATGCTACGAGTCTCAAATTTATGATTCCTTTTAACTGTAATATGTCTGAGCTTCAAACAGCAGTCTGCAGAGTGAGATCTTACCTCACTGGGGATGACTACACTGGCAGCAATACTTGTGATGCACTCAGATACCAGTGTAATGACCACATTAAAGAGTTCCTGAAGAAATAAGTCATTCTTTTTTCAGTGTAACAATTGTGCCATAAATCAAACACAAATTATGGTGAGGGAATAAGCTCTGCCAGACACAAAATGGATGAGTGAGGAACCAGCTTGGGTACTGCTGCACTGCACTCCTTAGTGTGCCCAGATACAAGAGTATAGTAGTAAGCAAATATGATTATGCTATTTTCAAGATGTTTCCATACAATCAGGTGTAATGCTGCACCCAAATGAATAAATCCTTCCAGAACCAGACAGGATGGTGCAGAGACATCTGAGCTGCCTTTAAGCACACACATAGAGGAACTAGATCAGGTGTTATATATGATCTGTGTTATTCCAGATAAAGGCAACGCATGCATGACAGGATTATGAGATCATTAATAAGACCAGCTGCATCTCCCGTGCCTGTTTACAAGTGGCTGCAGAGGGGCTAGAGCATAGTTAGCAAACTCCTTTCATCTTGGAGCCAGCTTCCTGCGTACAAGCCTGGATGCTCTGCAGGGAACAGTGCTTGGTCCCGGCACCAGGCCTTGGAGAGCTCAAGCCTCCTGGTGAATGCCTGACAAAAGGGCAGTTCTAGAAATCCCCTCTCCTTTGTCCCCGAGGTTCATTCTACTCCCACTTGTGCCGAATTATAATCTCAACTCCATTTTTTTTTTTCTCTTCTATTACTAGGTCAGGCTGAAAGAAACAAGGCTGGACAGAAAAATAACAGCTTTTCTGGACCAGCTAAGGCAGCTGGGGAGAGCTGAACAAGCTCTCAGGTGTACAGCACCACCACCAGGTGCTTGCTCTGACATTTCTCCCTCCTGCCTGTCCCCTCAGCACAGTACAGCGCTCGTCTTCATTCCCCTCACCCCTGCCTCACTGCCTCCTCCTTCCTCCCTTCTCATTCTGGGAACCCTCTCCTTTTCTCCTCACCTCCTCTTTCCTCTCTCTGCTTGCTGTGACTAGACAGGAGAATACAGATTTATGTATTCCCTACATGTGCTTCTCATTTTTTCCGGTCCATCTCTGGCTGTTGATTTCTCCTTCTCGTAGGTGAGTATCTCTTAGCTCTCTTCTTCCTTTCTCTTTGACCTTTCCTCTGCTCCTTCTAAGGCATTCTCTCCTCTCATGCTGTGAAATGTTCATGCTGTCTCATACTGTGAAACAATCTCTCTCACGCTCTCTCTAGACTATGTCTCTAGCATGGTCCTCAGTGCTTTCTAAAGGATGCTGTTTCACAATACATAAGCACTGCATCAGGCTGCTGTCCTCTGTAGCTGCCTAATCGGATATGGTATTTTAAAGGTGCTTCTTAGAACATCGAAGATGCCTTAGCTATCTTAGCATTTCCTTCTCAGCTCTGTTGAAATATATATAAAACAATTGGGTTTTTTTCATCCAGCTTGAGGTCACCAGCACATGCAGTGCTGTCCTAGCTTGCACAGCTCGATTGCTGAGGTAGGGCTAGCTGTGCGTTATTCTCCATTTCCCCTTTAAAATGCTCCATCTTTCTGATACTCCAGCTCTCGAAGTGAGATTGTGCAATCCGGTGACTCAGTGACAGGCTGCTTTGCTGCATTGTGGCATCCTCAGAGCAGCCACAGCGGTTTGTACACAGACCTCCCCGGGGTGAACGCTGACAGGAACACCAGCCGGTAACCCGGGTACTCCTGAGTTACACAGAGCTATGCAAAGCCGCGGCGTTTTTTGAGTGTTGAGCATCTGCTGACCCTGCAGTTTTGGGGCTGAAGGAGCAGCCTCTCGTGAGAATACCTGCCTTTGAGAGACTCACTGCGGCCAGACATCTTGAGAATTCTTCGTTACAACTGCCTCGGGGCCTGCACAGATCCGATGTTGCCTTATCATTGGGACCATTTATTATTGATATCAGAAATGCTGAGTCATTAAACAGAGGTCATAAAAACATCCTTATTCTGCTAAAAACATTAGCTCATCATTTCTGGTACTACAGAAGGCAGGAGAGACCAGGAAACCTGGTGCCTGTGAGAAAGAAAATGTGGACTGCATCAGAGGCCTGGGAAAACCAGAGAAGAGCCCAAAGTCAGTAGTTAATTAGGAAAAGCAGGGCATTGCTTAAAGACAGGTCTCTGGGATCAGGATCAGTTGGCATTTCTGAGTTTGTGTCCCTTGAGGTTACCATTTTACCCCACAACACTTTCATTTCTCTCTCCATAAAGGAACAAAACTCACTTCTGTCTGAAGACTGTAAGGCTCTTCAGAGGCATTAGCTAGCTAATCCTCGCTGCAGAGAGCTGCTGTTAGCTCCATTTTTCAGGGGGAAGCCAGAGGTACAGAGGGGTCATTTGTTTGCTCGTGAACTCTGGTTCAGGATTGCAATCTCCTGATTTCTAATCCTAGAGAAAGGCACTTTTTCCTGTGTTCTCATGCTGCTGAAGAGTTAATGTAGCAAGAGAAAGGATTTTAATTTATTTTACTACCTATGCTTTAAATTTCTTACTCCTCTTCCTCGGACAATTTTCTGAATCTGAAGAGATCCTTCTGGGTGGAAAAACACTTCTTGTAGAGATTGTTTCACAATTTTAACAGCAAATCTGCAGACAAATATTTCCTTTGATAGTTGTGTTTGATTTCCTGCACTGCAGGGATGTCCTGCCAGCATCCAGATTCAACAACAGGTGCATGAGGGTTATATTCCTTAGCTGCTTGGGTTTTTTATTTGGTTTCGTTATGGATTTCTTTAGAAGAGTAAATATGAAGAACCCGTACTGCGGGATCACCAGCCAAGAAGCCACATCTTCTACCCAGCCAGAGCAAATACTCCAGGCTTTTTGGGAGCTTTTTGAGCAGGGTGTTCTTGCCACGCACCTGAGCACACACCGACCCACAGCGGCAGGCTCCGGTTCTCCGGGGGAGGCACGTCCCCCCCGTGGCCTCCTCCCCGCTGGGTTTAGGCTCTCTCTCCCCGGCGGATCCCGGCAGGCCTCGGGGGCAAGCACCAGCCGGTCCCCCCGGGCTGCACCTCCGCGGGAGGGCGCGGGGCCGGCGCCGCGGGGGCGGGCTGGCGGGGGCCGGGCCGCTGCTGCCGCCGCCCCGTCGTTGGGGAGGCAGTGCGGGGCGGTAGGGAAAGAGTTAAGGGAAGGTGGCGGGGCAGGCCGGCTGTCGGAAGCGAGCATGTGCAGATTGCAACCGCATCCATACTACGGGCGAGTGTCAGTGGCACACTTCCCCTCCCGCCGCCGGCCGCAGGGCACCCATGGACCCCGGTGAGGCGATGAGCCGCGGTGCGGCCGGGAGGGCGGGGGAGGGGGGCGAGCCGCGGCACCGGCACCGGCACCTGCCCGCGGCCTGCCGCCGCCCCCACGCCCGCCCCGCCGGTAGGTGCNTGCGGGGTGTCGCCCCCTACCGCGGAGCGGGGCGGCGCGGCGCGGCCTGAGGGAGCGGCGTCCCCCGGGGCGCCGCCCGTGCCGCCCCCCGCCGGCTGCGCCTCTCCGGCCCCCGCAGCCTCTTGGGGCGAGCGCCGGGGCAGGGGTGCGGGGAGTGTCGTGGCGGTGTTGCTCGGGAGCCCCCGGCCCAGCTGGGAGGTGCTCGGGGCTCTGGGGGAGCAGGGTGGAAAAGTAGTTGAAATTGGAACTGCTCTTCACTGAAAAGTGCCCCTTTTTGACAAAACCGAAGTGTTTTGAAACGTCTTTTTGGTATTAATTTAAGTAAAACTTTATTCCAGGAAAGGAGGAGTAGATCGGAAGCAGCCCAGTGTTTGCAGAGCAGAACTGGGAGGTGGGGGCGGGCTGTGGTCCTTTCAGTGACTTTTCTGCACCCTTGTGAATTACTCATGTGTGTAATGCTGGGAGGTCAGGGACCTGGATATTACGATCAGCTGAAAATGAGTTTTTCCTTTTTTTTTTTTTAATTTAAATTGGTCTCAAGATGTTTGCTCTTGTTCCATTTTTGGTATGGAAAAATATTCAGAATAGCTGAATTTTGGCAAAATGGAAAATCTGATTCCATCTGTCCCCCATCCTTTGCACTAGGGTTTTGAAAACTGTCTCTAGGATGCTTAGGAGCGGGGCTGCTGGGAGGCTGGCCTGTCCCTCTCCTCTGGAGTTGCAGTGTTACGCTGGGACTTCCTAGAGAGCGTTTGGCATTGCTGGTCCAAAGCTACTGGGGAAGTACAAACTTCTTAAGATTCCTAATTACACAGCAGAAGCAGTAAAACTCTGTCAGATGAAATATTTAGTATTGTTCTCTGACATCATTTATTTGACAGGTTTGTCCTGTTTCCCTCTTAATTCTGAGGAAAAAGCAGACCCTGCAGGAGCTGAAATTTTTCGCGGGTGAGGTGGTAACAGCTCCGTGACTGCCAGAGCTGTGTGTGTTGGGGATTTGTAAGAACAGATTGCCCAAAGATCTTTGTTCTGTGGTTTCCAGGGACACAAATGCATTAATATATATACAGCATCAGTTAGAGATGGGGCTAGCTCCTGTTTGGTGGTAAATAGGAGGTCCTGAAAAGAAAAATTACCATAGAACTATTAGAAAATAGAAAAGCAAGACTTGCTGACATGGAGTCGTTAATGCCTGTAGCCACTTTTGGCCAGCACTGAGCAAAAACCCTGCAGGAAGTCTGTAAGACACTCTGATGCCCACGGCACATCCTGAAGGTCCTTCCTGAATCCCAGCACCTAGTCCCAGTGAGAAGGTATGACTTCTTCCATGCAGGGATGTCAGTTTTTCTGAGTGTGGTGACAACAGCTTGCTACTGTGGATAAATTAAGATTGTTCACTTAATTTGAAAGTAGGTATTTTCTCCCTGAGAAGCTTTGTGTGCATGTCAGCAAATTTCATAGTTCTGTGTTGAGGTTCCCACTGAAGAACATGGGTGTCTTGCTGTTTGTAGATGGGGAAACTGAGGTATAGAAAGGTGGCATTTCACAAGTAGACGTGAAATTGAAACACAAGAGTTAACTCCAAATCGTTTGATTTAACTAGCAGCTATAGCAGCTTCCTAAACAAAGGTCAGCAGAAGTGTTACAAGCAGCTTATTCAATGTCTTGAATTTTGAGATTTTGAGATCCTCTGACGACAGGCGTATTGAAAAAGGAAGTAGTATAGTCTGGTGGAAGGGAAATGGAGGGTCAAGCGGGTGTTGAGGTAGTACTGCTTGTGACTGTATAACATCTCCTTGCTGAGGCTTTGGCAGCACGTCTGTAGCCTTGGTCAGACTTGCTGCTCCCACTCCACTGCGGGGGGACGGTGGAGGCGGGAAACGAGCTGCTTCGTTGGGAGAGTTCAAACCTTGGCATTCTTGTGGCAAGATCCCATAGCAGTTTACAGAAATGGTCAAGGGGGTCTAAACCAAAGAGCTGTGGATAGCTTACTGACATGAGAGTAACCTAGATCTCTGCATACATATGGAAGTGATACCTGATAGCGGGGACTCTGCGATTTTGCTGACAACGTCATAACGTGATGTGGTGCCGAGCAGTGAAAGGCAAATTTAACCTTGAAGGGAGATGCAGGTTCCTGACTTAGAGTGTAAAACAGGAAGAGGTTTTTGGGTAAGGTGGTGGACTCGACAGCATTCGGAGTCTTTAAATTGAGATATCTTTTTACAATCGTACTTCAAGTCAGCATCTTGGAGAAGTCCTAAGGAGTGAAGATGTAGGGATCCCTTTGGCCTTGTCATTTGTGGATCTACTTCTTACCACACATCAGGATCTCTGGAGAGGAGTGGTTTTGTTAGTGTCCTAAATGTGCTTGTAATACCTGTCCATTTGGTTAAGACGATGACTGTACTCAGCTCACATGCTTCAGGGCTGACGGCAGCCACTGCATTGTGTCCAGGAAGGGTATTTCCTCTCATGGCATAATTAGCTGGATGAATTTAGTTTTTGCCTTCCTCTGAAGCATTAGAAATGAGCCACAATCGGGGACTGAGCATGCCAGGAAGGAGGAGGTGTGGGGGAATGGGGGAGAGGGAGAGGAGGCTGGGCACTCTTCCTGGGGGGAAAAAACCCATCTTTTTGCTGTCATCACGTGCTTTGATGGCAAGTCTTGTTTGTATCCTCGGAATCTTACTTACCACGGAGTCTGGGTCCAGCCTTTGTAGGTTTTCTCTTTCCTCTGCAGCATGGGATCGGTCACTAAGGGTCATCTGTGTGAAACTCTTTTGAACAGTCCTTTGCCAGTTTTGGAGTTGCCACGCTGGCTGTGGTGTGATTTCTTGTGCTCTTTGTTCATGGTATGCAAATCTAATCTCCTTAGACTGAAGGACTTCTGACCTTATCCAAGTTACTGAGCTCTGTTGTAAGAAACTGCATGAAATTTTAGTAAACTGTGATATGCAGATATGCAGGAGGTTTGACTAGATTTTTGGCAAATAGTCCTTTCTGTTCTTAAGCTTTCTGACAGTGGGAAGTTTTTCCTCATGGAAGATGAAGGGAAAATATCCTGAAAAGGCTCCTAAAAAAGAGAAGCCTAATATATTGAGGAGGCTCAAAAGGTAGTGGCATGAAGGAGACCTGCTTGTTCTGATGATGAAATCGTAAAAGTAATGGGAAAATGTATTGTTGCCAATTGTACCTTAGGATTCTTTTGTTTCTGGATTGCCTTTAATAAATGCCATGTTTAAGAAATTGAAATTAAGTTGTTGTGCTCTGTTGTTTTGTTTTTTTTTCAGTCTCATGCAGCCTGCTATTACATGGTAAGACGAGAGAGGTAACAATATGACTAATTAAAGGGCAGCAATGCTTCATTCCCTAAGGGCTAATTATTCTGTAGAAAATGGGTCAATTACTTAGAGAAATTGTTTGCCAGCAGGAGGCAGGAAAAGCCTCCGTTCCCACTTCTCACCTTCCTTTTGTGGGAAGCGCTGCCCACCTCCATAGGCAATTGCAATACCTTGGTAAGCTTTCAGATGCCAGAGCCGCGTCCTGCGGATGGTGAAATGGCATCTGAGCAGACATATATGTGGTCCCTTCTGTCCTGTGTGTTCCTGTATAGCTGCAAATGAAGCAGTGTTCAACAAAAGTGTTCCTGGGTTGGATCTGGAGTGAAAGACATGAAGCTGAAGAATAAAGTGGGAGTTCTCTTTCAAAATAAAATCTTCCTGTTGTGAAAGGTGAAGTATGGTATTTTTCCTTACTTCTTCTGAAAGAAGATTGATCATCTAGGTAGCTAATGTTTTCCGACATAAAAGATATTATCTGCTTGTGGCTTGCTTGGTATGGGTTTGTAAATGATCCCCTTTTACTTCTCAGGTCTGCCTCCTGTACGTATTTTAGTATTCTCTGGTGACTTTATCACCTGGCCATGTTGCTTGCTCTTAACTCTGCAGGCGTAGTCCAGACTGAGTGGGGGAGCAGAGGGCTGGTTCGCCTTATACACGTCAGAAACAAACTGGTCTGCTTTTCACATTTCTGTGACAGTATGCAAGGCAGGAGTGTCTGGATGGTTTCTGAGCTCCTAGGTAAGGTGGTTGTGCAGGCAAAGAGAAAGAGTCCTGAAAGAAAGCTGGACTGGGCAAAGGCTTTGGCTCTGTAGGAGCAGATTACCAACATCTGTGCCAATTGGGAACAGCATGCTTTTTCTGGTTAGTCAGAGTGCTACATTCCTGGTTGTGAATGATACACCCAATAATGTCTAGTGGGAGCCAGAGCCTATGCATCTCACAGTCCAGCTAAAACAAGTGTAGAAGACATGTATTTGCATGTTCATGCTGCTCTTTAACATCTCCTTAGAGGCTAAATAAAAGCTAGACTGCTTTAGAGATTTGTTTGTAGGCATATCTGAATGAGAATACCAGAGGTGTCTAATCATTGTATAAAAGAGAGAAGCGTTTTATGTTACCCTTTCTTTTGTTATGGATGTTTATTAGTGTTGCCACAACCTTATTTAAAAAGTCCCCCACCCTCAAGGCTTCTGTCAAAGCTGGATTAGATGACTGAGGGAATCTTCCCTACCACAAATGCGTGCTGTCTTGCTTTCATTGCATAAGATCCAAGCATTAGTAGTCATTAGGTAAGTGTTGATAGCATAGAGTGGCGAAGCTGCTGTTTGACTCCTTCCTTGCTGGATCTTTGCTCTCAGGTGCACCGTATATTGAAGGTAGCTTGTATGCAGGACTTCTGCGAAGCACCTTTCTGTCGCCTTCTCCGTGACTCTGCCAGGAGCGTGAAGGAGATGATGAAATACTACTGAAGAGGAAGCTCTCTCTTTAGCATGGGTAGCTGTGGCATAATGCTGTGTGTACTGCTGGGGAGGGGGAGTCTGTTTTGTTTGGTGTTTTTTCACCCTGAAGATAGTCAAACTCATTCAGCTCCACCAGCCTAATCTGGGCTGAGAAATCTTGGCCAGGCCTATACAGAGCTCTAGGTAGAGTGGTTTCTTGCTGCTTACGACAGAGGATGCCTCATGATAGTGGTATATGTGGCTGTTTCCTCTTCTGCTAACCAACCTAGCAAAGTTGGGCTTGCTTAATCCCCAGGGCACTCTTTGGCCTGCATATTTTCTTTGTATTTTGTGTCAGCGGAGGTTTATGGTAAGGATGCTTCCAGTAAGTTCTAGAGGAAGAGTTATTTCTTTTTGTGACATCAGGTGTTTTCAAGATGTGCATATAGTTTCCCCTAGTGGCATGCTGAACCTATAGTTTCCCCTGGTGGCACCAAACCATGTGATTTGGTTTATTTTGCTCCAGCAGATTGTGCAATTAAGCTTTTAATTGGAAGTGGACTTGCACAAAAGCCACAGGATGTAGGGCACAGTTTGTAAAGATGCTCTGATGTCTACCAGGAAGAGAGGAGCTGCTGCGAAGGTAATGTTATGATTCCTTAGCAATATAGAGCTTGGCTGTTGTTGCTTTTGGTTTTCCTTTGCTGGTTAATACTTTACCATGGAGATGAGGTAATGAGTTACCAAAACATCAGCTTCAGTCACTTCAGCTGACAGAGGCTAGCATGGTATCAGGAGCACCCCGGGCAGCTGAGCCATTCCCATTCTGTGCAGCGGAAGACTCAGGTGCATATATAAAGTAGGCAGTATTATATTTTATTGTATTTTATTATATTTTATTATATTGGCATGTAACTTGTGGATGTGCAAAAAGTCAACTCCTAGAATCCAAGTCCTCCTGTTAGATAATTATATCCTTTTGGAAGCAATGCCGCAGTTCGGTGCTTGTATTATGAGGTATTACTGCTCACTGTAAGAGCAACTAAACGCTTCATTCTTTCATAGATTAGCTAGAGTGTAATTAGTTTTTCAAAGAACAGATCAATAAGTAGAGCATGTTGATTTCTAAAAATGTTATGTATGCACATGCTCTGATTCACCTCTGATTTTCATGGTACGAGCTCCAAGAGCTGCAATAATGCTTAGTGCTCCAATTTCAACTTGGGGTACCCTACCTTGTGTGTGTGAGGTGTGGGGGTTGTTTTTTTGTTTTCTTTTTTCTTTTCCCAGCTACATGTTGGACATAGAAGGCAGGAAAGTGTCACATTCTGACAGGAGGAATGTAGTTTTCGTGGTTTGAGATCCTTGTTTGAGAAACAAGGACTGGACAATGTCATGACAATGATTAAAATTTGCTACACTTTGGACCAGAGCTTAGCAACATTTGGAGTACTAAAAAGCTGTAAGTGCTAACACCAGCACTTCCACTGCATCTTTCATCTCTCTATTCTTGATGAATTTTCAGTGTGTCTCTGTGAGGCTAGTATTATTAGTGTCATTTTGCAGACAAGTAGATAAAATAAAATGCTTGTGTAAGCACATTCAGCAAGCCAGAAAAAGGCAGGAATAAAATTCCGGAATACTAATGTTTCAACCTGTTCTTGAGCTACTATCTTGTGCTTTCTCTTTTGCCAGAAAAGAGATTAAAGGCATTAATTTCGGTAGCTTCCCGTCCCGTCCCCCCGTCCCCCTTTTTTTTTTCCATTGGGTTAGGCAGCATAAAAGTGAGACATTATTATGCAACATATCTAAGTGTGCATGTGATACTTGAAAAAATGGTAATCGGATAAGTTGCTAGGCAACAGTACCCTGCCTTCAGTTACCAAAAAGCCAGTGAGTTTGCTTTCATGATGTAACATGTGTTCTGTACTTCTTCATAAAGCAAGTGTAGGTGGAGTTTTGTTAGAGTTGCTCCTTTTTAACTCACCTCCTGCTTAACCTGCCATATTACGAGGTCAGATTTGACCCCAGTTTTAGAGAAAAGTATTCACAGAACCTGAAATCAACCGAAAAAAAGTTAGATGAGCTCTTAAAGGTAATGAAGCTTATGTAAGTGTGTATAAGTAAATAACCATTCCCTCCCATGGGTCTGTGGGTCTCTGATGGTTCAACAGGTTATGGAAAGTAGTCTGTAGCTCATCCGTGGGACCATGAAAAATAAGAAAATGTGTGAGAGATTTATGTTAAAAGGTAGATGGCAGGGATATGTGGCAAGCTGTGAGAAGTCTTAAAACACTCACAGTGGCCTGTTGGCCCAAAAATGTTGAGAGCTGTGGTAATGCATGAAAATCTGAATGTAAACCCAGCTGGTTCATTTTCATTGCCTTAGCAAGAACAGAATGGAAGGAACATAAGCAGGGATGAGCGTACATGGAGGAAAAAGTAAATGAGAGTCTAATAATGTAAGACAAATCTAGCAGCAGGAGGGAATTTGATTGTGTGTTTGTTTAAAACCCAAGGGTTTTTTTTTGGGGGGGGGGTTGTTGGGTTTTTTGTTTGTTTGTTTGTTTTGTTGTTTTTTTAAAGACAGATTGCAGGATAACAACAACAAAAAAGAAAGACTCTTAGCAGTTACTCTAAACACATTTCTGCTTTTGGTGATAAATAGCTATAGAAGCATTTGCAGATACTGTAGTTGTGTGGGGATGTGGGCATCTGCCCAAGCCTCTTCAGCTGCATGGTGACAGCATGACTTTTAAAAGAAATCTGAAATGCTGGAGGTCTAATGTGCTTCTCAAGCTTTTGCCAGAAGTTTTCCGTAGAGATAGGGGATCCATCTGGAGGTACCTGGGAAAGGATGCACCTAACCTTGGAAATCACTTGTTTTCCTGGGTAACTGCAAGTTGTTGCTTTACAGAGTTGTTTTTCCAATTATTTTGTTGTTGTTGTTCCAGAAGAGAGGCATTTCTTTTTCAGGAGGTGAGGACTGTGTAGCAGTGCACGCCCTAGGTATCTCTGAAGTAATTCAGTACTTTTGGGAAGGAAATTCAGCCAAACCTACCATGTTTTGTGCTCCATCCACCAGTCTAGGTTCAGAGATGTTCAGATCCCAGCTGGTCTGTGTGCAGGTTCAAAAGCCCTCATCAAAAGGTGTGTTCGGACTTCAGTTGAAAGTGAAATCTGCATCACCCTCCGTCGAAGTCCTGCCAGAGCAGGGTGAGTTTCTCAGAAGACAGATGCTCATTTTCTATTTCCAAATTTGGCACTTTCTTCCCAGGAGAATCCCAGATAAGTCACGGAGCAGTGTTGTGACTTGGTTTCTCTGTTGGTAGGACAGTTTATCACCGGGTAGTTGCATGGAGATGAGCTTTCTTTTTTGGTGCGCTTTGGAAATAATGAAGAAGTGTAAATGCTAAAATAGACAGTTGAAGGAAGGCACAAGTAACGACTTCCCAGTCAGGAATTTGCTTTCCTTTTTGTTTGCTTGTTCTTTGTATTCTCATTTGATGAGCACTACTGCTAAATTATGCTAATATGCAGTCCCCAACCTGCTGACACCAGGAATGTTGGTGTCTGTGTCGGAGGAACAGTCAGAGCATGGGCAAGTGCTGTTTTAGGAAGCCTGAGTCTGGCCTAGTAGTGGATTTTAGATTTTAATTAACTATTTCTGTATATGCAATTGAATGGTCACACCACTGTTGTTTGTTCGTTTGTTTGTTTCCCTACTGCAAACATTACACATTTTTAATCATTAGTATTTCAACACAGAAAGTTCATTTATATACAAAAGAAAAAACAAATCCCCTTTTCTAAACAGCTTAAGCAATGTATTAATCACGTGACCTTTAAGGTCGAACCTTTATCTTCAGCTCTGCCTCTCTGCGCGTGTGTGTTACGACATAGTCTTTGCTAATGAAGAGTTTCTTCAATGATTACTTCCTTTCAAGTGTAGGTATGTGTGTAAGTAAAGGTATGCTTTCTTTGAGTTCATAGAAATGAAGTTTTTTGTGGAAAAGGAACTTCTTCCTGTGGGGCGGTGGCCCGTGAGCCAGATCTGAGGGGCGATACAGCTGAGAACTAAGAGGTGTTAGGGCAGCATGGGAGGAGCATTCAAATGGCTGATGAGTTCCTTGGTCTGGCCCCAGTGAAGCCTCGTCAGTGCCGGTGCCAGGGAGGGGGCTGAATTGAGTGGGACTGCGTTGTCCTAAAGTTAGGTTGGCTTGAAGCCTTTTGCAGTGTTCATATTTCTGCATTGAAGGAGTTGGGAGTGTGTTGCAGTTGCTTATTTTATATGATTTTGTTCCTCACTCTTTTACGAATCAAATAGATCTGACTATGTAAAAAGCGTTCTGAGTGTTCTTCTGATTCTAGGGAAATGCTTTTTAAAATTTTGTTTGCATGTGTCTGATAAATAGTTCAGTAGAAACCTATATCCAACTGTGACAAAATGCGTATAATAAAAATAGAATATGTGCAAATAATTTTTAGGGACATCAATTTTAGAACAATTTATACCAGAGCTAGCTAACAACCAAGTTCTTTCCCAGTTTGATGTACAAATACCTAGCTGTTAAAATAACAATTTCTCACGGTTAGAGAGACTCCAAAGTAGATGCCAGCCTCAGTGCATAGGCAGAAGGTGCTAAATGTGTCCCTGTAATACCCATGTTACATTGATTTAATTAGTGGTTTTATGCTATTCATCATTCCGTTAATCTTGGTGGGAAGGTTTTTTTGGGGGAGGATTAGTTATTTAATCTGTATTTTTAATTGGAGTGTTTTTGTAGTTCAATGTTATCTAAATAAACCGGGTGGATTTTCTTTGGTGTTTTGTTTTTTTTTTTTTTCCCCCCCAAGGAAAACGTTTCTCTTGAACTCCTGTAGGACTTTGGTGCTCAAAAATCCTGCGATTCATTAGGATAACGTGAAGATCCCATTTGTTACACAGTCTGACACATGAATATTCTTTCTGTGTAACTTCTTCACATGCAATCAATCCAGAAAAATGCTATGTATAGAGAAGCCCTCGGAGTGTAAGATCTGTGAGGCTGATGTGAGATACTTGTGTGTTGGTGCTGGCACCTCGAGGCGTGACTTCTGTGAAAATCTGGAGCGTGGCATCCTAAATGTCAGCGCTTGAAGAGAAGGAGAAGTACAGCCCAAGCTCACGGGCTCCGCGTGCTCGGGTCATGCAGCCATGCTGCCGGAGCCCAGCAGGGAGGTGGAAGGCCGTCGGGTCGCCAGAGCCCGGTGAAGAGGTGCCGGTGCCCCCAGGAACAGGCTGGGGTGGTGGGTGGGTGGCAGTGGCAAGGGCCTGCCTACGTGAAGGCCACGCTCTGTCCCGGCGTGGGAAAGGGAGACGAAGAGAAGGACGATGATTGGAGAAGTGAGGGAGAGAGGAGGTGGGGGAGACAGGGAGGCAACGTTGGGAGAGGGAGGATGGGATTGAAAAGGAGTCATCAGTGAGGCTTAGTTCAAAAATTGGGGGATCGGCTGGGAAAATAGAGATAAAGCGCTTCCTGTTAGACCCTTCAAGGGTTAACCAAGACCTTGGCTGAGGTGGTAGCAGTGAGGAGCCTTTGGTCACTGGCTCCAGTGAAGTTGCTCCATGTGTTTACTGTGGCTGGGATCCAGAAGGACAGTGAAGAGTCAAAAGGCTCAGCCTAACCAGAGGAGAGGCAGCTGCCAGGGAGCCGCCATGGACAAGGGGCAGGTACAGGTGCCTGCCTGGGGCTCTGAAGAAGTCAGGTCTTCCAGGGCCCAATATACTAGAGCTAAGCTATCAGTACACACAGTCTTCCAGTGTTTAAAGCCTCTCTTGCACTGCGCTTCATTAAGATTAAACTGTACTTTTTTGGTTTAGGAAGGCTGTCTGGTTGGTGTGTTAGCTGTTGGTCACACGCACCTGGTCCGAAAACGGCTGGCGTCTGAAACCGCTCGGACCTGCTGGAGGCAACCCGGTCGATCTGCGGATGCTGTGAAGCAGGAGCTGACCAAAAAACGGGAGAGCTCCAGGATTCCTCCCCGGAAAAGGTAAGGGCTGGAGGGTAAAGTTGGTGGAAGTGCACTCATAGACCAGAAGACCAGAGCAGTTTTCTGAGTACAGAGCTGACTGCGTTGTAGATGGGACCTTTAAAATTTAAATATGTAGAGTGCATAAAGGATGGTCAAGATGTAAAGTTATTTCCATCGGTTCAAGCTGCAAGTTGCTTTCTGGAAGTGTAAGTAAGATCACTGTTTGCACACATTGCCTTTGATTTCTGTCTGCTTTGAGTCACATCATTCTGATTGCTCGTAATTTATATTGCCAAACTTATTCCAGTGTTATTGTCTCTTTAAAAGCTCACACTCAGATAGCCTTAGGCAGTTAAAACAATCAGGACAGTGGAGCAGTATCTCAGAGCTAAACCAGAGCAGTAGGTAAAGAGCGGAGGGTTGCTCTCTTTGGTGGTAAAAGCACAGGTGTGAGTTGGATGATGAGGAATCTATTCCTGGCCCTAACAAGCAGTGCAGTCTCTGTACCTGATTTACCAGTGTGTTACTCTACTGATCCTTTTAGGCTCATCTTGCCATGCTACTGTATCAATGGCAGTCTGTTACACTTGCACAGAATGGATGTAAAATGCTGTCAAATTGGAAGAGTGATTTATATCTTGCAGCAAAACTTTATATTGGTCCTGGTGGATGGGCTGGACATTGTGGGACCAGAACAACAATCTCCATACCCTGCAGCATTTCCAGACTGCTCTGTGTGTCCGCAGTATGTGGTGCTCTAACAGGAGGTTAAGCGTAGGTGTTCTGATACAGCTTGCAGCAGTTCAGGCTGTTTTCCCTGTTATGGATAAGGTTTCATGGGTAGGTCGTGCACACTACTTTATCTCTAACTGGGAACTCGTTTTGAATATGTGGGTGCTACATATATAAAATTCAGATTCATGTAGCACCTTCCTCCCTCAGCCTATCCTGTCTCAGGGGTCTCTACCCTCTCTTAGTGGTAGTGCCCAAGAGATCCTATGCTAGAGTATCCTGTTGTCCCACTCTTGTAGATACTCTTGCTCTGATTGACCCCTGTCCCTCTCTGAGACTGGGGAGCAGACCCAGTCAGCTGCTGAAGGAAAGCAGTAGACTTAACTGTGGCAATGCTAACAGTGTGGATGAGTAGGACGCTGCCTCGAGCTCCGACTGTGATCTTGTTGCCCATTGTGTAGCTGAGTACAGGGCTTCAGTTGGTCAAAAAGTGTTATCTACTGAGCAGTAAAGTCCAGACCAGTGCTGCAAGGTTATGATAAAGCAAGTGTCAGCAGCTTACCGGGAAGGCTGCTGGTGATGGACCAAGCCTTGGAATGTGTGCAGCTGTTTTGTCAATGATGCAGCCATGAGTACTTTTGAAGAAAGCTGTGTCTGGCAAGCACTCTGGTGTGTGGTACTATTGCTGTGAGTAGAGCAAATGCTGCTTATTGCCTGCCCTCAAGAACCATCAAAGGAAGTGCAGATATCTCTTATTACTGTTAAAACAAAAAACTGAGCGCCGTATGGGCACAAGAAAACATAGATCCATTGGCAGCAGAACAAGACTATGAATTATTCATTCCTCCAATGCCTCCTGTATGTTCCATCCACTCAGGCTGTTCAGGATGCTGTCTGCTGGAGATGCAGACAGATCTGCTTCCAAAGCCACAGGGACACGACCCTGCAGACTGTGATCACCACTCCGCTCAGCTTGTTCTCCACTAAACTGGCTTGTGCGTTGTTGTGACATCCTTGAGGACACAGAAGTAACCTTTGATCATCCTGCGGGCTGTTGGTAGGAACTGTAGTAACACCAATGAAACTGGGACCGCCTGGTAGTGCTAGCCTGGAATTGGCTGTGAGGTGAGGGCAATGAGTTAGGACGAAGATGGAAGCACTGACTGCTCTGGCCCATTTTGCAAATGGAGGTGGGGGTCTGCATCTTCTGTGTAGTATTGCTTTGTTTTTGTAAGAGAACTTCTACTATGTTAGTTTGTTCCTAGCTCTGTCTTGCTGAGAAGCCAAAGTGTCATCCGCTAAAAGTTCCCTGAACACAGACAGGATTTTTCTCTCCATGCAGAGTGCTTTAGTGGAGAGGAGTGTATTTAAATGGCTGTTTGGGAACATCTGTGAAATATGTAGTTTTCCTCAACGCGTTTACCAGTGGGCATTTCTCTATGTAATTGTTGTCAATTGGCAGCTGAGGTTGAGAGGCACTGAGGACTTACGGAGCTGCAGAGACTAAATTCGCCTCTGATTCTTCTGTGAACTGCTCTGAGCTCAGGTAAGAGGTGCCTATTGTGAGAGAAGGCGTTGCCAAAGGATTGTTCAGAAGCTGTTCCTCAGCATAAAATGCACATACTTAGATGCGGAGGGTTTTTTATCTTTTTTTCCTTTTTCCCTCCTCCTGGTTGGTATGAAAATTCCTTCAGCCATTTCACATACCCAGGCTGCACCATGCATGCCATATTGCAGACTTTTGAGCATTTTTTCCCCATTTTCCTTCTGCATCTTCGCTCTTGGCTATTAGGCTTTTTCTGAGAGATAATCAAATTTTTAGTGCAGGAAAAGCTACTTGTAACTAGCAGCTGCTGTAGAAATGACGGGCTGCTTCAAGCAAAAGTTTAACCCTTGCATTTACAGCTGTCTTGTAATGTACCCTACCCCATTTTGAGAGCACTTCAGATGTTCTTAAAGAGCTTTGAGGAAAGGAAGTGAATGATACTTCAGTCAAAACAAGACACTATAACTTGTGTCCAGAACAGTTTTCAGCTTCTCGTTATGCCAGCTAGCTGGATTTGCCCTAGAGTGAGCCACCTTTGGAGTTATCCTCGTCCAGAAGCTGAGGGAAGCTGTGGAGGCTAAGATAAAATCCCAGACTGCCTTTGAAGAGTCCTCACTGAAAGAAATGGTGGAAGCATTCCAGGGGTAAGATTGCCTAACTGGGTTGAGAGGTGGGGTAGGTTTCACAAAGAGGGCTATCAAGGAAGAAAGGGTTGGTCCTGAAGCAGGTAAAACGTGTTTGTCTTCCTGTGGTCTTGACAGAAGTGAGAAGACAATAAACTGGAAGAATACTTTACTTTTTTTTTTTTTTTAAAATCGATGAAAGAAGTAGACAAACAGAGCAGGCAGTGGATTTGTGGTTTCCATAGTGATGTAGGTGTGGAAGCTTTTGTACAGCTGAGTTTTGCCCTCTCTGCAATCACACTTGAAGGCTATGATTATTCAGCTTTCCTGCCAGGGAAATGTAAATACACATCAAACATGGAAATGGCTGAAAATGCAACTGCATGTTCATGATTTTTTATTTTTACTATGTTACCTGAATATGTGGATGTTGGGAAGTGCAGTTCCATCGTGGCTTATTTCTTCTTTATCTGTTGTGTGGCACTGAAACAGTGCATCAAACGTCGTAATACCACAGTTCTTGCTGCACCAGGCAGTGATATGTTGAGCTGTATCCTTTGCTTTCTCTCATCCTTACATACACACACATCCCACAACACTGATGCCTTTGAGTCTCTGCTCACCCACACTGATTTCAAACATGCATTGATCAAGAAACATATGCCTGACTCTTTCAGGGCATGCACCACCCGGTGAAACTTGGAGAGGTCTTCTTCATGCTGTTCATAGCCATCACCTCGCTTGTTCCTGTGGGCCACAGAAATGGGCTGCATGTGACTTTAAATCATGGTTTATTTTAATGGGCATTTTGAGAGTGTTTTAATAGTCAAAACATATGACCTTTGGGGAATTTTTGCGTATGGAGAGAGCTGTTGGTGACTGTGAATGGTTGAATTTGAGAGCCTTTAAATCTGGCTTTCAAAATAAGTTGGAGTGCGGAGTTTTTCAGCATCTCAGCTAATGGATTATCAGTGGGTCATAGAGGTAGAGGAAGGAAAATGCTTAATGTGAATGCTGGATGCACACATCAGACAGTTAGGCATGTACCAATCCTGCACACCCACTTGCATAGTCCAGTCTTCAGGAGTCACGGGCATTTGTGCCTTGTCTTCTTCCTTTTTACTCGTACTGCTGCTGGATGCTGCTCTTGCTGTCTCCCTGAACAAATCTCCCTTACCTTCCGCATTTGTTTTGCTTGTCTGATGGATGTAATGGGTCATCTGTTCCCTTTATAGAAAGGAATGTTAATTATTTTCAGAAGGCTAATTAGGTTGCTAATGAGAAGCTCTACTGCAGTAATATTTCCTTTAATTACTCACTCTTAAGTGCTGTACAGAGAAGCTTATTGAATATGCTGTTAAATACAAGTGCTTGTATCTGGCTTAAAGGTGCACCTTCAGGCTCCCTGAAAGAAATGCTTTGGTAAACTTGGGAATCCCTGTGATACAGATGACTGAGCAAATGAAACTGGTGCTGGGAGCCGCCTAGTAGTGCAGCCTTTTTGACTCTGTGTGAATTTGGTACTTCTGCAAGTGTCTGGCTGCAGTTGCTCTCTGTATTCCAATTTTGCTGCTGCTTTTGGCAGTATCGGTAACCAATTGTGCTACCTGCCAATCTAATCTATAGTTAGATGCAGCTCTCACACCAAATAGTTTAGTCTAATTAGCCAGATGGCAGCCAGAGGCACAGAGAGGTGGAGTGATTCATCCAAGGTCATGTTGCAGATCATGGCAAACCTGGTAATAAAGCAGAGATTTTGTCAGTCCTGTGTTAGTGTGCTGCACTATTTGGCCCCTTGTGCCTCTCTTGGGGCCAGCATAGCTCACTACAAGACTTGCATCAGTTTGCATATTGCTTCAAGAGGCAGCACAGCTGCTCAACAACCCCATCCATGTATCCACCTTGGCACTGCCTTAGGGAGGTCTTTTTGTTTCTCCATGTGAGTCCTGGCTGCAATTTGCTTCTCTCCTTTTTTCACCCTTTGTTGTAGAAATCTCAATGCCTTTTAGAATCGCTCTGAGAGCGCTACTGTATTCTAGATAATATTTTAGTTTTAGTACTTCCAGGATGAGAGGTGTTGGGGGATCTCCAGCATCCCCTGCTTTTTGAGTGCTGAGCCTTCATGTAGCTCTGCAAAAGAGCTTCACTTTTTGGCAGCATCTCCTGATGTCCGGTCCAATTCTTCAGTCATAGCCAGGCTCTTGGAATTCTTTACACAGTGTAGCTCTACCAGGGAAGATGGTGAGGGAAGGCTGCCGAATGGGGGCCACTTCCAGGCATCAGAACATGCTCCCTATGCTTATATACTGATCATCATAGGCCCAGTTGGAGAAGGGAGGAAATCTGTCAATGTTTTGGATGCAGTGCAAAACTTCATACATTGGTACTGTGCTGTCAAAGTATCTAAGTGCAGGTGACTCTGAAGACTGACTTAGGCATAAGAAATACCCAAGAAAACTATTATCAGCATGAGGTAGCAAAAGTCACCCTCCAGGAGCAGTGTTTTCAGGAACAGATGTGCACTGCTAGAACAACTGGTATGTGTGCTCCACACATGCACAACTGCCTTGGCTGAGGCACATCAATTTAAAAGTTAACTTTGCATATGTAGCATTTAAATTAACTTTGCATATCTTTACAGCTGTGGGAACTCTGAGAGACAATGAAGATATGGCGAAGCAAGTTGGTTAGCTGCAGTGTACATGTAGGTTCTAAGTTACTACAAGCCTATGCACAAAAAGCACACTTGAAGAATGTCAGGGTATCTATTTTGAATACCTTGGCATTGCTATGAACTGTTGTGCAACGTAGTGGAAATAGTGCTGTTCAGCATATATGTAATGCAACAGGTTTGTTGTTGCATGTATCAAGACTAGTTATATAATGGAAGCATATTTAAGTTGTTTTACTCATGGTGGGAGATAAAAACATAAATTCTTACTTATCCTACCAACAGTGTATTGCTTAATACCTAGTGATTGTCATAAAAGTCCTTACATGCTGCGGGTTTGTGTACCTCCAGAAAGGAATGGAAAGCTGACCAGAATGTGTGCCTCCAGGACTGTCAATAGTAGATGCATGATTCAGGCACGAAAATGACAGCTCTTGATTGTTTTACATAAGCAGGGACAAGATAACATATGGTGCCTCTCTGTTTCCATTTGCTATAGGTCACCTGATGCTCTGTTTGTTGAGCAGATTTTAAAGATGGTTTAAAAAGAATTTAGGGTTTGGGGGTTTTTGGAGAGGGTTTTTTTTTTGGTGGCCAGTCTGTTTTACTTAAAACGGAGGAATTCTTTTGTAGTGTTAATACAAGGCAGTTCCCAACACACAGATGAGAATTGGCATCTTTGTCCAGCTGCCTCTTTGCCCAGAGGCATGAGGTACCTATTTTTGCCCAAAAGAAAAACAAGATAAAGAAAAAATCTTGTTTGATAAGACCTGAGATTACTCTATGTAACCTCAGGTGTTTCACTGAGGTGGATAAATCAGTATTGTACATGCTTTAAGCACCTCTAAGTAGGTACTGGAAAGATGCAGGAATGCTCAACCTCCAGTTTTGTCTCCAGGATGGGCAGAAAGTCCCTGGCAGAAAATAGTGTGACCCTGGAAAGCCCTGCCCTGTTTGGGAGCTCTGTGGCCAATTGTTAACGGGGCAGGACACTCTTGTCACCCCTGGCCAAGGCCATTCTGTCTAAATACAAAAGGACAATTACATGGTAGCTGGGTAAAGCCTTAGGTTGCAGGTCAGTGGAAAGAAGCTAGTTGAATTGCCCTTCCATTAAAAGGCCTCTACTGCTGCCTGACACTCCAGGATGGCAGGCTTGCCTCCATGCTGCAGAGGATGGTGCAGCTGTAGTTGTTTTCTTTCCTGGTTGTGCTTGCCATGCCCCGTGGAGAAACTGAGTCTTCCGACCAGATGCAGAGTGCAATAAGCTTCCTCTGACAAGTTGACAGAAATTAGTGGAGGCTTGGTACTTGACGGAAAGAAAAACTAATTATGAGAGGTGTTAAGAACAAACTGAACTTCATGGATGGGAAGTCATGGTCTTACCACTTCCTCTTACACGTTCCCATCTGGTGTAAATGGCTCTGTAGCACATAGACTGGTAGATAGCATCTCTTCCAGTGTTTCAGCTGAGAGTGTCCTGCGATTCATAGGATTCAGCCACTAGGCTGCCATGAGACTTCAAAAACAAGCCTCTTCTGGGAACCAGGTGAAGTATGTTCAGCTCAGTATTCCCTTCTTTTCAAAGATCAAGTGCAATATGGTTTCCAAAGGAGAGGTAATACGTTTTCCTGGGTCAACTGATATTGCGGCGGGGGGCAATAAGTTTCAGATACTCGGGCCATCTTTGGGCTTGAAACTATTTGAAGTTGAGTATTAGGTTTCTGTCTCTGATCTGACCAAAGTAGTAAGATCAAAGTTACTGAAAACATAGTCTGGGTCTGCAGTAGCTGGTTTTCCCTGGCATGAGCATTTTTCTTGTGAAGCCCAGCAGTGGGGAAAGATTGTGCACATCACAACCCCAGCTGGACAGAGCCATTGGGCCACCAACTCCTCCTCCTTTGCACTTGTGCCCCCACATGTTCCTGAGACCCCTGTATGACCATCACAAACCCAGATTTTATCTTGTCACTGTAGTAGCTGTGGAAATCTATGGATCTTCATTATTATCTGCTTAAGTGAAGCTAATGATTAGGAAACAGCGACAAGTTTACTTCCCTGACATCTGCCCCCTACAAGGCTTCAGTTACTAATACATGTACAATCTTACTTGTGCGTTCTTCCTTGTTTCTGTCTATTCTACCAATACTCCAGGGTCTTTCCATCCTACTTTTAGATTCACCTTCTGTTCTCAAGGAAAGGTTTTTGCAAGGCTTTCCCCAAATTAATTTTTATCAGCTTTTCCTCTCTTTCTGTGCTTTGGCTCACTGGGTCCTAGAGAAGCCAACACAAATACAGTAGTAATTTTAAGAACCAAGGAATAAAATTGCTCTGCCTTCTACTGCGGCAGCTGTGTGTGTGGACTCAAATTCAGGTCTCCTTTTATCATTGTGCTTTGACCTTTTGCGTCTGTGCCATCTTTCTGCAGTTGAGAGTGGAAAATGTCTTCTGTGCAGATTGACAGCTGATAGGAGTGAAGAGGTGAGTAGTATTTTTACCTCCTTGCTAGTTTAGGACTGGATTTAGCAGTTCTTAAGGATTTTAATTTTTAGGGTGGAAGCTTAATTCCTTTCTCAGGTGTTTAGCAAGTAGGTGGTATTAACATGATGCAGTTAAATTCCACAAGTCCTGAAGCAGATGCATGTTAGCTGCTATTTGGAAGAGGTGGTTTAGAAATTTTCAGAAGGCTGATTGTGTAGATTGGATCTGGGAAAAGGGATGAATGTGAATAGGGTCTCAGCATGTACCACAGCCATAAACTGCTAGATCTGCAAAGCAGTCTGAAGCTGTGGTATTGCTTTATTTCATGGTCTGGGCTACCCTGTGCTATGAAAGATGAATTCCTGGACTCCAGGCAGGATGTTCTGAAGCATCCTTGTGCACATACATAAAGACTTTTCTGTCTTAAGGAACCTAAAGCCATATACTTATGTTGACTAATAGATACAGGCAAGTTTTGAAAATGCTTTCCTGTATTGGAGCAATGAATCTGTTTGTTGGTTTTATTGGCGAGACTGTTCAATAGAGCATGGTAATTTGGACATTCTGCAGGCAGAAAAGGAAATGCAGAAGAAGGGTATAAGTATAGTATTAAATGGATATACTTTCAGAGGGGCTGTGTAAAGGCTGGAACTGAGCATGCCCTGTGGAGCCGTGATAAATGATTGGCAGGCTGCAGGTAGGAATCCTGAATCCAGTAGTAGTGTTTGTATGTATTGGGTTTGCATGGCAAGGTTTTGGTAGTTGGAGGGGGGGGCTACAGGGCTGGCTTCTGTCAGAAGCGGCTAGAAGCTTTCCCCACGTCCGACAGAGCCAATGCCAACTGGCTCCAAGACGGACCCGGCACTGGCCGAGGCTGAGCCCATCAGCGATGGTGGTAGCGCCTCTGTGAAAACGTATTTAAGAAGGGGGGAAAAAACCTGCGCAACTGCAGCTGGCAAGAGGAGTGACAATATGTGAGAGAAACAGCTCTGCGGACACCAAGGTCAGTGAAGAAGGAGGGGGAGGAGGTGTTCCTGGTGCCGGAGCAGAGATTCCCCTGCAGCCCATGGAGCTCCATGGTGGAGCAGATATGCTCCACGCCGGAGCAGGTGGATGCGTCCGAAGGAGGCTGTGACCCTGTGGAGACCCCACGCTGGAGCAGGCTCCTGCGGACCCATGGAGAGCGAAGCCCAGGCTGGAGCAGGTTTGCTGGCAGGACTTGTGACCCCGTGGGGGTCCCACGCTGCAGCAGTCCTTTCCTGAAGGACTGCACCCCATGGAAGGGACCCACGCTGGAGCATTTCGTGAAGAACTGTAGCCCATGGGAAGGACTCACTTTGGAGGAGTCTGTGGAGGCCTGTCTCCCGTGGGAGGGACCCCACGCTGGAGCAGGGGAAGGGTGTGAGGAGTCCTCCCCCTGAGGAGGGAGGAGCGGCAGAGACAACGTGTGATGAGCTGACCGCAACCCCCGTTCCCGTCCCCCTGCGCCACTCGGGGGAGGAGGGAGAGAAATCGGGAGTGAAGTTGAGCCCGGGAAGAAGAGAGGGGTGAGGGGAAGGTGTTTTAAGATTTAGTTTTTATTTTCTCATTATCCTACTCTGATTTGATTGGCAATAAATTAAATTAATTTCCCCGAGTTGAGTCTTTTTCGCCCATGATGGTAATGGGTGAGTGATGTCCCTGTCCTTAGCTCAACCCACATGCCTTTCGTTGTATTTTCTCTCCCCTGGCCAGCTGAGGAGGGGGAGTGATAGAGCAGCTTTGTGGGCACCTGGTATCCAGCCAGGGCCAACCCACCACATTGTAAAAGGTCACCTCAGCATAAAAATTAACACAGTCAGAAGAAGCAATTATAGGGGGAAAAAAAAAAATCCTTCCCCTTCAAGAAGAGGGGAAGAGAGGGCAAATAAGCAAATCAATAAGGACAACATATAAACGTGTTTATGTATCTTTAGATATCTACACATTTGTAGATAGAACTAAAAATTATGTAGACATAGCGGGTTGATTTGCCTTTGTTAAAGCAGGTATCTGGTGCAGTCCAAATTAGAGGTGAGAGAACGGTCCAGTCCTGTGATTTGGGGGAGAGGCAGTAAGAAGCTCAGAAAGACTTGGAAAAGAACCAAGGTGACATCAGCTGTAGTCAGAGGAAACGCAGGGCATCCTTATGACCCAGCTGCCTGGCTCATGAGCTGGAGTGCATGAGGCTGCAGCTGGGAGCACATGTTTCAGTCTGAAGAATAGCGCTGGGAAACACCCCTGGGACTGTACCTTCATAAGCTGACTTATTGGAAAAGGAGGGAGATGTAGGACGCAGTAGTAGAAGCTTACAGACCAGTGCTGAGTTAAGAAGTTGATGTCTGAAGAGATAAGAGGCTTCCCTGAATGACAGGCAGAAATAGCCTGGCAAATACCAGTTCTGCGTGGGGCACAAATGTTGAGCAGTTGCTGTATTTAAAAGAGCTCATGAGCGTTCAGCTTACCACCTTTCAGAAGGCTGAGCGCTTCAGTCACATTCCTCTGTGGGAAAGCTCTGGTGCTGCCTTCTTGGGACACACAGCACTTAATCAGAGGAATGAGTCTGAATTGAAGGGGAGTCATAAGCCACGAAACATTAGAAGTTTATGGTGGATCTGATGCTTCAGGTTTACAAAAGAGAAAAATGGCAGGCGTGCATAAAACATGCGGATGTTGTGTTTGTGGTTGTAACCTGAATGTTAAGCTTCCTGATACCTTGGGGAAATAACAGCACTAAAAATGTAAGCTGTCTTTTGCAAAGATGTAAATAGCAACGAAATACCCAACACAATGGAGGGGTATGTCTGCTGTGTAGGAACTAGGCCCTAAAACCTAAATTTTTGTTGACTTGTTATTCAGGACAGAGAAATTTGACTGGTCTGTGAAGACAGATTTACCTGAGTGATGCACTTACAGGCTGCTGCTTGTTTTTTTCTGAATTGAAATAAACCTGAACAATAGAGTACAAAACTCATCACTAATTTATTTGCTCATATGATATATTTCCACTGCTGATGACGTACTTTGCAAGCCGGTGATGGTATGATTAATCTCCATGGTACACTAATTGGTAGGCACTAGTGGGAGAAACTGGGAAACTGGAAGAGGAGCTGCCTTTCCCAGCTGTAGGCATGGTTGCCTACTTGAGGATCTTGTCAGACATGGTAAGGTGGTCATAGGATTCTGAGATTTATCCTCTTCTACCCTTCCTTTCCAGGATGTTTCTGCCTCTGAGGACCTGTGTGAACTTGAAATTAAGAAGATGAGGTAGCCACCATCTTGGAGGCTCCACAAGGATTCCTTTAGTGAAAAAGAAGAATTTAGCAATCTGATACTGCTCAAGTTTTCTCCACCACAGATGTTAGGAGGAAACTTGAGGAATCACAGCCTGGTGAATAGCAGATACTGATTAGAAGACCTGGCTCTTTCACATCTTAGCAGTAGTTTAATGTTAGGAAGGAAAATATATCTATTGAGGAGGAAAAATAATTTTCTGTAGAATTGCCATCAAGAGACTTCCAAAAGGGGAAAGAGAGAAGAAAACTTTTTATGAGGGTCTCAGTCTATGTTTCTGAAGGTGCTTAAGAGTGTGCTCTCTCCTGTTTCATCTGTCTTTATGCAGTGCCTTCTGCTTGCAAGGTTTAAACCTAACTCAGCTTAGACCAAGATGCTAGGTTTCTTTATGGTCTGCAGCAGTTTTGTTCCTCCCAGATGAAGAGTGACTGTAGTTGCTAGCTGCAGGTGTTTACACTATCTAGTTACCTACTTTCAGTTGAATGCTGGGAGTTAATAAAGGCTTTTGCACTGGTGAAGAGTAATACAAGGAGAGGGAAATAGGTCTTTACAGTTCTGTATATGAATATGAATTTCCAGTAAAAGAAGCAGCTAACTTTCTGAAACGCTGCTTTGAGCTTTACCTGCAGGAAACTAGGAGAGACTGCCTTGGATCTGTCAACAGTTCTAATTTTCTTTTGGTCTTTTTACACACACTGCTGTGCTTCACAGATTTAAGTGACTTGGATTGTGTCAGGGTATTAGCAGGCTAGGATTTTAGGTACTCTTACTTCACTGCCTTGATCATAATATTTTTCTCTGCCAAGCTTCATTTTCAATGTGAAATGTGTTTGGATTTTTTTGTTCTTTTTTTTGCCAAACCTGGCTTTCCTCCATTGCATGCTGATTCTGGCTTGTTACTGCAGATTGTCAGAAGAGCTGGGCTAAGCATATTTATTTGTTACTGTTACTGATACTGACCTCTGTGAGTTGTCCAAATCAATTTATTAGTCCAAGTGTTGGAGTGGACTAGTGTATTTGCTTTTCATTTTGCTTTGGAAAGAAGATGGGGGCATTTGCTAACAAGAAAAAAAAAAAGCTTTTCAAAAAAGAACTGAATTTCTAAACAGCTTTAAGAAACCATGTGAGATGGGTCACACATAATGTCTTGAGCTTAATGACTCGTCTTTATGTCTGTTGGCTATCTAGTGACAGTGGAAAGGATATTGGCTATGGCAAAATCTTGTAAACACTCAGCATGTTCTAAGGATAAATTCTCTCTCTCCATTCATCTCTCTGTTTTGGGTTGTTTTCTCCTGGTACGTCATGATGTGCATTATGTTCTTTGAATGCCAGATTTGCCTCAGTCAGCTAATACAACATGTTAAGCTTAAGCTTTCAAAAGCAGTCATGAATTTTGATTGCCACTGTGCTTGAATGGATGGTTTGAAATGAAGGGGCCCAGCCCAAAGGTGCTTACAAGTCAGGCAGTTGCCCATCAGGGAACTATGAGTGCTCAGACTTGGGCCCTTGCTGAACACTTGCTTGTTTGAGAGCTGTAGTATCAGCAAATGTCAGGGACTTGGGGCAGCTTTTCCAAACAGGGGAGGGCAGCAGGTAAGGCACAGGAGTCTTCTAGCAACATGCTTGGAGACGGACATGACCTTACCTGAAAGAGATGCTGGCGAGATTCAGGGATAATACTTCTAGATGCTGAGTTTGGACTCAGTCATTTTTCACAGATTTGTCTTGCAAGTCTGCTGCTTGTTTGACTCTTGAGGGGTCTTAACTTCTGTCAGGAACATAGCAAGCATCCCTCTTGGTCTTTACTGTAAGTAAAGTCTTGCTGTAGGTAAAGACCTGCTGCCTTCATTTGTTCTGAAGTTAGAGTGGTCACTGTGGGCTAGGGTACGTTCGAGCAACATGATGCTATGTGTGAGGCAGGGCATGGGAAATCTCAGCTTTCTGCACTTCTACTGCCATTCATGAGGTCACATTAGTCAGAAAACTATTCTTTAAACTAACAATGTCTTAATGTTTTCTCTTTGTTCTCTGAAAAAACCCACCTCTACACTCCCTCCCAAGAAAACCCTACCTTTCTTATTCCCATTGTGAAGTGGTGCCTTCTGGGCAGCCCACACACAGGCATTACCAGTAAGAACTACACTTCCCCATCTCTTTGGCTTAGTCTGGTAATTGGATTTATTTAATCTCCTTTTGTCATCATTCTTTTTTACGGTATCCCAATTCTCTTTGGAACAGGTTTGAAAGAGAGGCAGGGATCAGAGGCTGCCAGCAGGTACAGAGTGAACTGGGCAAGGGAACGAGGAGTGGCAGGGAAATGATGCACCTTCAAAGGGAAAGGAGCTTAAGACAAAAATGAGGGGAAAATGCAGACTGGAAATGGGCTGTGTGTTCTTACTCACAATACATGGCGGTGTGGGTTGAACTCAGAGGAAGGGAGATAATGTGCATCCTAATAGAGGTGGAGTCCAGAGAGAGAAGCAGCAAACCAGATGATTAATACATTCAGAACTGACCAAAATCCCAGGGCTCCAGATCCATCCTGAAAGCGCAGAGGAATGGGCATCAAGTCTGTGTTTGGAGACATTTGTCTGTGGCATGCTTTTAGTTTCATTGCAGCGTTTGATTAATCGATTTGCTGGAACTATTCCACACTTCAGTACAGTCGAAATTCTATTTTCTGAGCCACAGTTAATTGAGGCTCTCAGTTACTTGAAGGATGAATATCTCCTCAGAGTTATGACTTCAGCACATAAGTACCGCTAAGACTTTACTGCATAAATCTTTAAACACTGATGAACTAATGTCTTGGGGCCAAATTGAGCACCAGTGTTCTGTAAATCTTCACTCCTAATGGTTTGTGTGAGATTTATATGAAAATGTTGAAGCCAGATTTGCAGCGCATTCATTGAATGTTGTCCATGGTTGCAAAGGCATGCTCATTTGGTGTTTACTCACAGGGAAAATGCAAAATAAGAGAGGAAGAATTATATTTAAAAAGGCATTGCCCAAAAATGCATGTCAGTTTTCATTGACTCTACTCTGTTAAAGTGGAAAAGCAGATACATGTCTGATTCTCTCACAGTAGCTACTGTGATGTGCCAATAAAATTCAAAAAGTCATGAAGAATGGTTACTTACGTAAGTACTGTTTCGGTAAGAAGGGTCTGAGGAAAGAGAGTATCATAAGCAGTAGAGCTTACGGTCAGGGAGTGGCAAGTGCCCTCTACTTCAGAGTTGTCTGCGTTCGCAGTCCTGTCATTTGGAGGGACTGAAGTATCCTACTACATATGTGCCTCCTCTGTCTGCAGTTTCACTTTCAAATTAAAAAGCAATTATGACGTAGCAGAGGGTTATAGATGTATCTAAGGTGTTTCTTAGAAATACGAACATGCATGTTATAAGACTAAATATTAGTAAATACTTCCAATATTAATTTGTAAAATAACACTGTGCCCTAATTGTTTAACTGGCAGAAACAACTGGGCACTAAGAATAAGGAACTTCCTGCAGTAGTTCAAGTTCACCTGCGGTGAATCACGTAGCTGACAATGTGGGAGAGACTTTTTGAAGCACGGTTTGGCTTAGTAGCAGTGAAACAGGCAGAAAGCCCCTGCGAAGGAGAGCTTTGAAAAAAATGAACCAGGCAGTGCTCAAGAACTTAATCAGGCATGAATATGACATGCACTGATGTCTCCCCTGCAGTGCTTGTGTGTGACAAATCTGCCATTATTTCTTGGTCTCCCATCAACACATTTTCCGATCGCTTGCCTGCCCAGGCTGGAAAACTGAATGCAACTATGGAAGTGCTCCCCTTGCGCAGTCAGGTTTTGCGTGTGAAGTAGGGCTGTCTGGGATCCGTGTCCTTTCTTCTTACTTGGCCTGGTGCATCAGGTTTATCTGTATCTTACGTCAACCTAGGGGCTGATTAATATCCATTTCAGAGTTGATATTCTAAAATATAAAAGTATAATCTGTGATGTTACAATATTATTTTCTTGCAGGCCTAATTTAGAGTCCTGCCCTGATCCTCTAAACAGGATTTCTGTAGAGAAACAGAGAATTCGCTTCCCCCTGTTAGGGCCATGCTTGTTCACTGTAGGTGGAGGGGCTCTTGGCCCCTGCATTGCCAGCAGCGTTATCTGCGCAGGCAGTGCAGTCGGGGAAGGGACTACACATTCCTCAAGGCCTATATGTGGTTTCCATAGACTTGCCTTTTTACTTCTATCAGCAAGCTGGAGAAGGTCCTACTGGAGAAAGAGGGAGAAAGTGCTGCCTTAGCTCAGGCTTCCTAATAATGTTGTATTAGAGGAACCATCTCTACTTTAGCTGCTTGAAATATAATTTGATGATGACGGAGAGTATTTTCATAGCTTTGAATTTAGAAGCTCCCTGTTTTCCACAGAACGACACAGTGTGAGCAGCCTCAGTACAAGCGTGGCCATCCATGTGCAGCTTCCAGGACTCGTTTGCTCTCTGCTGAGACAATTGTGTAGGTGGCAGCTGCGTTTCTGGTTTTCAGGAAGCTGTTGCCTATCCCACTGTAACTACCTCAGTGATGAACGTCATTTGTTTTTCTCAGGAGACTGAATAGTTATCATACATTCAGAGGTTTTTGGTCTGTATTACTGTCACTCCATTAAAAGTCTTGCATCACCAAATTAATGATCTATTTCAGGCTTTTTACAAATCTGCATCTCTTACTGACTCTAGTCTTGGCCTTCTGTTTGGATGCTTCTCCCACTAATGTCCTGCAACTACTTTTTAGCTTGATCCTTTTACCATGAATTGCTGCCTGATAAAACAACACTTTTTTCCTTCATTTCCCTCTTGAGACCTTCTTGTGCTGTATTGCCTACCAGGCACCAGCCAGTTCAGTGCGGCTGGCAAATAAGATGCTTGTGAACAGTTGCAATTATAATTGTTTTGTAGATGCTCAAGTGACTTGTAACCATTATGTTGTGCAGTCCCCAACTTGTGCAATGATGTGCTGTAGCTTGTTGTAGTCTCCCTAGGTATCCTCCATTCCCTTCTATGTCTGACCATGTACTTTTTGTTTTATTTTGAATGAAATATTTTACAGGAGGAGCTGTGATTTATGGATTTGCTTAATGCCTAGCACAGTGGAACCAGTTTATGTTTGGGCTACCACGGTTCGGCATCTGCCCTGTCTTGGGATGCTCTTAACCAGCAGGCAGCCTGCGAGGACTCTTTCAAGCATATTGTAAGGAGGAAGTTCCCATCAAGGCTGGGCTGTCTGGGCATGTGACAGTAGAAGGCAAATATTGAGGCAGTGTCAGCGCATTGATGCTTGTCTCCTTGCAGTTGTGGTGAAAGGCTCAGATTCAAAATAAGTCAACAGTGGTCTTTGCAATGGGTTAACTTGTATTGTAGATACTGTGCCAGGCCTGGTCTAGATTCAGTTATTAGACTTCCAGTGTAGTGACTAGATATTTTGCAAAGTGTAAAAAAGAAATAGAGAATAAATAGATAATTATTAAGTAAGTGGTACAGAACCAGGAAAGAGAAATCTTCATTGCACAGAGGAAATAGTTGGGAATAGAACAGGACGTAGCTTGTTGGATATATTTGTCTGAGTCTTTGGCTTTGGTGGGCAGGTGTAAGGCAATGGAAATAATTGGTGAGGGGATCCTTGGAATAAGAAGTGAGGGACTGAGAGGGAAGGATCTGTGCACTTGATCCAACTTTGTGAAGAGGTTTTCAAAATTACAAGGAAAACCTTACAGATAGTACTGCATGCTGTGGATGCTCCCAGCTAACGGTTCAAATACATTTCATGTAAAGCTCTAGAGGGAAATGCAAGGACTAAGGACCACAAGTGGAAAAGCTTAGAAAGGCTTATTGAAAGAGAGGAAAACCATACAATCCCTTGGCAGCTTAATAAAAACTTTACAATAATATTCTTCCTTGGAGAATGACGTTCTGTATTTCGTCAGTACCTTACCTAGCAATAGGTATGACTTCTAAGGTCTCTGCATCTTTTGACGTCTGTCTCTTCAGATATAAAAAAACTTCTCCCTTCCTGCTGCAGCCATATATCCCCATTCTGACAAAAGATATCTATAGTTCATTTCCTTATTACTGCTTTCCCGTACTCCTGTACCTCTCACTATTTATTTGTTCTTGAAATAGTGTTCTATTACGAGAATGGAGGAATGATATGAGGATTCAAACTCCTAAGCTTATCAACTGTGCTGGCAAACTAACCAAGTAACATTACATTGATAAACACTTATTCTCCTCAGAGAGAAAATCTGTGGTGCCTTTACACATAAGCTTCTTGTGGATTGTGTGGAGATACACCCCCTGCACATTTCTCATGTGCCACCTCCACTGCTTTCTTGCAGGGTCTCTTGGGACTGAACTGTTAGGAGACATAAGGGAATTCCTAGCGACTCCTTAGTCTTTCACACAAGCTCACAATGTGCTGTTGACCCAGACCTGTAGCATCTGATGATAGTTCAGTGTCCTGTGTAAAATGGATTGTGCCATTAGGAAATTGAGTCTTTGTTCAAGCACCCACATCATATGAACTGCCAAGACTTTGGTTGTTTGGGTGTCCATTTAAGAGAGGAGTGAATATGTCATGGATACAGCTGTCCTTTCCACTTTCAATATTCCCCTGTGAATATTCTGCATATATTCTTTATGTTCATTATTATAGTTCCTTTTTCCTTATAAATGTTTCCCTTCTCTCATCTCCTATCAGAATTTCAGTCATACTGCGTGTTAATACTTTGTTCAGAGAGGCACCGTGTTTACAGGGCAGGGCAGGAACAGTCTTCTTCCAGATGGCGTTGGAATGACTGCACATAACATTAGTGTGGTCCTTTCCTAGCACCTTGTGCCACAGAACTGACAAGAGCAGGGCAAAGAAGTTAAATAGTGCCTGATGAAGAGTCAAGAGAAACCCAACTTGAAAGAGTCCTTTCTAAGAATGAAAGAGGTCAAATTCACCCTGTGGTGTAAATCTGTAAGGCTTCAGTAAAATTATGCTTAAAATCAGCTTGGGCCAGGGACTGTAGTGTGGCAGAGCAATGCTTAGGACCTTGCAAATCTCTACAAAAAGTGTAAAAACTAATTGTGCTGAAACAGTTCAGTGATAAGCAAATTGTGCCCTTTCAAAACCTCTTCACCAAGTTTCTTCCTGTAGAGACAATTAGAGTTTGTTCTCATTTCCTATTTATCATGACTAACCACCTCTCTCTAGGCTCAGCTGTTCCTTTTTATTCTCCTCCTTTGTGTTTTGCTGTCCTGAAGCCAAATCCGAATGGATTTCAATGGCTCTCTTGTGCTTTTTGACTTGGTATCAGGCAGTCTGACACCATAAGAAAATTATTTTCCAAATCCTAGCCATACAATGCATGAGTTCTTTAACAGAAGAAATAACAGTTCAGCTGAATAATGGGTGCAAGGTGTGGTGTCTGAAAGTGTAAAACCTCTAAAACCTTCTCCTCCAGTTCCCTTTCTCTAGCTCCCATCAAAACTCCAGTTTTTCATGACAGTAAACATTTTGGGTATAGAGACTGTAGGTGACAGCTGGAAGGGCCCAGGTTTTCAATGCTGTGTTCACCTAATCTATTCCATATGAGAATCAGAAAAGTAGGGGACAGTGCTGTTTCTTGAAAAGAGCAAAAAGGTGATGTGTGCTCCTTGTGAGATGACTATTTTTCTACTGACTTGCAAACAGTAAGTTCTTTGGCAGCCTCACCCCTGGCAAAGCCCTTGTACCTGTCAGCTCCCTCCTAATCCACCATGCAATACCAGCCGCATCCCGCTTCTCAGGCAGAGCAGTATACGTTGTCCGGGCCCATTCTGAGACTTGGAGCCCAGTTAAGGTGCCACCCTTCCCCAGGACTTAAAATTTGCTGTGGTAAAACCGAGACGATTTAAAATTCACTTCTTTCTCAGATTTGGCCTTTGTGGATGTTACGAGTTCGTGTGTGTTGCCATCTGGGGGATAAGGAATTGTGACATCCTCATCCTCGTTGACTCCTCTCTCTCTCTCTTTCTCTCTCTTTCTCTTTCTCTCTCTCTCCATTTCAGAGTGCCTGCTGGGGGGTGTGCAGAAGAATGGCTGCAGCGGAACCTCTGACCGCTTTCTCCCGATGGTACCTCTACGCCATTCACGGCTATTTCTGCGAGGTGATGTTCACAGCTGCCTGGGAGTTTGTGGTCAACTTCAACTGGAAGTTCCCAGGTGTTACCAGTGTGTGGGCACTCTTCATCTATGGCACCTCCATCCTCATTGTGGAGAAGATGTATCTATATCTCAAAGACAAGTGTAACATTTTAGTGCGCTGCTTCATTTACACACTTTGGACATACCTCTGGGAGTTCACCACCGGCCTCATCCTACGCCAGTTCAATGCCTGCCCATGGGACTACTCCCAGTTTGATTTTGACTTCATGGGCCTGATCACCCTGGAGTATGCCATCCCATGGTTTTGTGCTTCTTTCATCATGGAGCAGCTGGTGATCAGAAACACCCTGCGCTTACGATTTGATGAGACTGCCGAGCCAGGGGCCCCCACTGTCCCCGTTGCCTTGGCCAATGGCCATGTGAAAACTGATTGAGCAGTGACTCAGAACCACACTTAGCAATCTGAGAGAGCCCAGACCTCTACCACGGGCTGTCAGCTCTGGCTCTGAGGTACTGCTCCTTGCTGTATGATAAGATTCATAAACCCCATTTTTCTAATGGGGGTGTGCATGGGATATACCAGAAAAAAATGGAACCAATAGGTTTTCTATGGATTTTACTCTTTGGACTCCAAGGACCAATATCAGTTACTTGTTAGTTAGGTAATTTCTGATTTTAACTTACTACAGATGAAAGCAGTCCTTTTGCTTACTCTTTTATGTGGAGAAAGAAGAAAAAGAAACGCTACAGTGGAAATGCATACAAAAAGAAAAAAACTAATTAGCAGATGGGCATGGACACGCCAGCTAAGTTAGTGATTGGCTTACTCCATTAGGCAATATTCAGGTGCTTGCTTGCAACCAATACCTCCCGTGGGACCTGAGATGCTGCAGGAACAAGCAAAATCCATCTGCTGTTGAGAAGAACCTAAGATTGGCAGTCTGCTGGGGAGGTAGATGGTGTTCCCCTCGTGAGGTCCTATTGACCTCTCCCCAGGTTCTTTGTTGCACCACGAAATAATCTGGTGCTGGACATCTTGCTGAATTTATACAGATCTTGTACTTTTTGAAATCTCAGTCCTGATACTCACTAGAAATTTTTTTCTTTTTTTCTTTTTTTTTTTTAATAAAGGCCTTTTTTGCCGAGTGAATTTTACCATAATCTGTGCAATCTGAATCTTGGCAAAAGGCGCAAGAAATAGCGTAAGTCTTCCCATCTCCTCTATCCCCTCAAAGCAGACCTTCCCTGAAGGGCTGCTACAGATTCCACCTCCCATCTCAGCTGTGCAAACCTTGTAGAGACTGCACAGGCCACAAGAGTTTTCTGCCTTCCTTCCCAGGGATTTCTCTGTTTCTGGTGATGTTGATGACTTAGTCTGGCTGCAACCCATTGCATCTGAAGGTCAAAACCTTCATGTGGCTAACGTGGTATCCAGGATTCGGTCCTCTGGCACTGACTCTCACCTTCCTTCAGCACTGGCAAGTCTTGGCTCAGTTCTGCCCAGTGTTCTCCTTGGTGTATCAAGAGGATTTCCTTTTTCTTCCTAAATTCTCCTTTAAATAACCACAGCTATATTGTCATGACTATAATTGGAAGCAGCAAGAGATACGCCATGCTGCCTGATACATTATTTAAAAAAAAAAAAAAAACACAACAACAAAAAAACAAAAAACAAAACCAAACCAAAAAATCCCTCTTTGAAGAGCATTTCTTCATGCTCTGCCTGAGTGAGGCTTTGACTTAGGGTGCAAGAGCAGCACTAAGAGGTGGAGCAGGAGGCAGTGCTGTGGCTCTGTTGTAGAACTACCTGCAGCAGGCACAGTTTGAAATTTAACCTATTGGGGACATTTGAGGAGCATAGGGACAGTTGTAGTGCAGGGAAAGTGCTTGATAGTGGCAGCCACAGGTTCCTAATTCGTCTGGCAAGTCTTGGCTTTTGAAGTTAGCAACAAACATGGAGCTTCCAGCTGTCAGATGTATCTCACTCCTGACTGGTTTGTGGCGGAGGTTTTCTGTAGTTGCCCTGTCTGGCCAGGTTAATTTTAGGTGTTCTTCCACCATAGTCAACAGAGCTGCACCAGGGATTGATTTGGCTTGAAATGCAAACGTGTTGGTGTGGTTGTGGGATTCCAGTCTTGTATTGGAAATGGCCAGGCTATTTCTGTGTGGGCCCCCTGTCTCTGGTAGGGAGTGCTCAGCTGTGAACCTGCTCCTTGCCCTGGGGCATCCATTCCTGAGCAGAAAAGCACTCCTGGCCCTGAGAGGAGAATTGCTTGTTGGTTCTGCTCTTATGAAGGCAGCGTTAATCCTTTTTGTATCACACAGAGTGCAATTATTTTATTCCTTTCCTCCCCTTCCCCTTCTCACATGGCATCCGTTGCTGGCAATGGACACACAAAAACACTGGCGGCAAGGAGTTAATCAAATCTGCCTTGGGGTATGCAATGTCTTCTGAAACACCCAGAATACTTAGGTGGGTATTTAAAGTTTCCTTTTTATAGTTCATTAAATTAAAAGGGAACAAACACTGAACAGATTTCTTTTTTTCATGCTGTGATGCTGGTATTATGAAATTAGAGGAACAGTATGTTGTTCATCAGCCGTGATGGTCTTGGGTGTGTAGACCCAGGCAAAATAGTCATCTGACACTGTACATGAGGGGAAAAAAGAGATGAGATTTGTATGTGGGATAACGTAGATGAGCTCTACTGGACCAGACCAAGAATTGCGAGGTGCAGGTGAGAGTTGGCATCTCCCCATTTTGGCCCTGGTTCTCAGTGTCATTAAATGCTGTGTCTAAAGCTGGTTTGTCCTCTCACATCATAGCTTAAGCATGGTGTCATGCTGCCTCCTACACCACCCCTGCATAATCTGAAACCCTCAGCTTCATAGAAACATCCTTAGGATCCCCGCTTTCTGCTTACAAAACTCTTTAAAAATGTTAAAAGGAGTTAGAGACATGGTTTGGTGACTCCCAGCTGTAGCTGGGACTGGGGGAGGAGTGGCTGTTCTCAGAGCTAACCTGCTGCACAATCACAGTCATGTGTCTTGGCTTTAGAAGCTCCCTACTAAATGACACTGGTTTTGCTCAGTGATGTAATATTTAGATGCTCAAACTACGGAGGGGTTTCCCAGCAGCATCTAGTATCTTATTCCATTATCCTTATTGCTTGTGCCATTGTAACAGCTGTTGTCGTCTGCTTTCCACTGATGTCTGACAGGTACCACCTGGCTATTGCATCCCCATAGAGTGGAAATTTACACCCAGAAGTGCACTTTACTTGCAGCTTGCACACCAGAAACAGAAAGGGACTCGGCAAATTCTTAAGTCAATTAAAATAATTATACATAATACCATGTACCTAATGCGGCTTCTTTCTGAGCAACATGGCTACAGTCAGAGCTTTGTCTTCTCTGCAAAATCTCCCTTTTTAATATGTGATGCTTCTTATAATGTCTTACAGAAGTGCCCAGAGCATGTTACCGGTGTCTCAGTGGCAGCTCAGCAAGAGCTCGGGAGCTGGACTGAAGTTGTAGAGACATTTACATTAAGAAAAAAAAAAAAAAAACGCACAAGGCCTAACATTTGGTTGTACATGTGTCTTTGTCAGTAGATTAAAGTTGCCTGTTTTGAGTTCACCAGCAATAAAAAAACCTTGTGATTTATCTACCTTGTCCTAACTGCAGCAAGGAGAGAGTGGCCCATCGCTGCTTTTCTTTTCTGGGGGGTGGTGTGTGGTGGGATACGGACTCGAATCACCCCAAGGTTCCAGTTTTGCCTCCCTTCTCTTGCTTATCTCTTGTATGGTACACCCTAAAGGATCTCAAAGTACATGATGAAAATACAGAGTCTGGTGTCCTGCGCACAAGAGGCAATTCAAGCGTTACTGTGATGTCTGTTCATACTCCAGAGATCTTGCCAGAGAGAAATAGTTGATTTACAGCAGGACCAGGCTCCCTTTTGGTCTTTGGTGTTACAATTGAGAGAAATGTGTACATATGTACCAGATACTATTGCACCTTTGGAAGAGTGCGTTTTGTAATTAAAGCAGAATAACCCAATCAAGGTTTTGCTTGACTAGTCCTGTGACTATAAAAGGTAAAAAAAGACTGCAGGGCTCTAACTGCTTTGAGAATTAGGAAGCGGGTGACTGAAGTCTTCCTGAGTTCAATAGCATTGCTCTGCTGCTGACTGGTTTTCTGAAACCTGCACAGAAAGAAAGGGGACTTCTTCGTTCACGGGAACTTCTGCCCTTTCTGTACTATGAATAAAACATGAGCCACCACTAAGATGTGAACTGAAACCAAATGTTTTTCTATTTTTGTTTATCCTGGGCCCTGAATGCTTGCAATATGCCCTGTATTCAAGGGGGGGGATTGCAGACCTGAGTTCTTTACTTCAGTTCTCCTGCTTGCAAACAGCAGCTGAACCACCCGAGAAGGAAACTACTCTTTTCCACTTCCTTCCTGCACATCAGCAGGTACCAAATCCCTCTGCAATCCATCCCCTGTTGTAGAAGAAAATTTCGCTGCTGGTGCAGCGCCTGCTAAACCAGAAGCTGTTCCCACCATGCGTCCCCTTGCCGAGCTGCTTTGGCGCCTAATGACCGGGTAGGGTCACAGAGCTGGTGAGACCTCAGGAGCGTTGTCCTTGTTTGGCAAATGGCCTCCACTGGCACCTGTCTTCCCTTACTCCCCTCTGAGCATCCTGAGCCAGCCCCTGGGGAAGGGACCTTCCCTTCCTTCCACCTCCCTCCCCAGGGAATGGAGCAAGCTCTGCTGCTGCCCAGGGGCCTCGACGCCACTCAAGGTTTTAAGATAACAGAGGTCGGTCTCCACTTGGGCAGGGGAACTTTGATTTTAAGAGCTGTAAGGCTTTGGGCTTCAGGCTCATTACTAGCAAGTCATCCACAGGCATGACAGTGAATTTGTACCACACGGCACGGCTTATTTTGTTCTCGGATGGCGAGGGTTTGCTCCATCAAGGGTTTGGCCACTTTGTTCACTGCTTTGTGAACAAAAGGGAAGTTACAGAAGCAGGCGGTGCCCCCAGTACCTGCTCTCTTTTGGGCAGCTAGCACAGATGCCAAAGGAAAAAGTGCTGTCTTGACAGGAGTCCTAGGGAGGGGCTGGAGATGCACTGGTGAGTGTGTCCAAAGGCACCACTTTTTCAAATACAAAGCTGCGCTTTCCCACTGAGATCTTTACTACCTGCAGCAATGCAAAAGTTGTTTGTTTGTGTATGATTGCCTGAACTTACTCTGAAGTAGAAGGGACGTTTAAAATCTCTAGTTCTCTTTTTCTCTAGGAGATTCCCGACTTACATCTTTGTGGAAAAATACGTCACCTAGAAATAGGCAAGCTAGCGCTCATTAAGTCAGTATAGGTACTAAAAGCCATACAGCGCTGTGCTCCATCCTGCTAAGTTAATCATGTTGAGAAGCAGAATACCTTGGCCCACAGAGCATGCTGCCATGTGGCTATACCACTTCCGCACCTGAATTAGTACAAATGCCTACTCAGGAAAGCATTTTGCCTTACAAAATGTACTTTTCATTCCACGGGTTCCAGTGAAAATGTTTGTCATGCTTAAGAGGGAGAAAGACTGAGATCCTATATAAGCTTTGTCACTGCTTATGATCTTACTTGAGAGCATCTTGTTTAAAATTTCAGCTATTAACTGAGACCCTAGAGACCAAATGTGGAAGGTGACTTGTCACAGCATTGGAGGAGGTCACTAGCATCACGCAACTGCAGATTGCATTGCACGTGGTGTGCTGTGCAGCTCCAGTGCGCAGCCAGGACGAGCTTCCACCGTACAAGGACTGTGATGAGTAGAGGGGGTGATACGAGCGCTGCTGGTAATGGTGGCAGAGTGAGGACTGGTGGTGACATCTACATTCTCAAATCTGCAAGAGCTGGACAGGTTGGAAGCAGCTCTTACATGTTCTCCGTGTTTGGGATTTCTCGCAGGCCTAAAGCAAACTGGCAGGTTTTTTATTCTGAGAGCAGCAGACCATTTCCTCGACTCCTTACTCTGGAGTCTGGGCTGCTCATTCCTCCTTCTGTAGCCACTGGATATTCTGATGTGAATGGCCTTCATTAGCATCTCAGAAAATAGCAATTTTTAAATGGTAATCCCAAATGCTTGACGTCAGTTTGTATTTATGCTTTAGTCAATTTAGGAGCTAAAGACCCTTAAGTATCTGGTGATGCTGTTTGTTTATACTGTTGTGTGGCATGCTGACCTGCTTTGATGTTATAATGAAGAAGAAAGAGAAGGCAATACAAGCAATTTGCTCTTTAATAAAAATAAGTAAACATATGCAGTTGAGACAATATTTATTAAATACGTGAGTTGAGATACGCATAGTGCTTGTGGATCTCTGGCCTTTAAAACATGGGACACTTTCCACTGCAGAATTTCTCTCTCTCTATATATCTATATTGCTACTTCAGTATGGTTCTTTACCTAGTATTTTGGGGATGAGAATAACAGTATTTGCCTTTCTTTTTTGGTTTTCACTAAAGGATCTCTAAGTGCTTTTCACAAACTAGTTAAATAATTCTCACTTCAGGCCCTGAAGTAGTCAGGATTAACCCCAAATAGCACTGATCAGGAGCTGATAGAAATGTCCTGACAGCTCCCAGAAGGACATTTCAGACCCAGGAAAGGGAGTTTAACTTTACCTGTTCACCGAGTTTCCATATTTGAGGAATGAGTTAATAAAGTTCCAAGAAAGTTGAGGAACTGGGAAAGTGCTACCCAGTTTGCACCATCTGAAGCTGTCCTAGAAATGGTTTTGTACATCATCACATGGCTCCATCTGCCCAAGTCAAAGCCAGCACATGAAGGGACTGTCAGCTGATAGGCAGCACGGTTCTATTTTGTACAAAACAGGACTGATTTCCCTCTGTTTGCTACATAATCCCATCTCCATCAGCAGAGTACTTTTGGGTAAATATTGCTAGGGGCAACAAGCCATGTTAGAGGCTAAACTGAGGTGACCATCTGCTCTATCAGCTCATGTTGTTGCAGTTACTGCAGAGCTTATCTACGTTGCTGCTTCTGTTGTCAAACCATTTATCTGATACCACAGCTCTTCCTATTGCTCCTGTTTCTCCATCAGCTTCTTTGGCAACCTGTTCCTTTCCCTGCCTTACTTCGACTGCCACTCCATGCTGCAATCACAGGTACCCTAAGCCTCCTGTCTGAACCCCACCTTCGGCAATTTAACACAAATGAGCTGATTGTTGGTGAGCTGTAGCTTCCGTTAAAGCCTGCAACAGCTGAGTTGTCAGTCCTTTGGAAGCTCAGGGCAGAAAACATTTTACACGCTTGCCTTCAGGCACAAGTATAGCAGCACGTTCGCAATTGTTCAGTGCCTTTGCTGTAACATCCACGCAATGGTACATAATAGGCCTTCAGGGTTAAATTCAGCAAAAAGCTTCTGTGGTCAATCTCTTTCAGTTTCAATGTATGTGGAATAATACATAATTTCAACTGATCCTTCATGTAAATGCATACACACATAGTGAGTGTGCGTGTTTAGGTGCATAAACATAGCTGATGGCCTCCACGCTGCACCACTGATTGCATGGTAACTTCTACTGGCAAAGAAGAGCTGCCACCTGCTTAGCTGCCAACAGCAGTCTGGGCCCACTCACTGCCACTTTCTTGAGCATATGAGATCCTGAGAAGATCCAAAATGAAGCTCCGCATACACACGAAGCAGGTTAAGATCTGCGTTGACAGCTCTCGACCTTGCAAGCTGTGTGTCTGCATGCTTCGGAACGTGGGAAGGCCTCAGTTTGATCTGGCAGCGGGTTAAAGCCTCTTATCGATGAGTGCTCAGCTCAGAGAGGGCAGGTAGGCCCATATTTTTCAAACGTTTTTGAAAATGTGTTCGCTAGGGTTTGCCTTCCCCCCTGTCTGCACCCTCTTACTGCTAATGAGAGCGGTGTGTACCCAGCCTGAGTCAGACCCATCCACTCCTCTTCCTCAGCTAAGGCATCGACCGAAAGTACTCCCTCCCACCCAGGCTGCCGTGCAGATCCTAGTGTCCTGCTCTTCTGCTGCTCCATCTGTTGGCCACTGGAGCCTCTCTGCCATCTCTAATCTCAGTCACGTTGCAAATTCTCCAGGCCAGGACTTGTCTTTTTGTTGTAACATTGATATGAGCCTCACCAACTGCCTCCTGGCAAGGTCCTATTGCATGCTAGGGCTCTGGCGTTTGTCTCAACTTCCTGGTTTGCATCTGGTGACTTAATTCTTGCCACTTGACAACTTTTCCTTGGCTGGGGTCCAACAGCACTGTCATCTGCAGCTCTTCGTTGTCACCTTCTCATGGCCTCTCTGTTGTCTCTCCTCCTCGGGAATCCCTGCTCAGCTCAGCTGTGTCCTCCATCTGGGTGCCCCCATCCAGTTACACAGCCTTTACTGCCATCTCCTCCTTACGTCTCAGACCTCTGCCTCCCTCCTACTTCCCACCATCTCTCCATACCTGCATTTTTCTCAGCTCCTCTGGCATCTCTTCCCAAACGAGTCACCAGCAACTCAAACCGCCTGTAGCCAGAGCGGACTTCTGTTCCCCTTTTGCTTCTTACGTTCCCCACTCTCATCCTTTCTCCTTGGCAGACACATAACAAATGGGGGAGGCAGAGAGATCTTCAACCTTCTCTTCTGCTCTTCCTTATTTGCCTGGTCTTTATGTCTTATCACCTCGTCCCCATCCCCTGAGGTCTCCCTGCTGGGCTAGTGCTGGTGTCCCGTAAGCCTGTTTCCCATTCTTCATCCCGTACACAAGATGTTTTCTTCAGCTGACCTGCTAGAACATACCCTTCTCCCCATGCCAGTCTGTCTCGCCAGCCCTGCAAAACCCAGCAAATTAAATCATCTGCGTATCTATTTCACATATTTATGAGTGAGATACTAATCCCTGCATAGTGAAAGGGTCATATGTACAAGAGGGGAAATGAGGACACCAGCATTAAAGGGAGAAGTGGGGGAAGGGGAGACCGAAAGCAAGGGCAGGGCAGATGTCAAGGAGGCGAGTTTGAAAAAAAATGCAGAAAACTGAAACAACAGCAGATCAGAGTATCACTGACAAGCCACATCGATGCTCTTTCCTTCCTAGTTTTGCATTTAAGCTCTCAATTTTCCTGCTACCTGCACCTATGTCTTCAGAGCAGAGACTAAGTCCTCCAACTGGCTCAAAAAAATGTATAAAGACATTAAAAAACCAGCAGACACCCCTTTTCTCTGTGCCTTCTGTGATAACAAACACCTCTCCTTCCCTTTCACCCCAGTGGGAAAGCTGATCTGTCAGACTGATCCATTTGCGAAGGCAGCCCTCCCAGGCCTCCTCGCCGAATGCTCCATCTGATCTTCTGCCCCTGTGCGAGCAGGAAAGCTCTTTCCGGCTTCCCCAGCACAGCTCGCGCGCCGTGCAGGTCCCAGCAGGGGAAGGATTTGCATGTGATGCCGTTAGTGACCTCCCGAAACTCGGCTCCATTTCCCATCTGTTGTGCGCTGTTCCTTTCCCAGGACACAAAAGGTGGTGAAATGTCTGTTGGATGCCACAGAAACCCCTCAGGCTGCAGCCGTGGTAAAATAACCCTCCTTAAAGCAATACAGAGAGATCCTTTTGTGTGCAAGAGCTCCTTTCAGATTGGGTTGGGGTTTTTTATTGCCCTTTAAAGGATTCTGCAATGAGTGACCAGTCATATTTTAACACAATGCAGCCAGCAGATGCTTCAAGAAGATTATATTTCTTCATATACATTGGGTCTCCAGGGAGATTACATATTCGGGGTCAAGGGCTTTAGGGGGCTGGCTCTACGGCCCCGCAGGAGGATTTTTCTATTTCCAGCAAAAAATATCTGTAAAGCACAGGGCATTCTGCCAAGCCTTCTATATGGAGTCAGCAGGAAATACGGCTCCCAAGAGAGATTTTACCTACGGCTCTGCCAGGGATAGCTTTTATTACAATAATAGCAGTTGATCAAATAGCCCCCAGTGCTGCAACACCTTGAGTGTCGGGGCTGAGCCTGAGCAGAGGAGCAGCGCTTACTCATGGGACTGCAAAAAGGTTACTCATGTGGGGGAAAACTGTCTGCCTCTCTAAAGGCAGGCAGCGGTGGGCACTTTGTAACCGTATGGTGTTTTTGAAATGCAGATATCTTGGCCAAGGCAATCATCAGCTGGCCAGCACAGAAGATCTTACAAGGGAGAGAATTATGTCCAAAGATGCAACAAAAGCCCTCACGGGATCCCCACTGTACTTGCTGACAAGCCAGAGATTATCTAAGTTTTAAAGAGATTTTACAAAGAAGTTGCCTCCTCCTACCCCAATCCTGTACGACCATTAATTTATCTGCTTTGGATATTGAACGATTAAGACTGAGCGAGCCCTGCTAAGATGGGAATTTCTGATTCCACAAGATTTAGGAATCCAAACCTTGACACCAGCCCCTCTAAAGTCCAGTCCTGAGAATATCAGTAACTATCGGTAAAATTCAAGTACAGCTACAGGCACTCTAGGGTGCCAGCACACAGCTGCGGTGCCACGGCGCTCAGAAGCCACTGGAACCCCCTCCAGCCCCGGACTGGCCCAGCGCAGGCGCGTGGCGCTCGCTCAGGCTCCGGCCGGTGGTGAAGCTGGACTATCCCGGCCGGGAGTGCCTGCGCAGCCCAGCCGCTCGCAAGGCAAAAGCACACACCAGCACAGACATGGGCCTTCCCACACCGGTTTCTGAAAAAAAGGAAAAGGTAGCATCCTTGGTCCCGGCTAATTTCTCCATTGTTCTGTGTCTCATGCCGTCACTCATAGCTCACAGGCTCAGCGTAAAATGCTACTAAATCACAAAAGGAATGTTCTGTGCTTGCTGGATGCGGAAATAAGTAACAGTACTGGATGAGAACCAAGGGGAACACGGACCTCCGTTATTACTAAATCCTACCTCAGACAAAGCTGCTTCTAATTTCCGTGAGTGTTTTCCTAAGGGAGGAGCAAAAGTTAACCAAGGAAACTGGGATTTACCTCAAGTGCTGAAATCTGCATAAGAGAAAGGAGCTGCTTTTAGCAGGTGCCCTCCAAAGCCTGCAGAGCCCTGTGGGGCATCAGTTTGGCTTCGCACTGCAGCTGGCCTTCAAACACGAAGTGCCCCCCCATGTTCCCCCACCCTCATGCATTGAGTTTAATGGTGCCAGAAACGGTAAATGTCAGGAAGCGTTTGTGCGGTGGAACGTAGAAACTATGGTTAGTTAAAGCAGTGATTACAAGAGAGGCTGTGTGTATACTAAAAGAGCCCTTAAATAGATGTCACAAATAGCCCTGATTTCTCTCTTTACCCTGCAAACAGCTGCCATGTGCTATAGTCCCCTTCTAGGAGAGTAAATTTAGCAGTTCTGGGGTGGCTCCAGAATTGTTCTTCATCTTCTGACTCCCCTCAGACAGCAAAGCAGGGCATGTGCACTCGCTCTGTGGTTTAGGTAAGAGACGGGGGCGTGGGGTGGCAGCTGCCAGGCTCTCAGAATTACAGCTACAAATTTGATGTTCAGGGTGCTTGTCAGGATGTGTTTTCCTGGCACCTAGCCCACCCCCTTGCTAGGGATCAGCAGCACTGCAGGAGCCAGCCTCGAGGGACCGGGGGTCAGGACATCCCTGCGACATCTCCTAGAGGAACAAGGAGTCTGCGGTAATTCTCTGAGCTTCCCCAGTCAGCAAACCAGACAGAAATGCCATGTTTGGCCATGGCGTTTGGATCTAGATCTAACCTTTTTCAGGCTTGGGAGTAAATGAGTTTCTAAGGGATACGCCTAGAGCACAGTTATTCAGAAGCAATGCGATAATAAATTTCATTTTACTCGAGTCAGCAGTCCTCCTGCCTTGGTGTATATGAACAAGGTCTTGCTCTTCTTGGATTCCCTCAACATCCACAATTTTGTGGCTGAAGTGGTGGCAGCAATTTCCTTTTTTCTCCACATTTTAAACAGGCAGAAGGAGGAACGGAGGCACTGGTAAGCAAGGGAAGTTAGCAGTGGGGAGGAGAAACTGAGGGAATTCATGCCCAGCCCAACCTATTTTTTCCATTTCTTTTAAAATATGTAGTTTTGATGTTATGTGCTGACTTTGGTTGTTGACAGACTGCATGAAAAAAGCCAATGTGTTACTCTAGGCATTTTTGGCAGATATATAGGAAAGCTATCCAGTTAAGATCAGCAGCTAACCCACAACAAAGCTTAATCTCCAGCCAAAAGCTTAATCCAACAGAAACCAAACATCTGCCCTCCTCGGGCACTCTGGGATAGAGGCAGAGGTCTTGGCTTCTGGGGTGGCTCCAGAATTGTTCTTCATCTTCTGACTCCCCTCAGACAGCAAAGCAGGGCATGTGCACTCGCTCTGTGGTTTAGGTAAGAGACGGGGGCGTGGGGTGGCAGCTGCCAGGCTCTCAGAATTACAGCTACAAAACCTCAGACTGAACCATACGCAGATCTAGTACCAATAACAGTATCCCTCCCTTGCCTGTAAAACCTTCTGCTATTTCCGGCCTTTCTCTCCCAGCATCTCTTTTCATACACAGCAGATTGAGACCATTATCCCTGGAATAAGAGTGTGCATGCTGCTTTTTTTCACTGTATCTCATTCCTGACCTCTGCTGCTTTTTTACTATTCTAGTCCCGGTTTATAATAGGAAATTGAAAGCCCAAAGATTTTCTTCACATCTGACATTCATTCATCCCCCCAGCTTCTTTTTTTCCCTGTCAGATTAAAGGCAGAGAGAAAGAAACAGCCAAAACTGTGTTTTTTTAATATCCAAAAACCTGATTCTGTTCTTAGTCTTGCTTTGTGTAACTTTATTAATTTCACTGACCTTATTCTGGATCCTCAACAATGTAAGAAGGAAGTCGGGTGATATATTTAAAGAGTGTTTGTTTTAAACATAACATTGAGAGTTAAGACAACAAGTCTCATGCTCATCTGCCCACTTCCCAGCCCGAATGACTTGTCTGCATTCCTGATCTTATCATTCAAGCCCAGATATTTGAAAAGTGACCACAGATTTAGAGTGACTCAAGTTTTACCAGTTTGGGACATCTCTATCTTGATTTTCTTCAGATGGATCCAGTTAAAAGTATGGCAGCTGTGCACCCCTGGGGCTGCAAGTATTTCAAGCTGGAAGCCCTAAAATCAAGCCATCTCAAATCAGAGGCTTTTAAAAATCATTTCGCCTTCGTATGTGAGTTGGTGAGTCCCCACTGAGAGGTGATGGAAACACGCAGCTCCCATTGGAATCTGAATGAGAGGCAGTTGAATTAAACCTTTGGTACCATAAGGCTATTGAGTCACACAGCCCAGGATACACCTGTCCCTGCTGATGCCATGACAGCACAGCTATCATAGAATCATAGAATCATAGGAAGGGACCCATAAGGATCATCAAGTCCAACTCCCTGCTGCTTGTAGGACTACCTAAAACTAAACCATATGACTAAGAGTGTTGTCCAGACGCTCCTTGAATTCTGACAGGCTTGGTGCTGTGACCACTTCCCTGGGAAGCCTGTTCCAGTGACTGACCACCCTCTCAGTGAAGAACTTTTTCCTAAGGTCCAGTCTGAACTTCTCCTGACGCAGCTTCATTCCATTTCCTCCCGTCCTATTGCCGGTCACCGGAGGGAGGAGATCAGCACCTCCCCCTCCAGTGATGCAGGATGGCTCCATCTTCTGTCAGCTCAGAAGCACCTTTCCTTATGGTGCACTTTATTTTGCAAGGCTGGGAGTGTTCTCATTTCATGCCCTTTCCCTCTTGGGTGTGAAAACTCCTGAGGTTTGGGAAAATGTGCCTTCAATGACTGGAATGGGTTGGATTGGACTGTAATGCTTCCTGCAGATTTATAAACCTATATCCTAAAGACCACTGAAACAAAAGCTCAGTTATTGGACAATTAATAGGACCCTGGTTCAGCAAAACAGCTAATCATGCATTCAGCGTCTTGCTGTACAAATGTCCTATTTTACTTCAATAAAGTATAGGCTTAATTTGCTGCATAGTTCATTTAATATAATATGCTGTAGTGATTTAAAAAATAGCTATGACTCTGTAAAGTCAATTTGTCACGGGTAGTCAGTGTAGGATGAGGATAATGTGATCATAGCTATGGCATCATGCCCAAACAGTGAATGGCAAACATGCTTGCCTGGATATAGGCAAGGATATAGGATATATACTCTCTATAGTAACAGAGTTTGCGGTAGTGGAGTCCTGGGGTAATAGTTGAATATATCATTGCTGTGTGCTCATCCCAGTAAAATGGATAAGAAACACCATGCTTCAAGGTAAAAAACAATCACCACAGAATTAATTTGATGTCTTCTTTCCTCTGTGGGTAAATTCTTCTATAATTATCCACTAAGAGATCTTTTGCATCTGTTTGCCAACACTGCTAAGACACAGGACACTGGGTCTCTGGTTTGATCTTGTTTGAGACTGCCGAGTTCCTTGTAGGTGATGTGTGAGAGTGAGTAACGTTCAATTGCAGGGCACAAAGATGTCTCATTCTTCCAGGGCCAGGCAGAAAGCTGTAAGGCACAAACTGTGGGAGTGGAGACCTTCCTCTGCTTTCTCTGCCCAGGTTTGGTGGTTTCTTGTCTCTTCCATGCATGGAAGCCACTTTTGGAAACAGTTCAGCAACATCTTCTGGAGAGGATGGTGAGGACGTCTGGAGCAGTTTCCTTTGTAGTCCCAGCCATAGGGATCTCATTCATAGGTTTAAAAGGAAGCAGAATGAAAAACATGCAAGAGTCAAAGGCCCCAGACTGAAATGATTTATGGAATGAAATGTTCCAGGCTTTGTTTGCTTGCTGGTTTGTGTATTTGTTGTTTGAAATAAGAGCTATTGGGCTCAGTTCAGCTGCTGGGTTATCAGAGCGATTAATCTGTAACATCACAAAGTGAAAACTTCCTTTCCAAAAACCAAGGCACTTTCATTGCCATTACTGATTTGGAACATGCTCCTTGGGTGGTGAGCTGAACAAAAATAGTCATATCAGGGTTTTTTTTTGACATTGTACATGAATGACCCTGTCTTTTTTTCAGGGGCATCCCCATTTCTGGCAACTGCAGAGAGATGAGTGTTGGGATCTACCCTTCTCTACTGGTGTTGTCCAAGCGAAAAAGCTCATCTTTCGGTAAAGTCCACTGGCTCCCATTGTCTCTTTTCTCCACTGAAGAACTCTGCAGATGGAGCGAGGGCTGTACCTGAAAGCAACAGATGTCCTAGCATACGTGCCAAAACCAGGCACCATCAGTACTAATTTCATGGTGTCTGACTCCATGTGTGCTGACAAGGGGCACGCAGCGCACTTTCTCTACTGGTTGCTGTGAGGTGCTTGGATTTTTCTAGTCTAATTGTGGCTTCCCAATAGAGGCTGGCTGCTGTGAAGGATCACAGGGTGACATGCTGGATGTGCACGTCCCCAGAGAACTGGGCTGATCAAAGGGGAACCACTGAACTACTGAGTTTGCTTCCACAGCTGGTCACAGTGAAACAGATCTGCTTCATAGGACAAAAGTCTAAATATAGCTCAAGTTTCTGAGTAATAGGGTATGTTGCAAATTTTCCATGCTTTAGCAACAAAAAGCTGCAGTGGGGACCTAAGTATTACCTCAGTCAGATATTATCTGCTTTGTGCAATGCTCCTAAAGGCCTACTGCTGTGATATTTGTCATTTCTTGGTCTACCTACGCATCCGCGGGAAAGCTGCAGGAAATTTTGTGGCGAGAGTCGCAAGGCCTGGCGATTGCAGACATCACTACTGGGACAACCCCAGCACCTCAGTAAACAGAAACTCAAGACAAGGCCGTAAAAAAGGGCTGCTGGTAGGGCACAGGTGAAAGGCAGGAGGAGGTCAGGTTTGTTTTATGTAGGGTAAATTGGGTTTAGCACGTACGAGTAAAGATCTGCTCTGGTTACAACAACTCCATATTGACTATTATGCTGCCGCTCTGCCAGGTCATGGCCTTCTCATCTAACAGAACCTTAACAGGGAGATATAAAAAGCCCAAAGACTTGAATGACTCCTGCTGTCCCTTTAACCAGAAAAAGCTAACTGAAGTAGGAAGCTGATCTTGGAGAGCAATCTGCTTAGATGAGTACAGGCTAAAAGTGGAATAATCCCTGAGGTCTCTCATTTTGTTTGCTGTAATTTGGGCAGAAAGCAAATGCAACTGAATTTTTCAAAGCTGTAATGTGCAGGTGGGTCTGTCCTTCTGCCTGCAATAACAGTGAAGGTGGCTAGTCTGCTTTTCTGTAAAAACGGTAGGAGGTACAGATGCTCTCTTTGAAAAACTCTACATTGCTGCTGAATATTTCTGAAATGGTTTTGGGGATGATGGATAATTCTGAATCCACAGTGGTATGTGTGAAGAGGTAGAAAACAGAAATGCCTTCTGCCTATCCTGAGAGAAAAGCTGCTTTTTCCTGGGTGTAAATGTGTGTGGTCAGGCAGGTCCTTACTAATACCTGAGGAGGATTCATTATAATTGGTTTTAATCCTTCCTAAGCAGGAGGAAAAAGATTAATTGCCTGGGGAGAAGCATTTATCGGGTCCACAGACTATTCCGAGGACTGAGGGAGGGGGAGAATCACTCAGAATGAGAAGATGGGCTAATTTTTCACAGGTCTGTTGTTCTTCATCTGTTTATTATAGCCAGTGATAACAGTGAGGTTGTGCTGAAAAACTTGAAGAAACAACAGAAGATGGTTTCATTTCCTTCTACCCCATCCCTGGAGCAGATGCAGCTGGGAAAGTCTCAAGTGAAGTAGCTTTGCTGAAGCTGCGCTGGTATGGACCACAAGGCAAATAAAGCATTTTTAACCAGGGTGCAGGCCTCCTTGTGAGATCCTTTAAATTCCCTTTTTTGAGATGGGCGAACATCAAAGAGTTGGAAGTAAATCTCCAGGTTCCTTTGAGCAACCTCTTGGGACCTTAATCCCAGGAAAGCATGGGCTGGTCTACAATTGCTTTCCAGTCTAGGAGCACATGGATGTTTTTTTTTAAAGAATGTGGTAGGCATCAAGTTCGATAACCCCAAGGAATAAGAATATATTAGACTAATTAGATGCTAGCCAGCAAGCATAATGTGGGGAATTGCTTTGAATATCTGGATTACCCTTGTGAGTCAGACTTGTTGCTGTGTTCTCATACAGTGAACTCTTTTGAGGAGACACTTTCCTTTCACAGGGGTAGGAGAACACTGCAAATTTTAAGGCAAGAATTGATAGAGGCCTGTAGTCAGTATCAGTGAGCTGATGCTGTGTTAGTAAGTGAATGATCTGAAATGTTCCAGAATGCGAAACTATTATCTGAAAATGCTCACAAAAGGCTGTCTTGGGTTGGAGGAAGAAACTTTTCTGTGGATTCTTTTCCAGAAAGGAAAGATTTTGCCATTATCTTTTCTATTCTGGAGCCTTGCAGAATTACTTAACTGTTGAGTATTTATTTGGATAAGAACTCATAAGTATTTCATCCTGTGCCCTTCAAATCAGACTCTGTCTATTTTGGCTTGCCCCTTAGCAAGATAATCACCACTCCCTTTTTTATTGTAATTGGTGTGTTTGATGTTAGAGCACTCTGCTTCTGAGAGACTTCGTTTGTTGTTGCTGTTATGCTTTGCCTTTCTGTAACAGTCTTGCTCCAGTGTTACCAGTTTAAAGGACCTTCTTCAATTAATGTGGTGAGGCTGAGTTCTTACAATCATCTCTTAGCTTTATTAATCCCTTCTTATTATGAGTTCCAGGGGCAGCTAAAGGCTTAGACTCGAGCAGCGCTCTGCTGTGTCATGCCCGACACATAAGTCTATGGGCCAGCACTGCTTACTCTGTTTACAGTCTAAATAGGTAAAACCAAAACTGAGAAGGAAAACAGACACCCTATCATTACGGACCAAGGTCACGGAGCAGAGCTGTTCACAGAGTGCCTTGATTCCCTAGTGATTACTGTCCTAGTCAAACATATAGAAGCTGTGGAGCTGCCTGCTGTGTTGCTGCTTGAGAATGTTGATGGTGACTAGGCATATGTGAACACTTCTCTGATTATCCTCTGTATATATAACATTAACTTTCTCAAGTTACACGGAGAAGATGATGCATGATTATTTGCCAGTAGATTTAAAGGTGCAGCTGCATATCTGAGAAGTAGAGAGTGGAACAGTCGTGAACTTGCAGGAGAGGCACCAGGGTATATTGGTTTTGCTCACAAATCTTCTAAACCACCTGGATGATAAGATTTGCTTGCCTTGCTCAACATCCCAAAACAGTTCTCTGATTTCATACAGGTATTCTGTGGAAGGTGGGAAGGAAGTCTGTAGGCCTGGAGGTGAAGCGGAAGCCCTGCTGCATTTGTGGGAGGGAGAAAAGTCATCAAGGCAATGTTAATTTTTCCTGCACCTCTGGTGGGAAGACAGGGCTCCTGCTACTGCTGTACCAAGCAGGAAATAGTAGTCCATAACAGAGTTATACCATGGTCATGCCCTCCTGTTTCCACTGAAACTAAACCGCAGCAACAGACATCCTTTCTCTTCCCTTAGACAGCTTTTGTCAGTTGTGACTTAAGTTTTTCAAGTCAACTTTTAAAGACCAACTACAGTAGGAGGAGCTCTTTCTCCATTTCATCTCTTCTCTCCCTATTCAGCTAGCTATTCACTAAAGCTGAGTTGCTTTTGCATGGGCTGCTTACTCCCTGTCCAGCTTCTTAAATCCTCTGGACTTCTTTGGGCATGTAAGCTCCCTTCAGGGTATGAATGAAACACTGATTCCACTGACCCTTTTTGATACTACTGTTGTTGGGCATTTCGTGATAGTCAGCTTCTTGCTGTGTTTCTCCTGTTAGCTAGTTTGGAAAAGTGGCTGAAGCGTTCTGTATTTCGCAGCTTCGCTGTAGCATTTCTTTTTCAGTACAGACAAAACCCCAGCCATGCAGTTCCCAATGCACAGGCCTTCAGTAAATGTTCCAGGTAATATTGGTCCATTTTTTTCTTCAGTTAGGTTAACTTCTAGAACTGTAAAGATTATACAGACAACATATATACAATACTAACTTCAGTACTTTCTAGTATAAGCTAGAGGGAGTTGGAAAACTCACCCTACTGATATTAGTTAAAACCATGTCAGTCATGTTCGATGACTGATTCTCCCTGTTACATTCACACTACAGGGCAATAGCTTCTTCAGTCAGAAGGCATTTCCCCCAGAGCTGGCAGCAGACCAGACGTTTGTAAGCCCTCAATTTGACGACAAGAATCAGCATTCCAATATTCTTTACTAACAAATGAACGTATGCATAGCCCTCTTCACGCTGAAGACTTTCAAGTTTTGTAGATGCTTTATGTACAGAGGACGGTAGGAAAGCATGGAAGCACCGTGAAAGGCAACCCCCGATGATGCCCTCATCGGGGTTCCCGTGCCTGGAGCACACTGATTTACTCCACCTCAACAGCGTGGCGGCTCCCACCTCCCGGGAGGCGCTCACGTTCACGAGCGGGGATGAACACTGAGCACCCCCTCGGCCCCTCCTTTCCCCCAACGCTGCTTCTCTTCTGATGGGGCGGGCGCAGGCGGGGCGCTACCCCGCGCGGCGGAGGCGGCCGCAGGAGCCTCCCTAAGCCGCAGCCCCGCAGGCCGAGCACCACCGCCGCCGCCGCCGCCGCCGCCGCCGCCGCCGCCGCCGCCATCCCACCCCGCGGCACGACCGCGCGCTCCCTGCTTCCCGCCCGTCCACGGGAACCACCGCTCCCGGCATGCCCTGCGCGCCACCGGCTTTCACGGGTGCGCGTGATTGGTGGGAGCGGAGCCAATCGCGAGTGCAGGCCTTGCCTGGCGGGCCCGCCTCTTCGCGCCCGCCGCGGGGAGCCTTTGAAAAAGTTCTGAGGTGCGCGGGGCTCTCCGCTCCCCGGGCGGGTCTGGCCCGGCCCGGCGGGAGACCCCGGAGCCGCGGGGGCGAGGCTGGTGTGCGGCGGGAGCGAGGTTCCGGGTGCCCGCGGCGCTGCCGGGGGCGAGGGGGGCCCAGGCCGGGCCAGGGCTCCGGCTGCGGGCGCAGTCCTGGGTCCCGGACCTATGGGGCGGGCGGGCGCCTGAGTCCCCTGGGCTGGTCGGCGGGAGGGGAGCCCTGTGCCGCCGCAGCGCAGCCGCTGCTGGCCTTCAGGTGTTGGGGTCGTAAGTTCACCTTCTCATTCCAGATGAAGTGATAATGTCAAGCTCTCCTGCAGCACCTGTGACACCTGGTGTAAGTCCGTGCCGGTATATGTCTGTATTTCTGCCCCTCACGGGCGTCCTGGTCCGCCGGCCCGGCCCGGGACCAGAGAGAGGGCGCAGGCAGCGCTTCTGCGGGCGTCCCCTGTGATCGCGTCAGTCACAAAATCAGTCACCAGGGGTTGTGCCTGGGCGTTTGTGCAGTTGCAGCTGTATGTGGGGTATGTGTAGAGCCAGAAACCACCGTAATGCTCGAGGCAGAGTGTGCAGTGTGTGTGATGAATGGTTGTTAATACCGCTGGCAGCCTGAAGGACGCTGAACTCTTCAAACGTTTGGTTTTCCTTCTGTCTAAAGAGGGTTTTGTAGAGGGGGCAGTAAAGTTTCCATCTTGTGAAGATGGCAGAGGCCTGTGCATCTGCAAAAGTTGTAGCAATTTCGCATTATTTGAAAACCTTTTTATTTTGCCTAAACTTCTGACTAAATAAATACTAGGAATATTGCCTAAACAATATGTGTGAAACAGCTATGTGCCCAAACATACGTATAGGTTAGGAAAACGTGTGCTTTAGGTTGTACTGAGCTGAATACCATCCTGTGGAGTTTTATTCAGTAGAATGGAATGACAAAAAAAAAGGGGCAAATGCAAAGCAAGCTGAGGGCTAAGGGGAGAAGGATTCGTAGTGGCAGTGTAATCTTATCTGCTACATAAAGTAGTGTTAAGGCTTACCTGAAATAATCAGGTACTCTTTAAGCAGGAATCCCAATAAATACAATGATTGAATCTCAATAAATAAGTGACTGATTATACCAAAATTGTTGCTGCCTTGGTCCAATGTTATTTTTGTTCACTTTTAGAATAAAATATTTACATTGTAGTTCTTGTCTTCATATGCTTAGTTTTGGCCTCTGGTTTCTTACACTTGCCTAAATTAAAGAACGCTTTATTAACTGTGTTTGTTTTATAAATTGTTACATAGAATGTTATGAGGTGGGTTTGACTAGTTTTACTACTTGAGTCTTGCATACTAATTATGTTTCCAGCCTTTCAGTCTTTGTAGTGTCTCCTTTCTGGGTCCTTCCTGTTCTCTCAACATTTGTCATGAATCCTGGGTCGGCAGAACCGAGTGTTTTGTTCTAGCAGTATCTGTTCTAGGGCTAAGTACTTACTGTGATTACTCTACTGTTCGTGTTTAGGCATCCAAAGATAACCTTATTTCTTTCCAGTGCAGTATAGCTTGAGTTCTTGTTCAGTTCACCACTGAGTAATTTCCCGCTTTCTTATGTCCCAGAAACATCTGCCTTATAAACACTGCTGACTCTTCTGTTCTCACTGGCATGATCTCATACACGCTCAAATATGAGGAGATATAATTTAACATAACTGCTTTGAGAGTGGTAATATAATTTAATGTGATATAGACTTATATGGGAAGTCTGTGTCACATGAANACTAGGCATATGTGAACACTTCTCTGATTATCCTCTGTATATATAACATTAACTTTCTCAAGTTACACGGAGAAGATGATGCATGATTATTTGCCAGTAGATTTAAAGGTGCAGCTGCATATCTGAGAAGTAGAGAGTGGAACAGTCGTGAACTTGCAGGAGAGGCACCAGGGTATATTGGTTTTGCTCACAAATCTTCTAAACCACCTGGATGATAAGATTTGCTTGCCTTGCTCAACATCCCAAAACAGTTCTCTGATTTCATACAGGTATTCTGTGGAAGGTGGGAAGGAAGTCTGTAGGCCTGGAGGTGAAGCGGAAGCCCTGCTGCATTTGTGGGAGGGAGAAAAGTCATCAAGGCAATGTTAATTTTTCCTGCACCTCTGGTGGGAAGACAGGGCTCCTGCTACTGCTGTACCAAGCAGGAAATAGTAGTCCATAACAGAGTTATACCATGGTCATGCCCTCCTGTTTCCACTGAAACTAAACCGCAGCAACAGACATCCTTTCTCTTCCCTTAGACAGCTTTTGTCAGTTGTGACTTAAGTTTTTCAAGTCAACTTTTAAAGACCAACTACAGTAGGAGGAGCTCTTTCTCCATTTCATCTCTTCTCTCCCTATTCAGCTAGCTATTCACTAAAGCTGAGTTGCTTTTGCGTGGGCTGCTTACTCCCTGTCCAGCTTCTTAAATCCTCTGGACTTCTTTGGGCATGTAAGCTCCCTTCAGGGTATGAATAAAACACTGATTCCACTGACCCTTTTTGATACTACTGTTGTTGGGCATTTCGTGATAGTCAGCTTCTTGCTGTGTTTCTCCTGTTAGCTAGTTTGGAAAAGTGGCTGAAGCGTTCTGTATTTCGCAGCTTCGCTGTAGCATTTCTTTTTCAGTACAGACAAAACCCCAGCCATGCAGTTCCCAATGCACAGGCCTTCAGTAAATGTTCCAGGTAATATTGGTCCATTTTTTTCTTCAGTTAGGTTAACTTCTAGAACTGTAAAGATTATACAGACAACATATATACAATACTAACTTCAGTACTTTCTAGTATAAGCTAGAGGGAGTTGGAAAACTCACCCTACTGATATTAGTTAAAACCATGTCAGTCATGTTCGATGACTGATTCTCCCTGTTACATTCACACTACAGGGCAATAGCTTCTTCAGTCAGAAGGCATTTCCCCCAGAGCTGGCAGCAGACCAGACGTTTGTAAGCCCTCAATTTGACGACAAGAATCAGCATTCCAATATTCTTTACTAACAAATGAACGTATGCATAGCCCTCTTCACGCTGAAGACTTTCAAGTTTTGTAGATGCTTTATGTACAGAGGACGGTAGGAAAGCATGGAAGCACCGTGAAAGGCAACCCCCGATGATGCCCTCATCGGGGTTCCCGTGCCTGGAGCACACTGATTTACTCCACCTCAACAGCGTGGCGGCNTCAAGCTCTCCTGCAGCACCTGTGACACCTGGTGTAAGTCCGTGCCGGTATATGTCTGTATTTCTGCCCCTCACGGGCGTCCTGGTCCGCCGGCCCGGCCCGGGACCAGAGAGAGGGCGCAGGCAGCGCTTCTGCGGGCGTCCCCTGTGATCGCGTCAGTCACAAAATCAGTCACCAGGGGTTGTGCCTGGGCGTTTGTGCAGTTGCAGCTGTATGTGGGGTATGTGTAGAGCCAGAAACCACCGTAATGCTCGAGGCAGAGTGTGCAGTGTGTGTGATGAATGGTTGTTAATACCGCTGGCAGCCTGAAGGACGCTGAACTCTTCAAACGTTTGGTTTTCCTCCTGTCTAAAGAGGGTTTTGTAGAGGGGGCAGTAAAGTTTCCATCTTGTGAAGATGGCAGAGGCCTGTGCATCTGCAAAAGTTGTAGCAATTTCGCATTATTTGAAAACCTTTTTATTTTGCCTAAACTTCTGACTAAATAAATACTAGGAATATTGCCTAAACAATATGTGTGAAACAGCTATGTGCCCAAACATACGTATAGGTTAGGAAAACGTGTGCTTTAGGTTGTACTGAGCTGAATACCATCCTGTGGAGTTTTATTCAGTAGAATGGAATGACAAAAAAAAAGGGGCAAATGCAAAGCAAGCTGAGGGCTAAGGGGAGAAGGATTCGTAGTGGCAGTGTAATCTTATCTGCTACATAAAGTAGTGTTAAGGCTTACCTGAAATAATCAGGTACTCTTTAAGCAGGAATCCCAATAAATACAATGATTGAATCTCAATAAATAAGTGACTGATTATACCAAAATTGTTGCTGCCTTGGTCCAATGTTATTTTTGTTCACTTTTAGAATAAAATATTTACATTGTAGTTCTTGTCTTCATATGCTTAGTTTTGGCCTCTGGTTTCTTACACTTGCCTAAATTAAAGAACGCTTTATTAACTGTGTTTGTTTTATAAATTGTTACATAGAATGTTATGAGGTGGGTTTGACTAGTTTTACTACTTGAGTCTTGCATACTAATTATGTTTCCAGCCTTTCAGTCTTTGTAGTGTCTCCTTTCTGGGTCCTTCCTGTTCTCTCAACATTTGTCATGAATCCTGGGTCGGCAGAACCGAGTGTTTTGTTCTAGCAGTATCTGTTCTAGGGCTAAGTACTTACTGTGATTACTCTACTGTTCGTGTTTAGGCATCCAAAGATAACCTTATTTCTTTCCAGTGCAGTATAGCTTGAGTTCTTGTTCAGTTCACCACTGAGTAATTTCCCGCTTTCTTATGTCCCAGAAACATCTGCCTTATAAACACTGCTGACTCTTCTGTTCTCACTGGCATGATCTCATACACGCTCAAATATGAGGAGATATAATTTAACATAACTGCTTTGAGAGTGGTAATATAATTTAATGTGATATAGACTTATATGGGAAGTCTGTGTCACATGAAATTTTTTATATATATATACACATACACATGTGCACACACTTTCCCGTTCTTTAGCAAGGAGTGGGTATAATTGTCCGCATAGTCATATTCCAAGCATCTTTCAAAAATTTTTGTTTGCCCTGTAGATTGGGGAGCATGGCTGCTAAGAAACTAAGAAGAGCAAGGTTGTCTCAGGAGCTGTGTGAAAGGCTGAGTCGCCATCAGATTACTACCTGTCAGGTGAAAGGGTTATTTTATGTTTGTGGGGGGTANAGCAGACCAGACGTTTGTAAGCCCTCAATTTGACGACAAGAATCAGCATTCCAATATTCTTTACTAACAAATGAACGTATGCATAGCCCTCTTCACGCTGAAGACTTTCAAGTTTTGTAGATGCTTTATGTACAGAGGACGGTAGGAAAGCATGGAAGCACCGTGAAAGGCAACCCCCGATGATGCCCTCATCGGGGTTCCCGTGCCTGGAGCACACTGATTTACTCCACCTCAACAGCGTGGCGGCTCCCACCTCCCGGGAGGCGCTCACGTTCACGAGCGGGGATGAACACTGAGCACCCCCTCGGCCCCTCCTTTCCCCCAACGCTGCTTCTCTTCTGATGGGGCGGGCGCAGGCGGGGCGCTACCCCGCGCGGCGGAGGCGGCCGCAGGAGCCTCCCTAAGCCGCAGCCCCGCAGGCCGAGCACCACCGCCGCCGCCGCCGCCGCCGCCGCCGCCGCCGCCGCCGCCATCCCACCCCGCGGCACGACCGCGCGCTCCCTGCTTCCCGCCCGTCCACGGGAACCACCGCTCCCGGCATGCCCTGCGCGCCACCGGCTTTCACGGGTGCGCGTGATTGGTGGGAGCGGAGCCAATCGCGAGTGCAGGCCTTGCCTGGCGGGCCCGCCTCTTCGCGCCCGCCGCGGGGAGCCTTTGAAAAAGTTCTGAGGTGCGCGGGGCTCTCCGCTCCCCGGGCGGGTCTGGCCCGGCCCGGCGGGAGACCCCGGAGCCGCGGGGGCGAGGCTGGTGTGCGGCGGGAGCGAGGTTCCGGGTGCCCGCGGCGCTGCCGGGGGCGAGGGGGGCCCAGGCCGGGCCAGGGCTCCGGCTGCGGGCGCAGTCCTGGGTCCCGGACCTATGGGGCGGGCGGGCGCCTGAGTCCCCTGGGCTGGTCGGCGGGAGGGGAGCCCTGTGCCGCCGCAGCGCAGCCGCTGCTGGCCTTCAGGTGTTGGGGTCGTAAGTTCACCTTCTCATTCCAGATGAAGTGATAATGTCAAGCTCTCCTGCAGCACCTGTGACACCTGGTGTAAGTCCGTGCCGGTATATGTCTGTATTTCTGCCCCTCACGGGCGTCCTGGTCCGCCGGCCCGGCCCGGGACCAGAGAGAGGGCGCAGGCAGCGCTTCTGCGGGCGTCCCCTGTGATCGCGTCAGTCACAAAATCAGTCACCAGGGGTTGTGCCTGGGCGTTTGTGCAGTTGCAGCTGTATGTGGGGTATGTGTAGAGCCAGAAACCACCGTAATGCTCGAGGCAGAGTGTGCAGTGTGTGTGATGAATGGTTGTTAATACCGCTGGCAGCCTGAAGGACGCTGAACTCTTCAAACGTTTGGTTTTCCTCCTGTCTAAAGAGGGTTTTGTAGAGGGGGCAGTAAAGTTTCCATCTTGTGAAGATGGCAGAGGCCTGTGCATCTGCAAAAGTTGTAGCAATTTCGCATTATTTGAAAACCTTTTTATTTTGCCTAAACTTCTGACTAAATAAATACTAGGAATATTGCCTAAACAATATGTGTGAAACAGCTATGTGCCCAAACATACGTATAGGTTAGGAAAACGTGTGCTTTAGGTTGTACTGAGCTGAATACCATCCTGTGGAGTTTTATTCAGTAGAATGGAATGACAAAAAAAAAGGGGCAAATGCAAAGCAAGCTGAGGGCTAAGGGGAGAAGGATTCGTAGTGGCAGTGTAATCTTATCTGCTACATAAAGTAGTGTTAAGGCTTACCTGAAATAATCAGGTACTCTTTAAGCAGGAATCCCAATAAATACAATGATTGAATCTCAATAAATAAGTGACTGATTATACCAAAATTGTTGCTGCCTTGGTCCAATGTTATTTTTGTTCACTTTTAGAATAAAATATTTACATTGTAGTTCTTGTCTTCATATGCTTAGTTTTGGCCTCTGGTTTCTTACACTTGCCTAAATTAAAGAACGCTTTATTAACTGTGTTTGTTTTATAAATTGTTACATAGAATGTTATGAGGTGGGTTTGACTAGTTTTACTACTTGAGTCTTGCATACTAATTATGTTTCCAGCCTTTCAGTCTTTGTAGTGTCTCCTTTCTGGGTCCTTCCTGTTCTCTCAACATTTGTCATGAATCCTGGGTCGGCAGAACCGAGTGTTTTGTTCTAGCAGTATCTGTTCTAGGGCTAAGTACTTACTGTGATTACTCTACTGTTCGTGTTTAGGCATCCAAAGATAACCTTATTTCTTTCCAGTGCAGTATAGCTTGAGTTCTTGTTCAGTTCACCACTGAGTAATTTCCCGCTTTCTTATGTCCCAGAAACATCTGCCTTATAAACACTGCTGACTCTTCTGTTCTCACTGGCATGATCTCATACACGCTCAAATATGAGGAGATATAATTTAACATAACTGCTTTGAGAGTGGTAATATAATTTAATGTGATATAGACTTATATGGGAAGTCTGTGTCACATGAAATTTTTTATATATATATACACATACACATGTGCACACACTTTCCCGTTCTTTAGCAAGGAGTGGGTATAATTGTCCGCATAGTCATATTCCAAGCATCTTTCAAAAATTTTTGTTTGCCCTGTAGATTGGGGAGCATGGCTGCTAAGAAACTAAGAAGAGCAAGGTTGTCTCAGGAGCTGTGTGAAAGGCTGAGTCGCCATCAGATTACTACCTGTCAGGTGAAAGGGTTATTTTATGTTTGTGGGGGGTATTTTTTGGGTGTTGGGTTTTTTTTTGGGGGGGGGAAGGTGTTTTAATGCATGTACTGTTCACTTTTTTGTAGTTTAATTTGTGGAGAGCTTTACTTTCTGTACAGTAGGGGGCATTTCAGGCTCCATCTGGCCTGCTGCCTTGTAAAAATATAGCTTTAAAACGATAGATGCCGAACTAAAACATTTAAACCTGTGTGTACTTACTACCTTCACTTCTAAAGAACCTGAAGATGCTTTATTTTAGCAGGGGTGTGCAGTGTACTACTACTTGTATGGAGTAAGACATTCATTTGTGAACACTTCACAAAAACACGTGTACTACATAATCTAGTGTGTGAACGTGCTGTGATGCTGCACTATCAGTTATGGGTTGATTCAGCAGTATGTTCTGAAGTTGGTTTTATGAATGCTTGCCTAAAGAGAGCCAAGAGGCCCTATATATTTCAGTAGAGTGCATAATAAATACAGGATCCAACCCCAGGACTGCAATCTAGAAGACATGATATATTTTGAATGTTTTTCAGGTAGATAGAGACTTTTGTGGGCAAAAAGGTGTTATCTTGTTGCAATTCCATCACACAGTCATGAATGTTTGATCCTTTGACTCTATGCCCTTTAAAATAAGAATACACTTTTTTTAATATACTGGTATCAGAGAAAGGTAGGAGAAGTATAGCATAGTAGTGTATAACATGGCACAGTTGGTAAACTTGTGGAATGTATACTAGTTGTGTATAAATTGCATCACTTTAGTCCCCAGTCTTGATTTCTAGGTTGAGCTCTCTGAACTGTTCTATCATCTTTCAGGACTTTTTATGTCTTTCCCTCTTGGAGCTAATGAAAGTGACGGGACAGAGCTACTATGATGTGCAGAAGCTTCTTTGTAAAGTCAGCCGAGCTTGTGCTCCCAAAATGCAGACAGTAAGTATGCTTGTGTTGATTCTGTTTTTGATAGAATATTTGGGAAAAAGCTAAACAGTGTCATCTTTTTACCTGGGAGGTTTGTGATATCTCCATTTGATTGCACAATGAAATCATACTTTTATTTTTAAATTTAGATCTCTGAGGCACTTTAGTTTGATGCGGTGATCTTATTAGGCATTATGGCCTCAAGAGATTGTTCAGGCTTGCAGAATCAGTTCTGAGTGCAATAGGGAAATACGGCATTCTCTCTTGCAATCCAGCATATAAAAATTGCTTCTAGTTTGGACCCTGCAACTGAAAAAAAAAAAAGGCATTGTTTAATACAAGCAAAGAATAAGAATTTCAGTATACATTGGTTTTAGACATAAAATTGGTGCCAAGAAGTGAAGTGATCCTTCTTGGGGATTTTTTCCATCCATGTAAATGAGCTGTAGTGGGGTTTGGGCTACAGGTAGCCTAACTGGGGAGAGTGCAAGAAGGAAACAGATGTTAGCTGCAGTGCAGTGGCTGGATTTTGTTTTCTTTTTTGAATTCAGGTGAAAAGATGTCAAAAATGGTGTCTTTTTAGAACAAAGAGGACATGGACAGGTCTGACCTATGTCAATGCAGCCTGCTTTTTTTCCTGAAAAAAAATAAGCCATGTCAAAATTTATTATGTGTAATTGGCATAGTAATTGTAGCTGTAACTCTGTGAAACTTTAAATTCACAAACATACTGCATTAGAGTTAGTGATATGCAGAATTAATATTACTTACACTGAATGGATTAAAAACTAGTCTTTCATGAATAACTGTTAATAGTCAATAAATTGAAGACAGATGGAAGTTTTAAGTAGAGTTCTAGCATTTGCTTTTGCTTGTCATCCACACATTGCTATTCAGTCACAGCTTGGCAGACACTGAAGTTTGTCAGACAGCAGTTGTCAAGGACTGTTAATACAGAGCCAGCTGATAGATCACCAACTATGTACTTCCAGAAATAGAGGATGCTAGCTATTTATAAGGGATGAGGATTGAATCTTTGCAAACACTGGATTTCAAATGGACTTCAGGTCAGGGTGACTGATGTAACATGACTGATGTAGCAAGAAGGTTTGACAATATCTTTGAGTAAAAAAAAAAAAAAAAAGTTATAACTAAGGGGAAAATACTGTCCAGATATAACATTGGAAGCACTGGCAGCAAAACTTGAGAGGATGCCAAGATATACAGTAAAACTCTAATTTCTGGAAAACTTGCCCCACGGTATGAAGTACAGAATGAAGCCTACTGAGCTCATCAGAGGAAGTTAGTTAAGGGGTGACTTGATCACATTATATGGTGAGTAGAAAAAGAAAATTATATTACAAGTCTCTAGAGTCTAGCTGAACAAAAAGCTGAACAAGATCCAGTGGCTGTAAGATAAATTAAAAAATAAATCTCTCAAATGGGAAGTAATAAGAAAATCTTTAGAAAGTAATGTAAGTTACCATTGGAAGAGGTTATCTAAGGATGTGGTACTTTTTCATTTACTTGGACTCCTGATTTAACAATTGAATTATATTTTTTACTGAAAGTCTGGTTCAATCCTAGTTTTGTGTAAAATTTTAGAGTCCATGTTAGGCAGGAAAGCTAGACTAGAATTTTGTTTCCATGGTTTACAGGGTTTGTTTCCAGTCTACAGAGTTTAAGTCCTGTCAGAGATTAAACAAAAACATGATTAAATTAAAATATGTTGCAAATCCTTGTTCATAAAGACATGTATTCACTCTTAAAGTGAATCTGAGCATAAAATCCGATTCCATTTGAGTGAGGTAAAATTAATTGTTTTTTGTATTGGTCTGTTCTGTGTCTTGAAAGCTATTTTTTCTTGTATTTCTCCTCAATAGAACTGAAGAACAGAGAAGGTCTGAATGAATTTCAAATACTATTGTAATATTCTACCTGTCATAACATAGGGAAGAACTGTAGCATAAAAAAAGGAAGGTACAAGCTGTCTTATCTTAGCCTGCTGGTAGAACTAGCTGGAAATTCTTCTGATCAACTTCAGCCAAAAATGCTCACTTGTTGGCCCAACAAGTATGGACTAAACCACCTAGGATGCAATGGTGTGGTTATTTACTTAGTTATGGATGATTCCTGTGGAGGTGCTTCCATAGTACACCATGTTCCCAGCAGACTCTTAAGACTGGGATAAATCTGATGCCTGCATTTCTCAGGCATAGAGAAATCAGGTTTTCTGGAGTGGTCAGTTGTGGCAGGTTATGGCAGAACGTTGTGACAGGGCTTCAGGAATCTCTGTTGTTGGGCCAGGAGTCTGAAAGCTCTGGGAACTCTTAACTATAACTAGAGCAACAACCTTTAGATCTTGCGCTGTTCCTTTTAAAAATCAAACTTCTGATGTTCAGAATGTTCAGTGGCTGAGGAATGTGTCAGTTTTAACAGATGTCTACAAGGCGTGAGCAAGCCCTCTTTCTTTTGGAAACAACATGTTTTGGTGTTTCCAGATCAGCATTTCCATTTTGTTATTTCTTCTTTGGTTTAAATTGATTCCCCAAATGAAAATAATTCTTATGAACTAGAATTCTGATCTTGGGCCAGTTCCTTTAGTCAGTGGAGGAACTAGGAGTTCAACTATTTTCCGTTCTGTACCTGTCCTGTCTCCTTGACTCATCTTCCTCACAAAATTGGAAAATTATGGATGGCTACAGGATCAGCCCAGGCTTGTTCAAAGACTTGGGAATCTTTAGCAAACCTTTCCTTAACGCAGGTAGTTTCAAATTGGTAACGAATGTTGGCCAGGGAGTTCTTGGTTTTAGGTTTCATGTGATTGTTCTGCATTGATCACTAACCGTACATACAGTGTTTACTTATTTAAAAGTTGGAGTTTTACAGGTTGAAAGCAAGCCTTGTTGAACAGGAGCAGAGAAAACCTTTGACACATCATTATTAAAGGCTTATTATTTAATATTCTGGTGAGGGATGTACACAAACTTTTAAATTTACTCCATGAGCTATAAATGGGATACAAATGTGAGGAAGGGTGATGAGCTAAGAGAGGACTATAGCTGAAGATAGGAATAGTTTGCTCATTGGCAGGTGTTGAGTCATTCTAGGTTGATGAGAGCAAGTGCGAGAGGCTTGCTATTTCCATGGAAAAAAAAAAGGCATTTTCTGATTTGTGTGCTTGTTTTCTTTCACTTTTTTCCCTCCTTTTGTAGGCTTATGAAATGAAACTGAGGAAGTCTGTCAATCCCTCTTCAGCCTTTTTATCCACCACACTACATAGTTTGGATAAAGTCTTGCATGGTGGAGTGCCCTGTGGATCCCTCACAGAGGTAACTTGTTTAATATATGTGCAGTTGCACATCACACCTAGAAGTCAAAAGTCACAGACAGATTGCACTGTCTCATGTCAGGTGCTTTAAACACAAAATACACAAAAATTTTGGATGAGAAGTGCTTTTTTTTAATTGGTAGAGGCTGCACTTTTTTTTTTGGTGGTGGGTTTTTTTTCCCAGCATGTCAGGTAAGTAAGAAAATGAAGGAATTGAGAAATTTGGTGACCCTATTTTCCTTTAAAAAAGTGGAAATTTTCCCAGGAAATCTGGGAGAATTGTTGGCTGGATTTTACAGTGGGAAAGTTGCAGTGTGGTTTCGTGGTCAGAGCACAAGGTACTGAATCAGGAGTCTGTCCTTTTAATACTGACTCACTCTGACTTTACCAAGTCATTAGTTTTTATGAAGGTACAATAAGCAATAAGGACAAAGGCATGAAGCATATAGGCAAGAGAATGACTTTACAGAGCTTTTATATATAAATATAGCTAATTTGTGCAATAAATATGTAATGCATTCTTTTTAAAAAAGACTGTAATTAAGACACACATTGCAACACTATGAATTGCATATATATAACTCTGTCACTCTCTGGAGTTTGTATGCAATGCTACTTTTTTGCTTATAATTTTCTTTTAAGATCAAGGGAGCACTTAATCTTCTAGTACCTGGATTTCTCTGTGGCCTTGCAGAAAGCAGTAATAACTTGCATAGTTTCTATAATCTTGAAAGACAGGATTGGTGTAGATGCTCATAGGAGTCATTGAGTATTATAAAAATACAAAGATGCAATCTCTGGCTTAAGAATTTGCTGACCTACAAATGGAGATGGAGAAATGTATATATTGGAGGGAGTATCAATATATGCGTGCCCTGTTCTTATGTTATTCCCCTAGCCATCTGTTGTAGGCCCTCGGTAGAGACAGAATCCAGAGCTAGATGGACGTTGGTTTTATGCAATGTGGCCGTACTTGCCTTCTTAAAGTAAAGTTCTGAACTCAGCTGTGCACTTGAAATGAGTGGAAAAGTATATATTGTGTGCCTCATGTTCTGAATTTAGGCAGGTTGAAACCATTTTTTTTCCTTGAACACTTAGTCCTTACCAAGTTACCTTTCTTTGTCTACTGTGGCAAATTGCCACAGCAGAGGAGTAGAAGTGAGAAGTTATGAAAAATCTTACTATGAGGAAAATACATTTTTTTCCACACCCTATAATCAAACTAAATTGGTTTTGATCTCAGATAGAAATCACTTATGAAATCCGATAGTGACTTAAAACGTGTTAGTGTTTAAGCAACACTGAATTTAGACTGTAACAGTTTCTGCTCTAGTAATCCCCTCTTATGTAATGCAGGGGTATTACTTTTTAAAGATTCTGAGTATTACTTTTTGTATACAATGTACAGGAATATACACCATTCAGGACTTCATAAAAATGTTTAAGAATGCATCCATGAACTTACATTGACATGTCAGAATTAATATTTTCATCATATTTGGGCCTAGCTTTGTTACCAATTTACTGTAAGAAAATCGGATCAGAAGAACTTAATCTTAAGATGAATAATGCAAGTCTTCAAATTCTAGGAGAGAAGACTTGCTAAATTCTGTTTCATTGAAGAAGAAAGAGCTATTCTTCTAAGTAGCAGTGGCATATGCAGGGTCCTGAGATTGTAACTTTGCTGCTGTTGAGGATAGTGCCTTCAGCAGGAGATGAGTTTTTGATTCCTAAAAATATTTTTATCAGCAAAACAGTGGCCGCACTAGGTGTAGTTTGACTCCTTTTCTTTTGGATTATTGTTCATGCAGTCAACTGATGAAATAACACTGTGTTTGAAAAGAAATAATGCTCACTTGCAGCTAGGATCTGGCTTTCCGGGATTTCCATCTGGTCCACTAACTTCTCCTTGGTGGAGGCAGAGAATGGCTGTTCACATGCTTATGCTGCTTAAACTTCTCAATTGTGCTTCTTTAGTTGAAATGTAGAGCCACTGCTGCACAGGTAGGAAGAAAAAGTAAAATAGAGATGTGTCTTTTCTGTGATATGCTGACTTGTCCTTGAGCCTGTGACCACTCATGAGTGGTGCCTAAAACAAGGATGTCACACTTCTATAGGTCAACCCAGATAACCCAATCTATTTTGCCCTCCTTCCTTGAGTAAAAGATGGCCAGAGTGTAAAAGTTTGCATTAAAGGATCCTGGAGTATTTTTTTCCTGATTAAAAAAATAAATGGATGTGATCCTTTTGGGTCAGAAGAAGCCACACAGTTAATTTACAAGGCTGCTGATAACAATGCTGTGAATATTTGTCTTTTTTCTTAATCATAAGCATAGCTGTTTTTCAGCTATCAGTGCAGTCTAGCTGACATGTTCTTGCCTGAAGACCGGGTAGAATGGCTCTGGAGGGTTGATAGACTTTAAGCTTGCTTAAAGAACATTGTCATGTTCTTGGCATTGCTCCAGAGGGAGATCTGGGAAAAGCAGTGATTGGCATGCTGGGAGTTTTACTGGAGTTTAGCTAACCTTTGACTTCTAAATTTTGGTGTGTGGTTTTTTTGGTTTTGTTTTTGTATTTTTTTTTAAATTATTTTTTAATTTTTTTAATTTTTTTTTTTCTTTTGAAAGTAAGTTCTGCAAGCAGTTGATCTTAAAATATGGATGTCAAATAAAATTTGCCTGAGATGGTATAAAATAATGCTTTTCAGGAGGTAAATGCAAATGCTTAATTTTCCAGAACTATGTATTTTATAATATTTCTCAGCTTGGTTGACTATCACAATACTCCGTTTTTGATTTTTTTTTTCCAGTGTTTCCTTAAAACATTATCTCTTTAGAATAGAATCATAGAATCATAGAATCATAGAATCATAGAATCATAGAATCATAGAATCATAGAATCATAGAATCATAGAATCA